>VZRN01002552.1:1879298-2061844 GCA_013397935.1 Dasyornis broadbenti
TTCTCAGCGTAGCAAAAATCATCAGAGGGCAAGGCTGCATCTCCCCTTCTAAAAACAGAAGGTATTGCCCTTTCTTGGAAAGGAAATGCGAGGAAGGTTCACAGCCTCTCTAGCTGGTTAGTAATTGTGTATTTTGTTAAGATTTTGTTTTGTTCTGTATGCCCTTTTCTTATGTTGCATTGTTCTGGTGCTGGTCAGTCATGCCTGCAAAGCTAGAGTTCAACACTTTGCTGAAATTCCTTAGTGTCACGTTCTTGTGGCTTAACCTCAGCCAGCAACCAAGCCCCACACAGCCCCTCACTCACTCCCCCAGCAGCGGGATTGGGGAGAGAACAGGAAGGGTGGAAGTGAGAAACTTGTGGGTTGAGATAAAGACAATAGAATGGGGAAAGTAAAAGCTGCGTGCACAAGCAAAGCAAAACAATGAATTAATTCCCTGCTTCCCCTGGGCAATCAGGTGTTCAGCCATCTCTGGGAGAGCTGGGCCCCCTCATGCATAGCATTTACTTGGGAGGAGAAATGCTATAAATCCAAACATCCCTTTCACCTTCCTCATCTTTCCCCCACTTCACATACCAAGCATGATGCCATATGATCTGGAATATCCCCTTGGTCAGTCTGGGTCACTTGTCCCAGCTGTGTCTTCTCCTAGCTTCCATGCACCCCCAAGTTCCTCACCAGCATGGCAGTACAAAAAGCAGAAAAGGCCTTGGCTCTGTGTATGCCCTGCTCAGCAATAACAAAAACACTGCTATATTGTCAACCCTGTGTTCAGCGCAAATCCAAAACACAGCCCCACACCAGCCACTGGGAAGAAAATTACCTCTGCTAAAACCAGCACACACAATAGTCCTCTCCACAGCAAATTCTTGACTCGCCAAGAGTAAATTATTCAATATCACTTGGCTGCTTTGGTGTGCTCACACTTCCCTGTTTTGGAGCAGAAGTATTATTTTTCTTATCTTTTTCACTAATCTCTTGTGCTCTTCCCTGTTTGCCCTCTATTTGAAGGGATTACGTGAATTTTATTAAGAGTTCAAATTCATATTAATAATTTTGGTTTTTTCTTAATTAGTGGTACTTGTCAATGTGGAGAGGATCCCATTTTATGACTGGTGGTTGTCTACCATGACTGACAGCAGTCATACGTCCTTCCTCTTCCCCAAGAGTAGGTTCTGTGGCTTTTTGACCTGGAAGCCTATACAATTTCTCTTGAAGATATTGGTTCTAATGTATATTTGCATTAATGAAAGGAAGATTGATATAATGAGCTTTGGTGGTTAGATTTTAATACTTTTCCATTTCCTATGCAAAAATGCTTTGGCTATGACATAATATTTTTTATAACAGCTCCACTGTGCTTTACAAAGAGTGTTCAGCCACTGACCTCATCCTAGAATTTTCAGAGGGGGTTTGACAATTAGGTCCAAGATCAACAATATGAGGATGTATTTGCACTGTGCTGTAGCTGCTGAGGAGTTAACTTCAGACACTCTGTGAACCTAAAGGACAGTGTTTTCGTCATCTCAAACTGATAACAAGGAAAATGTGCAGCAGGATATACTAGCATTATTTGCACATGTTTAGTAAGAGCATAGTGTTACGTGAGAGGCAGTCTGAAAACTAGGGACTGAGTTGGAGAAATTGATAAAAAAATATCCCTTTGCACAGAGGACTGTTTCCAATAATTTTGTGGGACTTTTCCCAGTCTTACTTTTCCTGAGAAAAATAACTGTAAACTCTTCAAAGTGCTTCTCTTTGCCTTTCAGCATCACCTGTGCCTTGCCCAGCTCCACTCTCCTGTTGACTTCTCTGTAAGCTGATTTCATGCAAACCTCGACCTACCTCAGCTGTGAAGATATGCCTCTGGGAGGCGAGGGAGGGATAGCAAAGCTGTTTGTCACCTCCAGGTCCATGGCATTAAGCTTTTGCTTTCTTACCAGGTGCATGTAAGTGAATACGTGTAGTGACAAAGAGCTGCTCCCTTCTGAGCTTGGCAAGAAAATTGTTCGGAGGTGGATGTGTATTTTCCTACTGCTCCTGTTTTCCGATGCATCCTTGAAGACAGGGTTTGAAACCAGTTTGTGCAATTACAGAGGCTTTGTCATCTGTCTTGAGTGGGATTGACATCAGCAGTAGTAATGGGTGTAGAGCAGTCAAGGAAGATGAGGGTCGATGCCTGATGTCTTCTGCCTCTCCAGTGGTGCTGCTAAATCCTCCTGTTCTGTCTTTGGATGGTACTTTGCCCAAAGCCCTGGCTGGCCAATTAGACAGAAACTTGATGGTAATTAAACAAGTAGAAAATCAGGTATTGTCATCTGCATAGCAGGAGTATGAAGGCGCAGGATAGCTCTATCTTGTGTGCGACTGGGACAATCCTTCCTACAAGCAATTGGAAGTTTTCATTAACTACTGTACTTACTTCTGGGAGTGTACTGTGCTAGTCTGGGGTCACATGAGTGGCCCAGCAATTTTAAGAGTGCTGTCAGCAGCAGTGCAGTGTTTGGTGTAGCTATCAGGGCCCAGCCAGGGAGGACCTGCAGACCTTGCCCTTTCTCTCTTGCTCTTTTTGATCCAGAACAGGATTTGTCTCCTGAACTTACATGACCCTGCAACTACAACAGGTCATATGGTGCCCTCGGATGTTTCAGAGGAACTCCGTAAGCATGTGGCTATTGACATCGGTATTTGGCAAACACTCTAATTTTTCCAGGTGTGTCTTCCTGGTTACAAAAGCTGAATTTCAAGGTACATTCTCTCATGATGACAATATATCATCTCTCCCAATTGTACTGCTTCTAAAAGGTTATTTCTTTGTCCTGTTTTTTTAATCACTATGTGTGCTTAATTCCTGTTCGGTCAGTGGTACACAGGATGATTCACATTCCCAAATTCACTTGACACTGAAAGTCTAAATCTCTCATCCTTTCAGAGAGAGAAGTATATTTTAAACTGTTGAGTTTTATATCAGAGAACAGACGTGAATAAAAAGAATAGGAGAATTGTAAATTCCTTCTGTGTGCTTCCTAGCACTGTGGCCAGAGAATGTAATAAGCAATAAGAGATCAAGCTCATTATTCTAATTGCTTTGCAATAAGAACACGTTCTTCTCTTGGTATAAATAGCCATTGCTGCTATTGCAGCAGTGTGGATTTGCGGCAGCTGAGAATGTGGCCTCAATGCAAATGCTCTGCTTTCTTCCTGTGGCATACTTTCAGAAACAAAAGTATGCTCTCGGATTAGAGCTGGTTGTGACTTTGAAAGCCGCTGAATGACTTTGTTTCAGTGGAGGTCAGTAGAAGTTGGATGCTTTGTGGGGTTCAAGCTCAAGAAAGTACCAAGGCCTGTTTAGCAGCTCAGCTGAACAAAGCATAGCTGAATATGTAGATACTGAGAGTTATGTTTTTCAAAATTGGGGCCTAATTCATGCCTCTCCTTTAAATGTAATTTTGGATCAAATATTAAATAGTGCGGAAAAAAAAAAAATCTCATTCCAGCAATTCCTATCCAGCCAAAATTAATGACATTGCGGGATTTTGCTGTTATTGCAGGAGCCAAAGGCAAGCAGGATGCAGACTGAATTATCAGAGTTAGTACCAAATTTGAAGGTGTTTTATCAGATTATGAACGAGGTGAATGATAAACTAGGGTTGAGAAGCTGGCTTTATGTGAACTGCTTAATAAAGAGAATCCCCTGGTAGCTTTCCCCTCATCTATCAAAGTTAAGTTTTTTAGTCTTAGAATAGATTATTTGTAATAGATGTTTCGTTGGAGGTAAGGGCAGAGGACTATTCCTTTTCTAAAGAGAAATAAATAGCCCTGAAAGCAGGTAGTAAAATTTCACATTATAGATTAGGTAATATAGTAAAAATAAACCGTAAAGTAAATATAGGGACAAAATTGAATTATAAATGCTCATAACAAGATGCCTTCCTTATTCCCTTGTAAATTACTGAATTTCCTGTATTCAGCATGTTGGTTCCATTTCTGCATCCACCCTGTGTTAAAAACCAATGAGAAAACCATCAGCTGCAGCAGTCAATCATTTTGTGTTTCCAGTGGAAATAATTTAAGTATAACACAGTGACACTGAATATTGGTCAAATGATGACAGCCCATGATTAAAGTTCTGCACCAGGTAAAATAAATGGCTGGAGGATTGAAGAGATAATGACAAAAGTATTGTTTGGTATTGTGTGGTATCTTGTTTTTTAATAACTCTAATCAAATGGCTATTGTTGGTTTTAACCACTAGAAATATTGCTTTTAACAGGCCTTTCAGGAAAGAAAAAATGGACATAAAATATGTACATTTCACATAAAATACAAGGTGGTAGTTCTGTCCTTAAGTTGCCGTATCAGGGTGGAGGTTTTTTAGAGAAAGATGTCAATTCTTAGCAGACTGGTTTTAGATTTCAGGGCTAATCTTTCCATATCCTGGATGCAGTAGGTAATGTTTCACTGAGTGGAAAAAGTTGTGCATAATGAATGTAGTTGATAAGCTTAATTTTTTAAAACACATGTGGTATAAAACAGTGTCAGATATTTATTTATTTATTCTGGTTTTTGTTTACTGAGATTACTGTGAGGGGGCATGTATTTTTTTCTTAATATTATTTCTTATTTGTTGTTATTAGCTTCTTTCTATGAAAAATTCTTCATGGAAAGGAATTTTTTAAGAAATATGAAGGCAGTTTAAGCTAATAGCTTTTGTGAGGTCTGAGAAAATTCCTTAGGAATCTTAGAATACATCATAATAGCATGTCTATGTTTTTTCCTTAATTACACAATTTATAGAATTGGCGGTGTAGCCTCCTTATGCATATGTATGAAATATCTTTATCTAAAGGCACCTTTTTGCTCACCAAGACAAGAAGTGAGAGCTCCTAATCCCAACACGGTTTAAGACTGTGGTGGGTGTTCCACAGCAGTATTGTGGAGGTTAGATCACTCAACAAGGACATGTGATATCTGGCTCCAGCTACTCTGTCTACTGCACCTCCACATATACCCTGTCTCAAGGAGATGTGGATACCATAGCCACCACACTGAGGGCTGGTTTGGAGTCTCTGCTCACCTTTTTCCTCAAATCTGCCGCTAACTGCACATTTGCCACTGCTCCTGGGATGCTGTAGGAAGCAGAGCCACTGCCATCACCCATTCTTCCAGCTGCATCAAAGTGGTGTCCACATCTCCGTGCTGCGCTGTTGTGTCCTGTCTGAGTGCGCTGGATGTTTTTTGAGTAGAACTGATGTGTGGAGAACTTGGCTGTGGCTATAAAGTGTAGATATTAGAAAAGTCAGCCCAAAGCAAATTTTTCAGGTGCTAAAGCAACATCATCTTATCAACACATGGTGTTGACCTCACGGTGTTATAAACCACTTCTAACAATTCACTCACCAAGGGGCATTCCTGAAGACTATATTAAAGTCTAGAAGTTAGATGGGGATTGTGAGGATTGCTGTCTTGGGCTTCTGTGTTTCTGGTCCAGTATATTCTCTGGTGGGTGAAACATCACAAATAAAGAGGGAGAGCTACTTGTTGTTTTATAGATATTATTGTATGTTTTATAAAGGAGAAGGCAAGGTCAGAGGAGCAAGTTGCTATTGCTTGTGCCAGGGAAAAGTACTGCAAGCTTCAGACTTTGCATGTGAGTTTAGCTGGTGTCCAAGGTAGAGTAGGTTGGTATCTGACAGGGGAATGTGTGAAGTCTCCTTCTGGGAGTGTCTTTTTTTCACATGGAGAAATGTGACAATAGTACTGAGCAGCAAACAAGTGTTATCAGTGAGCTTTGAAAAAAAGGGAGTAGGAAGAATGTCTCCCACACTGGAGGGCAACCACATGATTGGAACCATATGAAGTAAATTAATGAGATTTTTGGTTCCTGAGGAGAATGGAGAAGAGAGATACAACGCAAAGAATTGAATTGTGAAGTTGAGCTTATATTGAAGGCAGTTTTAGGATTAGGGAGACTTGCAAGAAGGGGTTTTGAAACAAAAAGTTTTAATTTCAGGTATTTAGGGAAGGTGACTTTCTAGTGTGCAGGCCAAGGGAAAAAAGAGTTTTGCGGTTCAGGCAGAGTCCACATTTTCCTTGTGCCTTCTCCCTTATCAGTCTGCTGCTGCACACCAGTCAGGTGGGGAAAACCAGGCTGTTACGTGCCTCCTTCCCCCTGGAGCCTCATGTGAGTCACTGTTAGGCTCGTTGTAGTCCTTGGTTTGTTCCACAGGTTGGCTGTCAGCATCTTAAAATATAACAGCCAAGGTTAAAGAACAAGAACTGATCAGGCTGGAAACTTGTTTTTTTTTTTAAAAGAAAGAGAGAAGTAAAGCATATTTCTGAAGTAGTAAATACTTGTTAAACATAAGGGTTATTAATGCATGACTGTGAATTAATATGGTGAGTCAAATGAAAAGGTGAGGTTCTGCTAAGAGTAAAGCAGTACAGTTGCCTTCTTTCCTCTGAGTATCATTAGAGGATGCTTTCTTTTGCTTGTCGTCTTTGTTCACTGCACAGCTATTGCCTTAAGAAAAGGAAACAAAGACATAGCTAAATGTTGAGTGAGAAGAGCTCATTCCTTCCCTGTGGTGCAAAATATAAATAGAAGCAAGTGACCAAAATATAGAAAACCTTTCCCTAGTTTGTACAATAGTCCAATAAAGAAAAGGGATATTGAACAAAGCTTTTTGATTCATATTGCCATTTTATGCAAGCCTCAAAAGTTTCCAATCATTTTAACTGTCATCATGAAAATCCCTCTTGTTTCTGCCAGACTATTTTTGTTGCATTTTGTTTGCTTATTTTTTTTGTCTGAGAAAACTACTTTTATGGTCAGTGAATGCAGAGTTAAAATATGTGCCAGGTACAGGGAGAAGATAAGTACATGGTTTCCTGAATCTGCACCTTAATGTGGCTCCCCTATTTAAAGAAAGTAATCGAAAGTGTCTCTTCTTAGTGGTGTTTGATCTCCCCTCCTAAGCTACTTTTTGATTATGCAGTTTCTGAATAGTTGTCTTACTATGTAACCTGTTAGCTTCAGTCTCACTCTCTTGGCTTTCAGTGTGAGGGTTCTTACAGGGATTTCCCTTAAAATAAGCAACATCATCTTATCAACACACAGTGTTGAACTCAGAGTGTTACAAACCACTTGTAACAATTCACTTGCTAAGGGGCATTCCTCAAAACTATAGATGATGAGATTTAGAAGCAGTGACATCTTCCTCTGTTGATTCCAATATGTTTTTGAGGAAGTTTTGCAGAACTTTGTTTTGGTTTATTTTGTTGTTTTTTTGGTTGTTTTTTTTTGTTTGTTTTTTTTTTTTTTTTTTTACTAAATATAAAATCTTTAGCCTATTTTTACACAGGCATGTTTTCATTTAGACTACAATGTTCAGGAACTGAATGTGCCTTTTGTATGTATGCAGAGCCCCCAGTAAAGACAAGTCATGTTCTCGTAGTTCCAGTTAGCACTATAAATAGCTTTAGAATAATATACTGAGAGCCAGAGAGCCTCCACGGACACCTCCCAGAATCTTGTCAAAAGGCAGAGGAGCAATGTTCTTTGGACCTCAGGAGAGAGAGAGAATCCTTGCTGGATAAGTCTCTTGACGTGAATTTTACCCAACATCACAAGTAGAGGGAAGATATCCTCTAGTTTCCTTTCACCCTCTGGTCGTGTTTTCCTGTAAAACTACTTGATACTTAGTAAGGGCAACTGCAATTACGGTGTCAATTGCCACTTTATGAAGAGAACTCAAGGATAAGCCTCTCTGTTCCACATCCATTTCCTCCTGTCCATAAACAGCTCTGTTTCTCTGACAGCTCTTTCATCATCATCAACTTGACCTAATGCAGAATTCTCTCTGCTGCGTCCTTTTGTGTTGCTGTGGATGTCTCAGCCATTCTTCAAGTCAGCTTAGGCCTGCTCCTGTAGATTCTTTCTGCACACTGTCCTTGAGGTAAAACCTGTCTCAGCTATCCGTGCAGCTAAAAAATTACTTGTGTAGAGTCCTGCATCTCAGTTACTTCACCATCAATTTCCCTGGCCATGACTTGACAAAAGCAGTCTTGCCCTATTCTCATTCATTCAAAATCAGCACTTCTGTCTTTTTTTCCATCTCGCTTTGTTTTTTTCATTGACTCCCTCTGGTCTGTCCCATCAAATTTTACTACCAGCTTCCAGTGTCAGGACAGCTCACAATCTTTTACCCCCTACTCATCTTTTTTTGTTTGTTTGGGTTTTTTTAATATGAAAAGACTGACTTTCATCTGTAGATGTTAAATCACATTGGTGTCAGTCACTTGCCCATTGTATTCTTATACTAGCATCTCTTACCTTTCTTTCGTGATTCCTTTAGGGAGGGATGGAGATCTTAGATATCTAATGACATGTTTCACTGACCTCTCACAAAGCCTTAAAATACGCATTCACTGCGATGCCTCAGTGTTCTTGACACGACTTAGATTAATCAATTGCTTGTGTAACTAATTAAACTGTTGTACTCTAACTAACATGCCATGTTTAGTCCACTGTGTTTCTTTGAACATCCTCATCTGTATTCTAGCTCTTGCTGATTGTTTGAAACTTAAAAGTTGCCTTGAGTAAAAGGCCATTATTGTAATGTGTTTGGTGTTTATACAAAGCCTGGCACTCTGACTCTTGGCAGTTCAGAATCAGAAGGTGATTAAGGTATGCTTTGTGTCGCTGGGTCTATATAAATGGTTGATGGATTGTGATTTGTTGTGGATTCCAGCAGATTGTTCCAGACACCTTCACTGAACTTGCCACATATGCCACTTTGATAGTAATATACAGACAGGCATATAATACCTAGAGGTGTTGATACATCATGAAATATTTATAAGTATAGGAATAATGTAAAATCTCACCCAGACTCGATCCATCACTTCGAAACGTTTCATACCTGAAAAATCTCTCTGTGCTCAGTACAGCCACCCATGGAGGCTTCACGGAGACTGCAAATGCACTTTTAGTGTGGATGGAAAATGAATAAACCAAACTCTGAAATTCAATTGAGTTTAATTTTAACACCTGATGTAAAAGCGAAAGTTTTTTGCATGCTGGGGACAACATAATTTTTAGTAATCATTTGGAATGTGTCTCTGTGCTAGCTATTTGCAACTTTCAAGTAATTTTCATTCCAAAAGTGTGTTTGAAAAATGCTTCAAGGCACTGAATTCCAAAATGCAGACTAAAAGGTGGAGCCTAGGTATGTTGGGCTTAGATATGTTCAGAGTATCCAAAAAATTCAGCATAACATCTTAGCATCTTAGTTAAAGATGTATCAGAATTTTATAGATACCATGATAGAACAATGCTGGCCTTCAAATAAAAGCCATCTGTTAGCAGTAGGTTCAGTAATTGCTGATTACTAAAATGTGTTTAAAACTTAGACAAAACCACATTGACCAATGTGCTGAGTCGTGGCCAAATAACAGCAGCCCAGGCACCACTTATGCTGCACTGTTATACATGCTGTTCATCTTCCCCACTGTGAAATACTGCATGCATCACCATCTTTGCCCTAATTTTTTCAATAAAGCTCTTCATTCAATTAAGTAGCCAAAACAAGTTATCCATTGGAAATTCTGATTTAGGTCTCTAGATTATTTTTTTAGCCTTTTAGTAATAAGCAGCAAACAAACATTTTCAAAAAGCAAGTAAATGGGCTTATGTATGTCTGCAGGGAAATGTTTTGACTGTGTAACCATGATAATGTGATTGACAAGTAGAGAAACAGTGGGGGTTATTTTCTTTTTCTGGCTTGGTAAGTGAAATGCTACCTGGATGGAACACAGACGTGCAATCCAGTGAAGCATTTTCCCCTTTCTAATTAGTGATACTTTGAACTCCTTGGGGGAGACCAATTTGTGGACCCCATGCTGCATTATGCCTTCAATAAACATATATACTAACTCCAAGCACAGATCAAATAGCTCAGCTTCTGAAGCCTGATTTTACTCTCAGTCTCAATATATTGCTGTGTGATTTCTACAGCTTGGCATCTTGTAGAATTTGTGGAGTTAAAAACATATTTTTATTAGCTTAATGAACTCATTGTGAGAAGTGCAGCTCCTTTATCCTTCATTTGGGATAAAAGATAAGCTGGTACTTAATTTAGTCAGAAAAGTTAAAATCAAATGGTTATTTTTCGTCTTTTAAGTCACTTATAATTTCTTACAATGATATAGTAAATGATATAATTTGGAAAAGAATGGTGAAAAAAAGAAATTGCGGTTATTAGCATTGAAATCTATCTGGCAGTGTGTATTGCCATGTCAATAGTTGCTTCTGAGTCCCATCCCAGACTCTGCCACTGATCTGCTATATTTCAGCAGGCAACCTACTCATTTGGTTCCTTAGAGACAACATGTATTAAATGAAAATGTGACCACATCACTTACAAACAGTGTAATGTTAGTATTCAGTTATGAAAAGCTATCTATGCTTAAAATTCCCATTTATTTCAGGTGGAAATAACTGTTGGATGGATTCAGGAGCATTATTTGTAATGTACATGTTTGAGAGATGATTAATGGATGAAAAGTTTATAGAAGTTTGGTATTTTTAATTTACTAATGCTTCTGTTATGCTTTGATGGCATAACAAAGAAGAAACCAAAGCACTTTAATGAGAGATAAGGAAAACACTCAAAGTCTAAGACTGAAGAAAAGGGAGACTATTGTGGTTTAACCTAATCTGATTCACCAGTGCTGAAGCAAGCACATTTTAGTCTAGTAAGAAATTTAGTGTACCTTTTTCCCAAAAATTAGAGCTGATTAATGCAGTAAATAGCATGATTGTTCACACATGATCCTCTACATCAAATTCAGGAAAGCCATATGACTGCAGGGTGACAGGCCTGTGTGTCTGATAGTGTGAAGGACACTGGTTATGATGGCAAGACCCCTGAACCTGTGTCTGGACAGAAGAAAATCTCATGTAGCCAGTGTTTGCCGTACAGTTGGAAGCAACATCTTAACCCAAGGAGGATTTTATGTCATTGGCTTTGTAATAGGGCAATAATTTTACTGCTTTTCAGTTTGATATAGCAATATTATCTCTATGGGAGTATTTGAGGTACTGTTAACTTTTTTTGTTGTTTTCATTTTTCTGTCTATAATAAGCAGTTACCCCAAGTGTTACTTGAAATAGCAACTTTTCTCCCTGAACTGCAGTTTTATTTTCTTTTGGCTTTTATTCCAGCTGCGGGAGCCAGCTGCTCCAAAGAGTGTGGGAAGCTGACTTGGAGGCCTGTCAGCTGCTGATCCGAGGGTTTCAGCTGAAAGAAACCAGTTGCTGTGTTTTGGAGGAAGAAGAAAACCAAATGGATGAGATGGAGATGACTGCTGATGCCCAACCTGACTCTGATAAAAGAAAAGAAGGTCACTTTCTAAAGGGCACAGAGTGGGGTGCTCTTTCCTGCCCCAAACACCGTGAGCTGAAAGAGGTATCTGTAACAGTCTGCAGCTGCCTTTCAAGGGTTACTGCTGCTTTTCCTTTTGAGAGGAGGAGTTGAATCTTGGTGATGGGTCAGCAGGGCGGGTTAAGTATGAACTTAACATCTGGCTTCAAATCTGGGACATGAATAAAACAGCTTATTAGCTTCTCAGAAGCCCTTCAACCCTTTTTCCTTTTACCATCAGTCTTTTTAAAACACAGACATTATTCAGGCAATAAATACAGAATGTACATCAGGATTTAAAGGAAAAACTATTAAGTATTTAACCAAAATTAACAGTTGTTCCTCATCCCACTGATGAGTTTCATTCTGTGTTGGTTCTTCTGACTTGTTAGCCTGAATCAATGTTAGCTGATATCAGGAGAGAGTTAGTTTTCTTCCCTTAGCGAAATGGTCAAAGGCTTCTGAGCTAATAGATGCTAATAGGCTTACAGCATCCAAAAAGTTTTAAAAGGAGGAAAAAATCATGAAGCTTAGAAGGTTTGACAAATTTCTTGTAAGTCTCCATGTTCTGATCTGGAATACCATCCCTGCTTGAAAAATCAGCCGCTATCTAATAGTCTTTTAACTGTACTGCCTCGATAAAGGCACCGAAGAGCACCACTGTGACAAAAAGACCCTCCAACAGCAGTTGTTAGTTTTATCACCATGGAATTTAGTTGACAAAAATTTAAATGATGCTTAATTACATCTCATGATAAGAACCATTGAACTGTGGATTGCTCTGAAATCTGTTGCCTAATTTTTCATTTATACTGGCTGAGACTTAGTGGAAAGCAGACCCTGACCTTACTATAAAATTTCCTCTTGGTAGTAAAATTCTGGGTTTATATTGGGCTTCAGTAGTTCTTTCAGTCTTTTCCTGGGGCAAATGGTTTACAGACTGACTTCATATAGAGAACCTTTTTATTAGAAATGGTCAGCTCGGCTTTGATTCCACCCCCATTGCCCCCTTATCATATCTTTCATGAGTCTGCTGAAATAACATGAGGAGTTCTGTTGGTTACGGAAAGCTGTGCTCCTCTTTCAAAAGTGCTTAGAGGCTCTGGAGTGTTTGGGATTTTGTGACTATTTCTGTAGCCCTCCTGATATTTGTGCTGTAGATTATCACCTATTTCACCCCTGCAAGTCCAGATTGTTTCCCTGGAAATCAACCTTGCTATCCAAGAATGACAACTGGGCAGCTGAAGTGAGGTGACTTCTGGTTCTGGAGACATGTGCAGGACTCGAGGGATGAAGGCAGAATATAAAAGCAAGCAAAAAACCTGACACAAATAATGCTGACTTCTGGTTTTGAACATGTTGAAGTGCATGAAAGAATCCTTCTTGATTTGTAAATGGACTTGGTTGAAAAACAAACCACTTCTGAAGCATTCAAGTGTTCTGTTATATGGTAGTGTATCTTCTATTTAAAAATAATTCAATATTTGTGGCAAAAAAAAAAAAAAAAATTGTGTTGTGGTGCTTAGTCTCTCAGCGTAGCCGTTCATATGACTTCCATGGAAAAACTTGTTCTTATCCATTAGCAGGGAACCTTTTCATAGCCATTTATCAGCAAGTGAGGATACCTAATGGAAAATCATGTATTTGTCAAAATACTTGGTTTCATATTATTTAACAAGGCTGAGGTGCCCCTGTGGGAGGAGTAGCTTGCTGTGGTTGCCATGTTTCTGGAATGACTGTTCTCTTCATCTGTGTCACCACCTCTGCTCCCCATTAGGGAATTTCTAGAAAGCACCATTGGCCACTGAAGCAGAAGGAAAGAGTCGTGTTCTTTGTACTTAGAGGTGACTGAAATAATTACTTCAAGATAATATAGGAAAGGCTAATAATAGCAGATGAGCATATATGCCTTGGAAAGTACATTTCATTTCCAGGTGATTGATTTACTTTACAGTGGAAAGTCTCCAGTTATTTATCGTATCATATAGAGCTAAGCACTAGTGGCAGCTGAATATTGGTTTTGTTGATGTGTACCATAAATAGTTTTCTTGCATATAGCTGTATCTTACTCTGTAGGTTTCATTAGAAAGCAAAAAACCAAGTAAGAAACAATAATAAGAAAAGCAAAGTAGATGAAACAGCCCTTCTCTTAGATTCTCAGATACTGCTTTTCAGAGGGGCCATTTATCATTTTTAATTAAATAGCCTCACTAAATCATAAATTATGACATGTTCTGGTATAAAAATATGTAAGGTATAAATTCCTTGACAATTTGTTGTTTTACTATCATGTGAGCACAGGTTTATTAACTGTCAACAGTTATTTTATAGTTTTCATAACTGTGTTTTCTAAGACACTGCTGATTTTTTTCCCCCAGTTTTTATGTGGTAGACTGACATCCCCAAATAATTCAGTACATCAGGTTTCCTTTATAAAACTGACTGTTAACTAAGGTGGATAATCAGATACATTAGCAGCTCAGCTTGTTGAAACATCATTAATGATGTTTTGGTCAAAACTAAATAAAGTGGGGCCAGCAAAAATCATCCTGTGAACCACTCTGAGTTACTTAAATAGGATGTGTTTCTCTCCATTGCAGATAACTCACTGGACTATAATATTTAAAAAAAAAAAAACCACTGAAGCAAATTTGCAGACAATATTACTACCCTCAGTCATGTGAAAGTCAACTTGTCTAATGTATTTGATAGAGATTCCTGAATTCTCATGTAAGTGTGTGCTTTCCAGCTGGTAGCTATGTCAGTGAAATTATGGTGTCCCATCATTTCAGTTTGACTTTTTGTGACTATTTGGGCTTAATTTTCTTCCAAGTCTCTGAAGAATTAAAGGTGGGTTCTAGTTTTCATCCCACAAATGTTCCATACTTTTAAACTGAGTAAGGTCGTAATTGTAATGATCATTACTACAAGGTTAGATGCGTATCTGGGCGATTTCTAAAACATACAGTAACATTTCATTTCTCTTCAGACATTAATGCCTACTTGTTCTGCTCCTTATAATATCTTACTTTATTTTTTGCTTCTTGATAATGTCTGTGTAAGCAAAAACTTTTATAAAAAGCTTTTAAAAACAGCAAAACCACCAGTGATAACTAATAAACTGAGAGATGCGTGTGTGCTGGGACCTCCCTAACAGCAAGTAACTCGATGAACATGGGTATATGTGCACCTGCAGGCTTGAGTTCCTGACCTATCCTTTTTTCTTCTTCTGCTCTCTGGCATGCTGTGCAGTGCTCCCTCTTAATCACTATGAAGGAAAGAAACACCTACTAGATTTCAAGAAAATTGAGGTGATTAAAGTTGCAAGGTAAAATCCAAAATTCAGTAGTTCTACCTTCTGTAAGTCAGCACTTTTGGTAGTTGTTCCATCAGAATTGTTTATAGATAATTTCTCACTTTTTCCTCATAAAAGAAGTAGAGAACAAGCATAAGGGTAAGGGCTGCTGTCTTTTCCTCTCCTCTGTATACTTCAGTTTGGCCATCTGGGATGATGTTTTGGGGTCTGTTGAAGATCACTCTGGTGCTGGGAAGATTTTCTGTAATTGTAAAGCCCTCATGTGATTAAGTTTTTAAAAATATACTGAGGTCAAGGTGATACCAAATGGACAATCATGAAAAAGTAATATATAATGTGGTGTCTGTCATTAAAAAGAAGTTATCACAGAACATGGTACAACATTTTTCAGAATTTAGTGATAGCAAGCACCAAGAAAGCCTTTGTGAGCAGACTGTAACTCATTACTGTGCGTTGAGATAGCCTGTGGTCCAGGAGGCAAACGTTTAATGTGTAAAGTACAAAGCCTTTGGAAAGCTAAATAAACCATGCATTCATTCGAGCTTTAATTAAATGCTGTATTTGTGGAGCTTAGAAAATAATTTGGAAATTTTAGATTTAATCTTAGTTTTAAATGTCAGCATTAAGCATTAGTGAAAGCCAACATTTGTGTGTTTCTTGTATTGATCCAAGCTGGAAAGGATGTCAGTGGCAAGAGGCAGCTGGCTGGTACACAATGCTCAGATCATCAGTGTACAGCCGCGAGTGGAGCTGTGCAGCACCGTGCCCCTCAGCTGCAGCTGACCCTGGGGTGTAGTGTCTGCTGGTAAAAATGCCAACTCTTTGGGTAGGGGTTGTTGCACCTCAGTAAGCTTAATGCTTGCATGCGATTTAGCAGCAAAAATGCCATCAGAAAATTAATATTACAGGCAAGAGAAATCTAACCCATTTTTCAGATTGCTGAAAATAGTACCTGGAAACAATAGTGATTTTATGGCAGATAAATGATTTTGCACTTTTATTATATGTGTGTGTGTGTGTGTGTGTGTGTGTGTGCATACCAAAGCAATATCTCTATCTTAGTTTGCTATCAATAGCATTCTTATGTGTGATAAGTATTAATGATTTCCTGATGATGTTAACATCAAATTTCTTTGCTCCTCAGCCAATCAATAAAACATTGGCTAATTTCTTACAGACTTCATAGATAAAGGAAATTTTGAAGGAGGAGCTGACTATAGTTAGCATTTGTTATCAATAGGAAACATTGATGGGGTCTCCCGTTTCTCCTGCCCAAAGTCATTTACAGAATTTGTACCAAAAAAAATTCTGTAGACTCTTGAATGGCGTACAGATCTGCAAGAGCTTGATAGAAAAGTTTGTTTCAATCTATGGTTAGTCCTTCAGTTTTAGAGGCAGTATTTCTTGTAGGTTTTAAGTGGGAAGCCAAAGCAGGCTTTAATAAAATGTATTCAAATATAGTTTTAAATATTGGGTGACTGCCACTGCCCCATTACAAATGCAATTTAAATCTTTCATGCATGTGAAGAAAATTGATGCAGTTGTTCAGTTTATATAACTTGTGCTATATGATTTTTATAAGTTCCATTAAAATCATATTGTTTATATAGCATGTGTCTACTATATACTTAATAATTTATCTCTAACAGGTTATGGAAGACATTTCATTTGGAACAGAGGGTCATTTATCTGAGGTAAGTGTTTCCTAGGCAGTGTAAAGTGGTGATATTGTACAGACTTTTCTTTGTCTCCATTAGGACAAATGACACTTGTTTTTATATTGTTACCTTTACTTAAAAATTGCTGGAGTGTGTGAGCACTTGGAAAAGCAACACAATCACAACTAGGGTGGGCCCATTCCTTTTTTTTCTTTTTTTTTTTTTTTTCCCCATGGAAAATAATGGCATAATTTCTGAGAATTTCAGGGAGTTTATATTTAAATCCTAGGCTACTATTTTTAACACATACCAACAACAGGATGAACACTTTGGGGGAAAAAAGAACCAATGACATTTAGCCAGCCCCACTGTAGCACTGTTATGATGCTTAAGGATGGAACAAACTCATGATGCTTAGTCTGTTTTCTTGTGTGCACCACTAGAAATACCTTTAGATTTACTTTTGAAGTATAAAAACATACAAGCATATTGCAGCAGAATTCATGGTAATAGGAATTTCATCTGAATTAAAATACTGGTTATTTATAATTTTACACCATTTTCATAAATAAAATTACACTGGAATCTATGTATTCTAATACATGTAGACCATGTATTTAAGAAAGCTAGGATAATTGAATAGCATGAGATGCATTGCCTGTGAAAAATCTGCTTACATACAAAAATCTGTCTATAGACAGATACAAACTAAGGGTTTAGGTAATATACGTGTAAGGAGAGTTACCCTGGTGCTGAGAGCTGTACCATTTCAGTCTGGTTCATGTTTAAATCAGTATGCCTTGGGTTGCCACTTACATACTAAGGAAATTTAGTATCCAAGCGTTGTGTCCAGCCAGCAAATAAATTACATGGGCAAGTAACCCCCAGTTCACCTTCTGTAACAGCGTACAAGCCTCCTGTCAGGTACAAGTGACAACTGCTCCAAGCCAAGCAAGTATTAAATAAGTAAATATTACAGTTCAGGATAACTATTCAGATGAGGCATTTCTTTAGATTCCCACCAGTGAATCCAAAGACTGTGGAGCAGCTGGAATGCTCCAGGAAAGATAATCTAACTGCAAGACCAAGCACAGACTATTGACTTTGGTTCAAGGAGACTGTGATATTAGGGCACACCTAGGTTAGACTTCTTGGCTGTGTGTGAATTCAGCATAAATAATAACAGGAAGCCTTGAGAATGGAGGTGAACTTCACAGAAAATGCAAATAGCCTTTCTGATCAGTGAACTTTGCTGTGAATTAAAGTTAAACTGTGCAGCTGCTTGTGTCCACAGATGACATGAAATTGGGGCAGGTAATTTCATGGAATAAAAGTAGCAAAAAGTCCTACTGCCACCAGGGCAGAATACTGAGGGCACCAGAGTTCACAGGTATACAGGGCTGCCACTATAGAAGTGTGCACCAAAAGCTTAATATCTTAGAGTCCTCAGAAGCAGAGAGACTTTTGAAGTTTTGAGGGGGGACAAAAGCGCATAAAGAGAATATAAAGCAATGATAGAAATAAAAGAAATGGAAATATGCTAGAAAGCCAGGCTCTACCATACCGCCACAGCTGGATTGATGGTGACTTGTAGAGAGCTCTATATAAAGCTCTGTAAAAGTGTCGGCGTCCTGTACTACGTCAGGGTTTTGCCTAAACGTGCCTTCGGTGCTCTGGTCCCCTAATTTCCTCTGGTCAGGCTTCCCGCTGCCTGCAGGATAGCACCTAGTTAATCATTCCAGATTGTTGCATTTTAGTGACTTGGGAGCAGAGATGGCAATGAACAATACTAGGAACCACCTATAAATGAAACCCAGCTATGCTGACGCCTTGCACAGCAGGGTGTGGACAGTGGAAAACAGTTTGGTACTTTTGTTTCTTTTTCCAAGTCCTGACCCACTGTGAATTATTATTGGTAAGTTAGTAAATAGCCTCATCCTCCCGCAGCAGGAGCTGGAATTGTCACAGGGTAATTAAATGAGCTAGTGCTGTAGTGTGCTCTCATTTTAGGAAGTCTGCAATTAGGGAAGATCTTCAGTTTACTAGGGGATGAGAATAGGAAGACTGCTGTCAGGCCACAGCAGGGTGCTGGAAGGCAGTGAAAAGCTCTATTCCTGCATAGATGCTTTTCCAGGGACACTTCTCTGTAGCTGTAATGGACGATACATGAAGGGAAGAATTACCAACATCGGACTGTAATTCTGATGAGTCATTTAACGCTCCCACATGGAGAAGGGAACAGGATCAGTGCAAACAAAGGGAGTGTGGGAAAATTGCATGATGGTGTGAAAGAGTTGGGTCACAGTTGCAGAGCAGCTGGCTGGAAGGCTTTATAGCTAAATTGTTGCATATGAGAAAGTGGGGAGGGTGTTGTAGTGCGGAGGTCTGCTGAATATATATAAGCACACTGACGGAACAAGCGAGCAGTCTGTAAGTGCAAGGTGATAAGAGCAAAAGTAATTGGGAAACAACCTTGATCCCTCTTCTGAGAGAAGTCAGATAGCTGCCTCCACGAAAGAAAAGCTCATTTGAACAAAATCAGGGAAGCCACCAGTGAGTTTCTGTGGGACAAACTCTGTAGGAGGAGGAATCAGCAGATGTTCTTTCCTACTGTCCAGAAGACATCAGGTTTATAGTACAGCACTGTCTTCTTTTGGTGTAGAAAAGTGCAAACACAGTCACAGACTACATATCTATGTCAGGAGTTTTTCAGTGGCTCAAAAGTTTTGAAAAGGAAAGGACAAAACGTTTCTACGAATGAACCCAGAAGGGTACTGCACAGTGTAAGCGTGAAGCAGCAATACCCTTGAGCACACTGAGCTACGTTAAACAGAAGACGTGGCAAGGGAGTTCTGCAATAAGTTGGATGTAAGGGAAAGCTGAAAGAAAGCATGTGTGTCTTCTAATAGGAAAGGTGAATGAGAAAATAAATGAGATCAGAAATTTTTTGTTCCTTATTCTCTGTGCTTTTGATCTTTCTAAAAATTATAAGCTACGTCCAAGTAGGTAGTTCTCCTAGTATTCACTACAAGGCAGCAAGAGACAAATGCAGTAAAAGATCCAAAGGCAAATGAGATGTACTTAAGTCAGGCTCAACTGATGAAATTTCTTCTGAGTGCATAGGAGCCAAGAAAAACAATCTCCAAACCATTAACAAGCTCCTTTGAAAACTCCTAGAGGAAGCCTGAAGTCCCAGGGGATCAGTAAAAGGCAGACTTTGTATTTGCCTTTAAAAAGGAGGTAGGCCAGGAGTTTATGTGCCAGTCAACATAATTTCAATTAGGATTAGAGTTCCAAATGGTCTTGATAGATTGAAAGAATAGTCTGAAATCAATAAGAAGGGATATGTTAAAAGACAGGTGCAAATTACATTTGAGGGAGAGAGTTGGATTTATGTATACAGATGGTAAATAGCAGCTAAGTTGACAATACTGCAGAAGAAGAATCTAGGTTTATAGTGACTACAAATATAGTGGGATTCATTACCTTCATTGCGTTGGACGAAAGGGCAAATGTCATTTGCAGCCTCATTACTGGGAATGTCAGTTGTAAGACAGAAATAATTACTGTGCTTAGCTGAGAATGCCAAAGCCTCCAGAGGACTATGGCTCTGGTCTGGATACTTCCCTGTGTAGAAGACAGCAACAGTGAAGAAAAGAAGGAAAGGAATAGAAATAAAAGGTTTAGAAATCTTAGTCTGGTTCAAAGTCAAAGTCTTCAATCACATAAAACATAATAATAAATAGCAGAACTATTAGTTACTGTTGTGTGCTATATAAGGGTAAAAGGAAATGTAATCATCTTGGTTTGTGGCAGGAGGAAAACCTGCTCCCTGCAAGGGTAGTTTGGCCCTGGAGTAGGCTGTACCTTGCAACCAGAACCACCAGCTCCTGTGTCAGCTGCTAAGAGTCATGCATGCAGACACCAGCTGAGGACAGTCACAGCAGGCCCGGTCACCCTGCAAGTCACAGAGCAGGCTCTGGTGGCCCCTGGCTGCTTCCTGGGCAGCCTTGCCATGATGGCGTTGGTCATGATTAACATGCGTTGTTCCCAGTGGCCTCCCTCATCTACTGCTGCCCAGGACAATGCACATGGGGCAGGAAATCTGGGATGCAGAGCAGGAACAAATGCTTGTTTGCTTCTCTTTTGCACCTTGGTCACCTCATGGCCATGCAGCTCATTTATCTGAGGGCATGTGTGCTTAGCCTGCATGTGACTGAAGCATCTGCTCAAGCAGGACAAACATGGATGGTTGCATTTTGTTTCTAGTAATTATTTAAGAGATGCCGTGGCCTAACATTCTGGAGCTTCAAGTACTGACAATTGCCATTAACTTCTGCAAGAGTTAAGGGTAAACATGCAGCACTTCTGCCAACAGTAGATCACTGTCCTAAACCTTGTGCCATAATGTGAAGTATATGCCTACAAGGGCAACTTTTTGGTTTATGTTATTTTGAGTTATTTTAACCTTTTATAAATAGTTATTTTAACTATTTATATTTTGGTTTATGTTATTTTGAGTTATTTTAACCTTTTATAAATAGTTATTTTAACTATTTATATTTTGGTTTATGTTATTTTGAGTTATTTTAACTATTATAGGGGAGAGAATGTTTAGTGCTGGTGAAAGAAATCTGGCTTTGACTCTGTAGAAAGTCTTCTAAGGCATGTATTTTATTGGGATTATGATATTGCTGCTTGGAAGTAAGGCAATGCCCTTTTGTAAAAGTTCCTCCATAGAAAGAATGAATTTTAAGGATGTATCTGGGAATCCTCCTTCTCAGCACAACCACCAAAAACTCTAATATAGACTTTAATCCCTAATAGAATTAAATTAATCTAGCCATAATACAATACCTATTCTTCTATATAAAATTGCTGAACTAGATTGAAGAGCACAGAAGGTGTTTGCACTGGAAAAGCTGATCAAACATTTTCCTCAAGTACTGCTGTCAAGGAGCAGTTGCTCATGGGTGACTCTAATTACTTGCAAAGGGGTAAAACAAAATGAAGAAGACTGAAGTGGAAGCCGTTCCCTCTGCTCTTGATGCAATATGCTGATGTTCCAGCAGAGCATCAGCTGGAACGTTGTCTGTTGTTGCTATTTCTTGCATCAGACTCTCACATCTTTGAGAAAGAATGAGACTTTCTACTTGGTCTGAGAAGGCAGAAGAATTGCACCTTAAAAAGAAATCATACCCATATTTGTGCTGTTTTCACCTGCTTAAGGATTTAGAGGAGGGAAAAAAAAAAAAAAAATCCCAGCCAGCTACGTTGCCTGTTCACAGAAAAATCCATAAAGCAATATAGCATTTCAGCTCTTTCCTGACTCCTGCAATCTCTCCCAGCTGCTTTCTAAGAGTGCTATTAGAGCAAAAATAACCAAAGTCTTGAGACTTACAGCAGCTTGTAGCATTGACATAACCGACAAGCTTGGATGAGTAGTATTTTATTAATATGTAGAGCTTGAGGCAGAGTCCACTTTCCTCTCAGAGATGTTGTTGATCAGTGTAAAGTGCCGCTTTCCAACCAGGAGCTGTTCTGAATAGTTTGTATATCACTGACAAGGGTTTTCCTGCCTACATAGACGAATGTCAAATAAAAATGCTACCAGTGATGTTACCAGGCATAAAAGGCACTAAGAGAAATCTTTTCTATCTACTTCTCTGGGTTATCAAACCTTTTTTAAATGAGGGCCTGGGAGCAGAAGCTGTAGAATTGGTTGAATGTTTAGAATTATTCTTGTGTATTTTTGAGAGCGCTGTATGTTTCTTCCATGTTCATATTTATTTATTAAAATAAGTTATGGAAAATTATAATTTATATGATGGTTCTCCTGCATCTTTCACATGACGCCCGCAAGTAAGTTCCTGAGAGTTAATGCTTGTCTAAGGTATTGGAGGAACTTCTCATTTCAGCTACAAAGGCAGCTGGGTTGTGTAGGTGCAGAAATAGTTTATCCGTACTCTATTATGGCTGTAATAAAGAGAAATTAAGCTGCACTACTAGGAGTTAAAGACTAATTAAATATAACCTCAGTGTTACCGAGCTATTTTCATTACTCTGCAGTGCAACCATAGCCATTTAGTTATGATTAAATTGGTTTCAAGACCTAAATAAGTTCAATCTGACTCTTACTCTCAAATTTCTCTGCCTTCCCATATTGTTACAATTTGTTACATTTTTCTAGTATTTATTGTTCCTTTATCTTAATTTCCAAAGTAAACAGGGTTTATCTTATAATTTTAGACAATGCATTATGTACCCAAAATGTGATCATTCAGGAAGAATAGCCTGTATTTTTTTCATATGCAGTAGAATGGACATATTACTTTAAGTGAGAATCTAAGTATTCCGTTGGCAAGGGAATTAAAGCCAGCGAGTTAAAAATTATAGTCTCTTATTTCTGAGCATGTTTAGTGCAAGACCAATACTCCAATAAAGGCCTTTACTGGAACTGCAACAGGGTGGAAGCTATTGCCAAGGCTTAGTACCCCAAAATACGGATTAGTACTGATGCAAAGCACTGTACTCACATACTGAGATGCCTTTGCTACAGAACAAGCATTCACCTGAAGTCCTACAGTCTTGGGGGCTTGTTTGCTGGGTTCCTTCCTTCTGTCCTTCCCAGGACCTTTCTTTACCTGGCTATAAAGTTTTATTTTAAAAGGGAAAAGAAAATGTCAAATGTGAAATCAGAGATTATGTAGCAGTGCACCAATAAGTATAATCATCCAGATGCACTGACTGTGGATTTCAGGCTGTAGTTGCATTTTACTGTGGGTTTTAGGAATCTGTGTGCATTGGAGTGAGGCCATGCTCACAACACGGAGCCTGTTTTACCAACCAGGTATCTAAATGCTGCCTCTGGCATCTTCCGACCCACCTGAAGTTCAGTGAGGGGTAAAGTCTAGAAGGCCCATTTTGTCCTGTGCATTCACTGACACAGTGAATAGGGAAAAATCTTCCACTGTGGATTTTCACAGTGGAGCTAGGCAAATCCAGGCAGTGTGCTTATCATAGTTGCTCAGTGAATTTGTTGTGTTTGCATGTGTGAGACAGGAAATCTGAGGGCAGTTTTTAAGTGGAGAAAATGGATTTTCTCTTACAGCAACTAATGATAGAGCTAATTGTGTGACCAATTCCCTGGATGAATGTTCCTGCCATAAGGGTACCCTAAAAAAGAAAGGGGTACCTTACTGTAATGCCTATCTTTGAACATTTGTTTATATTTAAATACTCAATGGCACAGGCATTCAGGAGTGAACTGTAGTGTGCACTTTTAAAAATTTACTGTCTGTAGTAACTGATGATTTCAAATCAGGACTAGAAGTGTCATCCTGCTCGACAAGCATAAATGTGATCCAAAATCTCATGAAGCAATAATTTTTGATAAAGGTAGCATCTGGATCAGACTAAATTATTCAATATCTTGATATTAGAAGAGCAAGAATCTGCTTTTTATGAGTCTCTGTAAGATCTGTGCAGGACTAATTCATTTTGTTGAAGTGCACAGTCTGTAGAAAACATCTGGTTTTGAAAATTTTACTTGCAGGTTTTGTTTGTCAGAGCACTACTTAAGAGTTTGTGCACGTATTAAAAGCTGTTTTTCCTAAATTAGCTGTCCACTGATTGTGTAGCACCGAGTGTTCTTTGCTTGTTGTTCCTGTGTTTGAAATGATGGTTATGGGAAGATTGATTTTCCTACATGTAATTAACTGTTAGAGAAAAATCAGTGTTCAAAGGTGGAGCTTTCTCTACACGGTCATAATTTTAGATGTGCTTTCAGAGTACTTGGGTTTTTTTCCAATTTACTGAATTTTTTAGCCTGAGACCTAAGTTCTTTTAGATGACTATCATCTGTTCTTGCATGCACATCACAGAATGATTCCCTAAGAATCTTGCATAAACTAGATCTAGAGACAAGCCAGTTTTCTGCATTCCAGCTGAGGAATTACTGTTTTTTATTCAACATGGTTCTAGCAGAATTTCATCTTGGCACCATAATCTTTTCTTACAAATAATCCCTGTCATTACTGTAGACAGCACTATGGTGCCATGGGAGGGAGAGGAAAGGCTTGTTCCAGAGCTGCACAAATTGATTGATTTTTTTTCCCTCTTCTCATATTTGCTGCTTATTTGTGTCATTTCTCAAAGTACTACTCAATGCAAAATGTAAAAGATAGAAATTACCCTTGTGCAGCCTATCTGAAAAAACTTACGAGAAGAGCTTTGAAACTGGTTCAAAATACTCAGTTTAAAACAGAAAAAGTATTTGCCTGTGTAAGTTCTAAGTAGAGAAGCATTATTTTTGAAAATTTAGTCTTGTTTAATGATAACTCAGTAAGAAAAGTATAGTTTCATCTTGTAATCCCAAAGACTTTGATGCATTTCCTTTGATTGCTTGAGCGAAGTCCCTAAGTACTCTAGCCAGACTTTTCTTCAAAAGTGTAAGTACATTTTGTGTGTGTGTAAGAGTTACCAAAATGCTGCTGCTTGAAATATTTACGCGACCTAAAAGTGTAAATCATATTTACATTAACAGCTTGAAATTTGGGTACCTTAATAGGGTGGTTAGCATGAGATTTCCCTCCCCTGCTGTGGTGAGACAACAGGGAAGAAGGAGAGCAGTTCAGTCTTCACACCCATTTAATCATCTGGTGAAAGTGAGATCATGACTTTTTTTCTGCTGGGAAGTAGACTGAGACCACAACATCGTTCCATTTCATATTAATCACCAATTTATTATACAGAAACAGCTTTTTGACTCTCTAATGGGAATTTGCTTTTAGGCAATGTCTTTGCACTGCAAAGTGTCATATCCCCTTACTAATATTTTATTTTCCCTTTAATTTGATGCAAATTTGATGTAGAAAAGTGCAGTCGACAGCAAACATGCTTTCTTTTCTTTTTAAACTTTCTGTAGGAGTTCTTCATATTTTCTGCAGAGTTGGGAGAAAAATGTGAAGCAATAAGTGAGAAATTGGTGCATCTGGAAGATCAATTGCAAAGTTCCGCCTGCAGAGTTGATGAAGGAGTTATTCATATCCTTTTCGCTATAGCTATAGATACGTATCAATCTGTGTAAGTATGTACATGAAATACTTGCCTTTGGGATTCACGTGGAATGCTAGCTCTTAGTGTAGATTAGATACATTAGGAACTGGAGAATTGATTGTCTTGCTGAAATGGGCATTTTTGTGTAGTAAGTTTTCCTATAGTACATTTTCACTGTGGTCTGATCCAGCTTTAATTGATTTAAACAGGAGTTAGTTCTTTATAAATTAAGATGAGGCACTGAAAAGCCTTTATTTTACTATTAAAATCCTTTTGTTTGAAATGCTCATGTAATTAAATACATAGTGCACAAAAAATTGCATGGATACAAGTGGCCATACACCTGCATTTCCCAACATGACTTAGCTGAATTAAATGCTACATTATTGACTCAGACTGTGTATATTGTCACCTGTAGTTTGGGGGTTTTATTTTTAAAAAAATTGGGCAACAGATGCATCATGTGACATCCTACACAATTTAATCTGCCTCTAAAGCTCCAGTGCAAGTAACCAGACAAGATACTGTCTTATGCACCCTTGTCTCTTTCTGTGCTTCATCAGTGAGTTTTTCTGAAGATTGCTTAACTTTTATGAGGCATTCTTTGCCCATTTTTCAAAATCTAAGAGCACTAAGTTTTGTTTCACTTGTAACTTTAGTAGTTAAAAATTTTCATAAAAGAGATTTTGTTCTTCTAAGAAAGGGTAAAGAAAGTGGGAATCAGTGAAGCTGAGGAAGATGAGATTAGTGAGCTGGTTAGGTTTTAGTGGAGAAGAGGTGGCAGTCGAGAGGAAAATGAAGAAAGATAAACATGTTCAGGTTGCAGAGATTAACAGAGGAACCCTTGCAGGCACCTGAAGGTGGATTGAGGTGATGATGGTGCTAGAAAGGATTCTGTTCCTGCTAAGCTGAGGTGGGCAGTCCTGCAGGGGATAGTTTAGAGAAAGGAGAATAAAATAGTGTGTGGAAATATCACTGTGTTTTAAGTAATTTGGCATCTATTTAAAGTCTTAGCAAAATTCCTATTCTAGAAACTTGGTTTCTTTAAAAGTAACAGAAGAGAAACTGTGAGGGGCAGACGGAGGGAAGAATGGTGCTGGGGGAGGGGGATTTGCATTGGGGGAGAGAAGTCCAGTCAGTAATCTGTCACTGCTTCAAATCTTTCTTTTCTAAGCATTTCAAGATACACACAATATCCAGAAAGATTATTCAATATTCTTTCCATTATATTTGCAGTGTTCATACTTGGTTGCAGTTGTGTTTCCCCAATGCATTCTTTTCAGAGTTATATGGATGTGTCTTGTGTGTGTGTGTGTGCAGAGCATCCAATTCCTTTCTCCCTTGCATACATTTGCTCTCAAATGAGCTTTTCTCAGCGGCCCTTATAGAAGAACACTGAGGGCTGGAGTCGTGGGTTCTTTGCAGGGGATGTAAGTTAATATTCAAACTGAACAGTCAGGTGTGATCATAGTTTTCTGGGTAAGGTGAAATAAGCTAGAAAACTGCATTTTTGGTTCCAGAAGATAATATACTACAAGTATGTGAAATAGTACTGTTTTTATATTCTATGGAGCATGCATATTTCTTCATAGCTGTTGAAACTACAAGAGTTAGTGGAAAAAATTAAAATTAATAATTAGACATTTCAGAAGAGTTGTAGATTAGTCTCATTTTAAGTCACAGTTTTCTGATAGAGATCTGACCTCCTCTATCAGTGAAATTCAGCTCGTTATCTAAATACAGAAATGCACTCTGTGTGATCTCTTGGTCCTAGCAAGACCATCAGTCGCAAAATAAGAAACCATGTTTAAAACATAGGGACGTACAAAGAAGCAGTTCAGCAACTCAGCTACCCCTCATTAACATTCAGTTGCTATTTCAGAGGTAGTCCAGATCACTGTGCATAAAATGTTACCATCTGGTACATGTAATCACTGTGCTACACTTCAAAAAGTAATGAGAAAAATAGCTACCACAGTACTACAGACCTGTAGATTGTTTTTTTTTAAATAAAGACTGCTCAGTGCCTATAAAATTCGCTTTCTCTCATTGGTAACTTGCCTGTATTGCAGGAACTAACAGTAAGATAAGAGACAACAATTAGCCTCAGTAGAAGAATTTATAGTTAATAGATGGGTCTCTTGTTTGCATGGTAATTTATTTGATTTTAAATAAAACCATTTCCTATCCAGCGTACTGGACAAGTATACAGTCTTTGTTAAAAATCTGTAGAACTCTGAGAGCAGGAGCTTAAAGACCTGAAATAGTAATGAAAGCAGGATAAATTTTTCAAAGTCCTGTTCACTGGTTATTTTTACCCTTCCCATCATCCTCCCAGAAAACTGCCTTACACATAAGTGTTACAAAATGTATTAGGTCAAAAATCTAACTGGGGGCTGCACAGATGTAAATTAGTCCTGTGGTCTGATTATTAAAAGCCTTCTAAAGACTCCACTGAGAAAAATAAATTCCTGATGCTCTTGAGCCATTTGCCAATGTTTAGTGTGTGTCATAGCTTTGATTAATAATTAAGTTTGTATTAGAAGAAAAAACCCAGATGTCATTGTTTTTCACTCTATATTTTGATGGCACAGCAGACTTAAATCAGCCATGCTGCTTGCCATAAGTGCCAGCACAACCTGAACAAAGGAGAAATCCAGTGATATTTCTTGGCCCTGAGTATAGGCACAGACCCACTTCCAATTCTAATATATTGTTGAAATCTTTCACAAAACCCATTAAACTGTACTTTTATATAAAAAGCATCTAACAATAGGGGTGTGTGTGGGGGGGATGTTAGAGTTCTCTATTAGCACTATGACAGATTTGCTAAATTCTATGTGGTATAACCAAATAAACCCACAAAATACTCAATTATGGTTAATCATTAATAAGTGTATGAAAACAGCCCACATCATTAATTGGAAAAACCAAAGGATGAGAGGTGACTCATTCTGGTGTCTGCAGAGCTGATGAGAGGTGTTACTTTCCTGACAGTAAAGGCCTGGAATTTCCACTAAAATTAAATGGAGCCTATATTGCAATTTCACAGTCATTTTTGTTCCTAATTAGCAGTTACGTTTTGATAGACAATTTGAATGCGTGTAATAGTTCCTCTTGGTGAAAATGCTTTGTTGGAAGAAAACCTGGCTGGAGTATTATTATAAAAGCAATCTTCATTCTTTTCCCTAATTAGGGCATTTTAATCAGTTATTTTGAAAGTAGAATTTTGCGCCTAAATGTTCATTAAACATTGCAGGTCACCTGGCTAACTCTTCACCTTTGTCCTGCGACAGGCTCCCATGCAAGTCTGGCTTTACACCAGAGTGGGTTTTCAACAGACTCTTGTAAAATTTAGCCCTGTCTGTACCCCACTGAGGAAGCTTACTCTGGATGAACCTGTAAGAGATTTTGGGATCCCCCAAGTGTCAGAGGTGGCAATGGCACCCTCTTTGATTTGAGGCCAGGAGGGTGAGCCCTTCCCACTCGGTGTCACACAGAGAACATGGTTACACTTGCATAGTTTGTGCTGTGATGGAGATAAGTCAGTGTATTTCCACCCAGGAGCTGCAGCTTCTTTTCCTTCGATTTTCTGCTGGAACAAGTGGTTTGGAGGTGGCTGATATTCAGACCACTGAAGTGTTCCAATTTTCAACATGCAGCAGTCACTCTGCTGCAGTTTTTTGTTTAGTAGCTTTTGGGGGAGTATGTTGGGTATTGCCTGGGAGGGGTATTATGTTAGTTTATAGAAATAACATTCATGGATGTAAAGGAGGGAGTTAGTAATCAAGGGGGTAAATGGGAAATTTCTAATGGATTGCAAATACCCCTGTATTTTGTAAGAACTGATGCACTTCCAAGGGCCATTTTGCTCTCTTGCTGTGATACCGCACAGGCCTCCTATGGAGACAGTAGGGACTTGCTTAGTGTCTTTCCTTTGCTCCCAAGAGTGCTTTTCAAAAAGGCCAGAACCCAGGTAATTCAAAATACATACTGAATTGTCTTGGCTCTTCACTGGTCCTTTGGCATGTAGCACACACTATCACAGAATTGGTTAGTTGGAAGTGACCTTTTGAGATCATCTGGTCCAGCTCCCTGCTCAAGCAGGGTCACCTAGAGGAGGTTGTCCGGGGTGTTGTCTAGTCAGGTTTTGAATATCCCCAAGGATGGAGACTCCACAACCTTTTTGTGTAACATAGTCCAGTGTTTGACCACCTTCAAACTATAACAGAGTGTTTTCATGCATTCAGATTCAGGTTTCCCTTTTGGAATTTCTCCCTGTTGCATCTTGTTCTGTCAGTGGACAAAAAAAGTCAGAAGAGTCTGGCTCCCTCTTCTTCATTCCCACCTTTCAGCTATTTACCCACAGTGGTAGTATCCCCGTGAGCCTTCTTTTCTTCAGGTTGAAGAGTCCCAGCTCTCTCAGCATCTCCTGATGGCTACTTGATTCCTTTAAACCAGTCCTGTGTTGGATTCATTCCAGTAAGTCCATCTCATTTGTTGTGGAGCCCACAATGTCCAGCTGGGACCTCACCAATGCTGATTAGGGTGGAAGGATCGTCTCCTTCTGCCCACTGGCAGAGTTTTTGTTAATCCAGTCTGGGAGGCTGTTAGCCACCTTTGTCTCAAGACACTTTGCTGGTGTATGCTCAGCTTATTGTCCACCATGACATCAGGGTCCTTTTCTGCATAGCTGCTTTCCAGCTTGCTTATCCCCTCCATGGCTGCTGGTGCCTGGGGTTAGGAGTGACACTTGCAGTGAGGTGGTGGGACATTGAGCTGAGCTTCTGTCCACAGCCACCGTAGAGTTTAGCTTTTGGAAACAAGAAGAATAGTTAACTAGGTCAAAAACAAAAAAAAAAAGATCCAACCAAAAACCTCTTTCTGATTATTTCTGTTCTTCGAGAGCTAATTTCTTTTTCAGATGTCCAAAAAATGCAGTTACTTTACAAAATCCCATTGGCCCTTAGCTCAGCTCAGTTAGTAGTCCTTCATTGTCCTTCCAATGTCTTTTATCTTAGGATATGTACTCTTAATTTCCAACCTTTCCTGTAGGAAGGCAACTGATTGATATCTACTTTTTGTCTTTTCCCTAAACATCTGTGCTGAGAGATCAGAAGCTGCATCTGAGGAAAATGATCCCATTTTTTCCAAAAATTAACTAAGTCTTTACAGTAACTAGAGGTGCTTTTTATCTCCTTGCAAACCATGGTCTCTATCATGATGCTCGAGTTTTTCAAAGAGACAAAGTCAAATAGGTGAAAAGCTTCAGGCAAGACAAGGTTAGAGCTGCAGCATTGTTGAATATGGGTTGTGTTTGTGAGAAGCTGTTCCCAAGTACTTTAATTTACTGCTTATTTGACTTTGGGGAGATTTTTCCAGTTTTCAGAGGAAGACAGCAGGACCAGAAAATATTCCTAGTTGGAAGTTGTTTTCACTCCTGCCTTGGATACTGGCTCAATAGTTGCAGCACTGGATAGTGAATTTAAGTGTGAAGGACACATTTGCATGTGGACCCATGCAAAACTGTTTGTTTGCATTTTTTAAATGGGTGAAGCTGTTTATCCAGATGTAACCTCTGTGTATGGATAGAGATGCTGTGCTCAGCCATATACCATATATTTTTCTTAGCCATAAAGACTCATTTGACAGTTACTTGTCTACATATGATTGTGGTGTTATTTATGAGGTTATTGGGACTTGCTGTAGTTAGACTGTGCAGTCATCTTTTTGTTGTTCTGTCTTTCTGTTGGTTAAGAGTTTCTTCTCCTGTCTTCCTTGTTTTCTTCCATCCTTTAAGATTTCTCATCCACTGTCACTGAAACATTTCAATTTTGCTTTTTTCCTCTACCTGAAAAGAATTTTGTAATTGCTTGGGATATTACAAGTAACAGCATGTAGTCAGAGACCACACGTCAGAATTAATTAAACTTCAGAAGATTCATGGTGTTCATGGACTGAAGAATTTCTGTTTACCAGGTAGGTTTTCAGCAGAGCCTCATGATTAAGTTGCAGAGGGGTGGAGAATCCAGGACTTAGAAGAGGATAATAATATTTCTTACTTCAGAGAAGATGCAAAGCATAATTAATTTGTCCTTGTACAGTGCTTTGTGATCCTGGCATAGGAGAAGCTTTGTGTGTACTGCTGCTACTTGTAATCAGAGATAGAAGCCCTTTAGATTAACAGAGCTGTCCAGAAATTAGAAGTATGCATGAACATATTAAGAGCAAAACATTGTAGCAAATGCATGTAAATACACAAAGATGAAATTTTGAGGAATTCATAACAGAATCAAAAGCAGCTAAGACTTTTCAAAGATATAATAATGGCTGCCTGAAAGAGCTGTGGTTTGTGTAGCTTTAACATGGTCCAGCCACAATTTTTCAAAAGTAACAGCTTAGTTTTTACAGTCACATAACCTGAGACTGTCTTTTTTTCTTGACATTGCATTGACACTGGGGTCAAGTGAAACATTTCCTAATGTATAAGCTCTGCAAAGGACAAAGCCTGTCCTTGTGCATTGTCCTTTCTGTGTGTTGTACTTTTGAAGCTGAGTTGTTTCAGTGTCACCCTTTTTCACTTCCCTTGAAGTGAGGTTCTGAGATAATTTGATGACATACTGCTAGAAAAGAAACAACTTCTGTCTTTTGGGGTCTTTTCCTTTCAGCCATACCTGTGCAGGAGGCCTCCATGTGGATGGGATGGGTCCTAGGGCTTGTTCACAGACTTGGTCATTGGTTTAGCATCTCAGCAGGCCCTGACTTGCCTCTGCTTGCTTTCCTCTCCACATGGTGTAAGCTGTGCAAGAGAAGAGAAACTTGGTTGTCTCCTTGAGCTACACCCAGTCCTTGCACTTCTTCCAACAGTGGGTAGTGTTGCTGATGTAAGATTATCAGCAGAAGGGCCAATATATTGATAGTACAAACCTATTCCCATGGGAGGCCAGTCGTAGCGCAAAAAGCTGTACTGCAAAGACTTGTGCAGGTGTCAGCAGTCACTACTATCTCCGTGAAAGTTCTACCTTCATCTGCCAGTCTGTTCCCTGTTGCAACCCTTGCATTAAAGTTGTCACCACCTGAGACCCTCCCTCTTGTCATTGTGGAGCTGGGGAAAGAGGGAAGGGGAAGGTCTTTTTCAGAGGTTGAGCCATTAGCCAGCAGTTTCTTCCTGAATGCATTGCAGGAACCCTGAACTCAACAGAGGCAAATAAAATGTGGAAAACTCTTTCTTAACCAAATGAAGCGTATTATACTAATTTTTGGATACTTTTCAGGTGGCCTTCTTCCTTTTAATGTGTAAGAGTACAACCTTGCTTCTGCCCTCTTCGCTTTTCAACTTGTTCAAAGCATTCCCTGTGGAGCTTTATATTTGTGTGTTCTGCACTATAATTATAATGATAATTCAGCTAACATGAAAGCTTTCTGGAGGGATGCATAGCAGAAACACTTTCTCTGCTCTAAGCTAATTTTGCTCCTTACCTAGATTCCCACCCCACCTTGCATTGCACACGTTGTTGAGCTCACTAATGCCACACAAGCTGTGGTCATTTGGCGTTTGTATCAGACTGCTCCTGCTGCCCTGTTGCCTTCACCTGGGATCTGATCCACCCAAGTCTGTGTCTCTGGCTTAAATATCCATCGGGGAGCTCACAGCTAGTGCTGCTGCGTCCATGGTACAATATTTTTTACCTCCTTCCTTCCCATGAGAACAGTATCCAAGCAGTATCCCCCATCCCCTCCGTTTTTAAACTGCTAAATAACACTACTTGAGAACTTGACTTTGCCTGGATTTTTCTTTTGCTAGCAAGTGTGAGAAATGTATTAATATTTAATCCAAATAATTTGGAAGAAGTTGGAGCTACAATTAGATAGCCACGGCCATCTGTTGTGAACAGCAGAACAAGAATGTACTTAATAACTTGGAAAGAGAAAAGGGACTGCCAATCACCTATAGATTATTCCTTAATAAAGCTTGCACAGTCTCTGCAGAGGGAGATCCAAGTGGTAAAGGAGACACTCCAGACCGTGCTGGTGCAACTTCAGTCAGCCAAGGAGGCAGGAGAAGAAAAGGCTGGAGACTTCCTCTGTGACAGCTGGTGTCCAGGAAAACAAGACTTGAAGGAATAATGAGCAGAAAGAGCTGGTAGGATGACATTAATTCACAAAGGGCTGCTTTTAGTAACTGAATACTGTTTTACTAAGCCTCAGGGATCTCTTCTCTCCCCTGCATAACTAATAACTAAATCAATTATGGAGAAACAGAGCCTGGAGGTCTATCATCAGAAGTATGCTACGCAGCCTCACATGTTTTGGCACAGATTGGGAAACAGCTTTCAGAGCAGAGCAGCTCCTGTAAACGTGTAGATTACAAATTGATACATTTCAAGTGAGTCTGCAAAGTTGCCTTTAATGTCAGTAAAGTGTTCTCCTTGAAGGCTCATAAACACTGTCATCCTCTATGCATGCATTTTTTTACCCCTGATTTAAAAATGCAGCATTAAAGCTGGAACATCTAGTATTTCTTGGAAAATAGCTCTAAGAATAACAAGAACTTTTTTTTTCCCTTTGGCTTTAACAGCTTTCTTACACTGAATGTATTTTCACATTCCTGCCAATAATTAAATCAATAGGGTGAAATTCAAGCTAACCACGTTCTTTCAACTGAAATTTGGACCTCATTTATTCTGTAGTATTAAGTACAGTGGAGGTAACTAACAGCAGCCCCTATAGGACTAGTTTAACTCAATTTATTTAGGTACTAATATAAACTTGCTTTAGTATCACAGGGGCTGTAAAACACAAAACAAACAAACAAAAAAAAGCTACATTGGTGATTTCTGTTCCTTATATTTAAATATTGTATGAACAATAAGTCATTTAAATATCTTTGTAAAGATTACTACCATTACTTTTACTTTGATCTTCCTTACAAGCTTCAGAAGGAATGCAGATTTTTTTGTGTATCTCTATATATACACACACACACATACATAAACATCTATCTTTGTAGGAAATACAAGCAACTCTCAACTGAAGCCAACTGGATAATTGTTCAGAAGAGTTAATATCTTCACAAATTCACGTGTACTTTTTCTTTGATACCAGTATATCTCTGATGTCATAAAAAATTTCACTTCTGTCATTTGTTGCAGAGGGAGAATTATTGAAAAAAGAAAAACAAAAACCAAAAAACCCCAACAAACAAACAAAAAAACGAACAACCAAGCCCAAAAAAATCTTACTGAATTTTAAAAAATACAATAGAAAATGTCTTGCAACTCAGTACTGTACTTTTTTTGATACTGTTTTTCTGACGTTTTTAGAATTATTCTTCTCTGCTACTTCAGGTACTCATTTTATAGCCACATTGTGTTTTTGCAAGTTTTGAAGGTCACTAGACTGCTTTCCCACTAAGATTGTGTTCATTTTCTTGTGTGTTTTAATGCTCGTTGAAACTTCTACCTCAGTGTTAAGTACATAAGGAGGGAGGAAAAAAAGTGCCGGGCAGCTGAGACATACCACAGGATTATAATTGCCTCCAGGAGCATATGGTTGTCAAACCAGGGCAGCAGAGCTCAGGCGGTTTCTGTAGCCATCAGATCCTCAGGGTTGAATTACAACCCAGTAATTCAGAACGTGGTTGACTTTTCTCATTGTGTAATACGTGGGCCAGCATCCACGTTGTGGTAAAGACTCTTGGAACTCCAGCCTGCATGGACTCTGCCACTCAGTTCCCAAATGGAGATCTCTTGCTGCTCTGCTTAACAAGTTTCTCTCTCCACATCCCTGTTCAATACCTACCTCCCCACAGTAGCTTTGGCACTTTCTGAAGCTCCCCTGAACAGATGAACAAGGTGTTTGTCTCCAGCTGAAGGCAGGAGACAAGTGTGGGTGGCACCCTGACATTCAGCCCATGCACAGGACCAGCTCCACGGGAAAACCTGCCTGCCAGAAAGTACCCATGGAAACCCACACGAGTTCAGGTAAACAGGAAAGAGAGCACACTGACAAGATGCATCTCTTAAAACTGATTAAGGTGCATAGAAGCTCCTCGTGATGCCGCAGAGGGCCCAGGTACTGAGTTTCCAGCAAGGAGCATTTATGTTAGGACCATGAGGACAGTCACAGAAGGTTGCATGACACCCTTCTCTCCCACACCTGTGGGGTTTCACCCTTTGGATACTTAGTGCCTGCAATGTAAACAGCTGGTAGGCCCTAGAAGGTCCTTGGAGCCAGGATCAGCCACAGCTGACGCATCAAGTCTGCCTCCTTGCAGCAGCAGGGGCTCAACAACAGGGACAGGGCCCAACCATCACAGGGGCAGGAGAACAGCACCCTCATTCCCATTAGCACGGTTTCTTGAAGACATTCCCATTCAATTAAAAAAATTGTGTGGCTTTTGTGTTTCAAAGCTTCAGAGCACCATTGCATTTTAATAAAAACTCAACTTAGGCAACCACTCTAATAAGACACTGAATTTCTAAGCAGAAGGGAAACTGAATCAGTCATCATTCATGTTATATTTGTGTATGTTAACATCTATTTTATATGTAACATAGACTACCACTACTACTGCTTTAATTTATTGTTCCATTAACTTCACTGTCTGTTGTGGGAAGAGCCAGTAACTATCCCTTTCCTCAGACACATTTGATAATAAGCATACTTTAGAAAAAAGGTATACTATGCAATGTATCAACCACCTTTTATTTGTGAATAGAAAACTTTCAAATAAAGAGAAGTATGTTTTTAACTAACCCAATGTCTGTTTGCATTCTGTGCAGTGTACAACACTAGAAATTTCATCACGGGGAGTGGAGGAGAGCAAAGGAGAAAGAAACCATGTGTGTGACTGTTATTGTGCTGTTGACAGCAGTAATTCATCTGCTTGGGGGAGTCTGTTATGCCTTTTGGAAACAGTCTAAAGACATTCAAGACTAGAGTCTGACAGCAACATGTAGCTGTTTTCAGTGTGAGAGGGAGAGAGAAGTATCACTCAGTGAACTGTACAGACAGGTAAAACTGGCAGTTGGATCCCAGCTTGTCTCAGTTTTGCTGTGCAACTGAATCCTGCCTGCTCTCTCTCGGTTCCTCACCCATGGATAAGGGCTGAAGGAAGGGAAGTGTGACTGTGCATTGGCTACAGCAATATCTGAGGTCAAAGTCATGCTCTTACACACATTCATTGCCATGATGAGAGGTAGGAGAGTGTGTACTATGTACCCAATGACCAGTTCCATACATCCTTGCTTGAATTTTCACTTCGGGGTAGACTGTTCTCCCACACCTGCAAACAATGAACATCTTCAGAAAGAAGTTCCTTTCCTGCCCAGGAATGTGCTGTGCCTAGCTAAGAGCCCAGACCCAAAAGGTTTGGAAACTGTGTAGGCAAATAAGGCTTTGTATATTTATCTTCTGACACAGCAATGGAATAATAAAATAATTTAGGTTAAGACCTTAAGACTGAGCCCAACCATTCACTGCCAAGCAAGTCCACCACTAAACCACATCCCTAAGTGCCACATCTACAGATCTTTTAAATACCTCCAGCACTGGTGACACCACCACCTCCCTGAGCAGCCTGTTCCAATGCTTGACTGCCCTTTCAGTGAAGAATTTTTTTCTAATATCCAACATTAAGCTCCCCTGGCACATCTCGAGGCCATTTCCTCTTGTCTTGTCGCTTGTTACCTGGGAGAAGAGACCAACTCCCACCTGGCTACAGCCTCCTTTCAGGCAGTTGTAGAGAGTGATAAAATCAGCTCCTGTTCTCCAGGCTAAACACCCCCAGCTCCCTCAGCTGCTCCTCATCAGATTTGTGCTCCAGACCCTTCCCCAGCTCCCTAGCTCTTCCAAAGCACGCACAATGGACTTCTCAAGGAGAGCTGCAAGATGAGGAAAAGCAGCTCAGCTCCAGCAGTCCCTTGTTTGTACTTTGTAGGAGGAGCAGTTGTTTGTGTTGAATACACCCTCCCCACCCCCTCAGTGTACAAACATACTCTCAAGGGACTAAAGATGGAAGCAAGGAAAGGAGAGCACTCCAAAGGGTGTTCAGCTCCTGCCTAATATTTCTTTTCGCAATCAATTAGCTAATCCGTTCTTTCTAAAGCATGACAGCTCAGGCTTTTGCTATCATTGCTTGTTGAATCAAGATAAGTGCCTGTTTTCTAGAGCACTGAAGAAGGCAGTTCAATAATGGGTCCCAGACAGGCAGTAGTGCTGGAGAGAGCTCCAGGGTGAGATTAGAATAATCCTCATGTATCCTCTTAGTTTACTATCCTATTAAAAATGAGACTGGGACCAAGAGATTTTTTTTTTTTTTTTTTTTAGTCTCAGAGATTAGCATGCTACAAAAGAAGCTCTAAAATACTGGATATTTTTCTGCACTGCTGAAGATGATAATACAAGTTTCTGGAGAAGTATTAAAAAATAAAACAAATAAAGGGCCTGTGAATATAGGAATTTCTGCCTGAACCTGAAAAGCAGCCAAGCCAGCAGCCACTGTAAAGCATCTCTCTCAAATTTCTAATGAAGGCTTGGACGTGAGGCCTGGGAAAAGAACATCTGGGGTTGAGTGAGTAAGGAAATGTTTGAGTTCTGCACATGCATGGCATTCAGTCACACTTTCCCTGTTTCCTTATCTGGAAGGGCAGTGTCTCTGGGAAGGGAGTGTTGGGGCATTGGCAAAGACACACAATGTCAGTGCAACCCTAGACTATTTGTTCTTGTAATCACCTGAAAAGTTGAACAAATAGTTTATAATAATAAGCAGCCATACAGGAATACTAAGTGGGAAGAGAGAGAGAATATTAAACTAGTCAGTCACAGCTAAGAGATGCATGATAGATCTCACTGCGAAATGGAAAATTAAGAGACCTTTCTACAGTGGCAATCCAATTTACAAGAAAAAAATGACCTCAAATTTATTACTCCTCTGACAATGAGACTTTGAAACACCAAAGGAAAGACCTCTGTGTTTTCTTGTCAAGTAGGCTTAAGATTTTGTCTATCAACTCCATCCCAAACTTAGAGTTTTGTGCCCACTCTCAGGTTTCCCTGGAGTAGCAGCTCCAGGGCAAGGTTCAGGACCAGCAGCAGGGAGCCAGGCACAGCTCTACAGGCAGAACTTCTCCAGGACTGGATCCCAGTTTGCTCCTTTAATTTCGATAACATGAGCTGCTGGAGCAGCAGCTGACTACATGACCAGGCTATTTTCCTCACTTAGATGGTGGCAAGGCTGTATGAGCACTGGCAACTCTGCCATTCCCCCACAAAGTAGAAGCAAGCAAGGTTACAGGAAAACAGATTCAAGAACCTCTTTGAGATTAAGAGAGACTAACTTAAATTGTAAGAAAGACAGCAAAGGTCAGCACAGCTTGCCAACTGAAGCCCAGAAGGTGACCCCACTCATGTCTTTTAGTATTTACATGGAGAAAGCTTTGCAATGCCTACTGGTTTTTCATCTAGCAGAAATCACAAAAACAAAAAAAGAAAAAAAGAAAAAAAAAAAAGAAAAAATGACATTTTCAGCAAGGAGAGTAATCCTCCATTGAGTTTTTTTCCCCCAGAAATTGTGAATAAAGCCCTTCTGCATCCCAGATGTAATTCATTTGACTCAGAAAACACCCCAATTCAAGTTCCTACAGCCTGCATGATACCTATAGCATGGAGGAATAGTCACAGTGCTTTATCTTAAATATATGCATTTTCCATAATAGCTTTAAAAAAAAAAATAGAGGCACAGAAAGAAGAAATGCTTTCATAAACTGTTGTTTAGCTCAGAGGCTGAGTTGGTGGACAAAACAGCTGGGTGCCAGCGGGTTGGGAAAGCCTATTTACCTGCTCTCTGATCTTGACCTTAGCTCAAAAGGGCAAGTGAAACCAAATGCTATGGAAGGCCTTCTTGTAAATCTTTCCTGGGAAGCAAAGACTGAAGCTATTACAAAATGGTTCACAGCCTGACCAGGGAGAAGCCTGGGGTTATGAGCCCAATTTCTTCCCTCTCAGGCGTAGGCAGGTTAAGTGGGCTAGGGACACATGCCATGGTACAGTACCAGGGAGGACAGGCTGGTGCTGGCACCAGATTTAGTGCCTGGGGAGCAGAGGCAGTGCCACAGCACTTGGACAGAACTCCAACTGGAAAGGCAGCACGGCCACTTGCAGCACTGCTAATCATCCACTGCAAGCGAGGAAAACCCAAGGAAACCCAAGCAGCACCAAACCATCAGGCACTGCTTTTCTTGGCTCACAGTGCTGATCAAAGTAGTGCTGCCTGATTTTGGTAAATGAGAAAGAAAAGGGGAAAAGAACACCCTGCTTCTCGCAGCCTTAAGTGATTTGTCATTGCTAATTTTCTGTAATGAACTGTAGCAAGTGAAAGCAGTCTCTCTCTCTTAATCCTGGTGGGAAACATTTCTTCTCTGTCTTCTCATCAAGTACCCCAAATTCCTTGAATGAATACTTACTATAGCTGTACCAAACACCCAACTGTCCGTGGAATTTCTCTCTAGTCCTGTGAACTGAAGGCAGCAACACAGAGCAGTTCTTCTAGCACAGTAATATTTCCTGGTTATGATATGGGAACAATAAGGCAGCACCAGCTTTATTTCCTTCTATGTGTGTGGGTTTTTATTATCCTGAATTAGAAATGTAATATTGATTTGGCCTACTATAGTGGGGAAAAAATGGAAAAAACCCCAAAAAACCAATGAGCAATGTTGTGTTCTGAAAGAGAAATAAATCACATGGCTAATGTCTCCTGTTCTGCAGCCTTAGTTCTTGGGTTTTAGGAAGCTCTTCCCAGAAGATATATTGAGCTCAGCAGACCAATTATTTAGGGATTTCTTTTCTCATTTTCCCCATAAATTGGTCACAGAGCCTGCTTATCCTTTGCAAGAGATATTAGTAAGCTTCAAGTTTCACCTCGAACTGTTAATGGTCACAGGCTTTATGGAAGGTGTTGTTTAGCTCTAGGAGTTGAGTCAGTGGAAGAAAATATTCCCAGTTCCTGTGCACAGACAGTCCTCTACAGAAACCTAAGCAAAGTGTGTGATATCTCGTGGTCAGGAGCTCCCAGGGTGCTTATCTTTTTCTTCAGTCAGGTTACCCCAAGGTAAAGGCTCAGGCAAACACATGTGCTCCACATTCATCCTCTAACACCTTTAACATATGGCGCATGCATGTCCTAAGTGGTGCGCTGATTTGAAAGAAAGGAGCAAACTTCATGCTGGAATTCAAGGCTTTTCCCCCACTGCTGGTAGTCGTCTTTTCATTTCAGCTTTCCCCTTTGATCTCCCTGCACAGCATCCTGCCTCTGCCATGGGCTAGCCCATCAGCTCTGGGACACGGGTGGTGGTGGCAGAGCTCACCCCTGCACTCGGCACAGGCACACCACCCCTCCTCGCACACATCCTCCATCCGAGAGGACAAACAGAGCCCAGATGCTTTACCCTCACTTCTTTGGGTCAAAGCCTGCCAAAAACCCGATGTTCAGGGGAGGCAGGCATGCTCATCAGGGATTGGGGATCGCCAGGGCTCAGGTCAAAGAAAGCTGTTTTTAGCCAAGTCCCGCACACATCTGCTTCTTGAGAGGCTGAGACAGAGAGCAGGGCCATTTGTCTCTGATGCCACACCCAAAGTGTCTACTAATCTTCTCCCTATCACTGCAAAAAGCACTAACAGAATGCCACCAGACAGGCAAGAGAGTTTAGTTCCACTGGTTGAAGTAGGAGGAACAATGTACATTTTGGGCAGGCCCAGCAGCTCTCCCAGAGGAGTTAATCTCATCACAGAATCACAGGAAGAGCTACAGGACCGTGTCAGCACCACACACACCTGAACTAGGACGCTTAGGATGTCACAGGGGATTGTCAGCTACAGTGGTATATTCACACACCTCCCTTCCCATCTTTGCAGGGGCAAAGAAAACTCATGTGCCTGGAGATAAAACAAAAGTAAATTTAAAAGTCAAGGATAGCCTGGATCTCCATCTGACTCTACCAAAGCTGGGCTGTGTGAGCAGGGGCTTTCAGCACCTCGCTGTACCAGTCTCAGCTGGAGTTAACACATCAGTCCTGAGTGATTACTGTGTAGCTCAGTTAGTGATCGTTAAAAGCTTCAGAGCAACAGGAGAGATGAATCTCTCATGCCTGATAGGTGACTCTAAGCTATCCCCAAATCAGCAATTAGCGCTGCTGCCCAGTGCTGAAGGTAAATGAAAGAGCAGAGGTCCTGGTCCTTTGGGGCTTTTAAGCACATCAGTGATTTTGAGAATGTAAACCTGAGTCTCCAGTAAATGTTACCAATGTCCTTGTAATAAAACCATTGCATGCAGTCGAGACTGTCCAAGGCGAGATCTCCGGTGATTCTTGCTTCACTAATGCTAGGACACAACCCACGTGGCCTCTCTGGTTTTGGTGAACCCACCTCTCACCAGTCAGGTCTCCTGGCCAGTCTGTGGGGAGGATCCTAGTGCATCCTAGGCAAGGACGCACTGTGCACCTGGCACAGGAGGTTCAGACCCTTTTTTTTTCCTCTATGTCTCTGACTGGACAGCAGGTTGATTTTGAAAACACCCATGGTGGTTCAATGAGGCTTGGGGTAATTGAAAAGGCATCATGTCCCTCTGCAGTTAGGCAGGGCTTTGTATAAACATGGATTGATATAGAGGAGATAAAGCTTGAGACATCCTCCATGAAGCATGTGGCATAGGAAAAGGCAGACTTTGTGTGACTACACAGCCAGCAAAAGTCAGCACCCACTAGAGGTCAAGTCTTTCCTTGTGACTTGGTGACAGGATTTCAACCATATGCTCTTGTAAATATCAGTGGCCCACTTAATTCTTAATTCTCACCCAGCTTGAATAAGTTGCCCCAGCAACTCCCAGCCAGTGGCCAAGAAGTTACATCAAGAGTCACCAAGAGGTGAAACAACTTCCCCCATGCAGTTTGAGGGTAAAAGTAGGACTTGACAACTTTTACTTTGTCCCACATGGAAGAATGGCGTTGCTCTGCGTCTGGGAGGGAATGAGTTTCAGCAGGAACAGCTCACATGAATGAGTCCAGCAAGCAGCTCCCCTTCCCCCAGGCTCAACTACTCCCCAGGGGCCTCATATTGATTTTCAGCTGCTCTTGCCACCTTCTGATGCCCTCTGAAGACCTTGCCTCTATCTTCAGGTTTCCCCTTCCTTCTCTAGCAAAGGACACAGTATAAGAATTTATATGACCAGCAGTCAAAAGGAGAGTTTTCCTGCACTTCAATATAAGCATTCCTGCCCTTCCAGGCATCATTTACAATCTGACACCTTTGAAACATAAGTGATAGTTGAATCTGAGGCGGTGTGGGGGGGGAGGGAATGATTAGAAGATCTCCAGAGGTCCCTTCCAATCCCAACCATTCTGTAATAAGAGGGAGAAAAAAAATCCCAGAAAGCAAACTGCACTAGTTTGTCAAGTTTCAGATCTGCCAATTGTCCCCTGCCACTCCTAATCACAAGTCAAAGTAATCCTTTAAGAGGTTTTGCTGGAGGGAGCATTAAAGTGTGCGGGCTCATGTGGAGGTCTCCAAGGAGAGACTCAAAGTGATACCAGGAAAAAAATGCAGGCAAGAGGCACACCACTGATACAGCTCCAATGTTCTGCTATTAAATTGCTAGAGAAACCTGAGATTAGACAGATAGTGACATAGGATTCTTATAATGGCAACCAGTAAGTGCATTTCATTTCCAAATTGCATCTTTACAAGCAGCACTGACCCAAACATAAGGTTTAAGCCCAAGCAACAATTTACAATTTACTTTTGGAGTAACAGCTGAGCTGCTTAAGGGAAATTTGACCTAAGGTGACAACAATTTAAAGTTTCAACATCTGCAACAACATCCCTACAGCATCTGAACTCTGCTTGAGATCCTTATGTGTCTTTATCCTTTGAAACTGGTATAAGATGGTCCTCTCTTAGTTCATGTCTTTTGTGCTCATAAAATAACAGGAATGATGACATTTGACACAGAAACTCTGCACCAGAAGGTAGGCATTGCAGCAGCAAAGTAAAATCCTGGATAGCCCAGCTCAGAGACTTCAGCATTTTAAGGTAGCAGCAATGACATAATTGGATTCACTAAGAAAAATTCTACCTTATTTTTTTTTAATGTCACCTTTTTTTAAGAAAAAAAAAAAAAGTTGTGAACATTTACCCCCAGCTGAAACCTTCTCCCAGGTTCACTGAACAAGATAAAAGCCTGTGCCCAAGTGTGGAGAGAATCCAAAACATGGTGGTTCCCCACCATTTGCCTGCTCCGCACAGGGACTGGTCGAAGGGTTTCCTCCACCAACTACTCATTTCTGTTCTGCACCCCACACTGGAGGCACTGTTTTCACTCCCTGCTTATCCTCTCTCCTAGTTGATAAAATGAATAGCATACACTTGCCAAGAAGCAGCCCAGTCCAAGGCAGCAGAGAAACCGTCCATGCCTCCCACTCAGGAGCAGGAATGAGGAGTGTGCCATTCCCACCACTGTGTCTCATCAGCTTCACACTGAGAGAGAGGTGGGGGGAGGGATTGTCTCACCAATGACCCACCAAAGCCAAGAGAAGTGAGTGAAGTGATTAGTAAACCTCAGCTCATAGACAGATATACCACATTTCATGCAGCAGTCAAGGCAGAGATTGTCTAGATAAGGGCAAGATAATCAGGGCTGGTTGGCAGACTGCAATTCCCTCTTTGGAGGGCACAATATCCAATCCACAGGGCCATTTCCTCCTTGCCTACCTCTCAGCCCTTTGATACTGCTAATTCCTATCTGCACATAAAAGACCCTGTTTTCATCATGACATGGGCTAATTAACTGATTCTGACACAGTAATTAGCTGGTAAAAGTAGTCTACATTTTCTTACTTAGCATAAATTCTGTAGTTCTTGTTCCAGGGAAGTTTCTGACAGTGGCTGGGCTGCCTTGCTGCACTGCGCTGCTCCATGAGGCCAAGGAGCAGACGCACACAAAGTGACAGGATGCTCTGCATCAGCACATGCAAAGAGACACAGTAGGACTGGGAAAAAGTTCACATCTGCTTCAGAAGTCACTCCACCAGTGAATCTCCAACATCCTATTGAGCCAAGTCATACTTTAACACATCAGACATATTTTCTATGAAAGCTCCGGCACATCCATATCTGTGTCAGATGATGCTCCGCCAATTTTAAAGTAGCCCTGTGATTCTAGGAGCCTACGTTGACCATAGTCGTGTCACAGCTGGTGGTGCCAAATAGTCTACAGACAAGAAATAACAGCTCTGTTGAGCCCCACTGACCAAGGGAACAGGATGCACATCCCCAGGAGTACTGGCAAAGCAGCATTTCACATGCCATTTTGAACCACAGATATCAGCTTACTCTGCAAATGTTACTGAGTTTTAAATCTCAAATGCTCTACACAATATGACATTTCTGCTACCTCCCCTCCATCCCCCACCCTCAGGGCCATAGTGCTGACCTCTCTATTTCCAGCTTGGAGGCTTCTAATGAAGCTTTAGTAGCTCTCTTGGCTCTCTGGTGAGCAGTAGGTAGATAATATTGAGGAACAAATGGTGTCTTCTGCCCAGAGCAGATGCACTATGTGACTAAGACAGAGAGCATGTTTTATCTTGGGAAGGTACTTCTAAACTTTGTCAAGATGAGGAAAAATTACTGTCTTGGAGCAAGCCAAAGTCTGCTGTCCCTCCCTAACACCCATCAGCCTACACACTCTGAACTAGGCCCGGCCATGGCTGTGTTAAGCAGGTCAGGGCTGTCTGTCTGCACCCGTGTGCTGGGTGTCTGATGTGGGAACCAGTCTGGGTACATCTGTCTCCTCCCTCCTCCCACACCTCTCACTAGAGGTACTGAATCCCAGTGCTGCCAGAATTAATGGCAATTTACAACCACTAGTGTCTGGGACAAAGGCTGGCCATTCTCTGGATCAGCTCCTGGATTTTGGCCTGAAAAAAAGAGTCTGGGCAGGATACTGAGAGCCATCCATGCTTTACAGAGGAACACATGAAGCCTGCTGAGAGAAACCCTGCTGCAGGCCACTATGAAGATGTCACCAGCACATAGCAGATGGCAGCATCACATGCTGAAGCATTTTTTAAAGTGCTTTATGTGCCAGGAAGCAGTCACATCAGGTTAGCAGTTCACAAGCACACTGAAGTTCAGAAATTCATTTACTGCTGTTTTAACACTTCCCAAATGGCACTGGTGGGCCCTACTGCCCCTCCATTACTTTATTGCTATTTCTCTGCCCCCAATAAATGGAAGATGCATTTTATGTGGTTTTTCCCCCCACTGTGGATCCCTGCAAACAAATGATTGTTCAGAAAGACTCTGCAGGGTTTCTCCCTGGCACAACTCATCTGCCTTGCCCGGTTTTGTACATCTTTAAAGAAAACACTTCGAATAGGTCCAAGGTCCAACAAGTAATGGTTGCAGAACCCACAGAAATGTGACCTTCACTAGTTGGCTGCAGACAACAGCAAAGCAAATTCTGTAACACAAAACACAGTCCAGTCAAATATTGAGCTGGTGTTACCAGCTGATGTTGTCCCATTGCAGTTCTCCTTCAAGCCTGAAGTGTTCAGTATGTTCAACATGTTAAATGTTCTCTTCACAAGCATCTCCAGTATCCTCAGTTTCAGGAGGCATGGAGGATGCTCAACATCTTAGTGAAGGGATCAGTTACTTTAACCTATGACCTGATCCCTTGATGTTAATGATTTTCAAATTTATTTTTCAGTCCATTTAATAATGTGTAAGGGGTTACAACCTAGCCACGGATCTCCTTGTTACAGGTGGATATGTAAGTAGTCACACTCCTCAACAGCCTCTTTAGAGAATATTACTCCAATAAGCTTATGAAAGTGTTGCCTCTGTCCCAGCAGAGACATTAGCAAACTTAAAAAAATTCTCAAATAAATTGTTTCTGTCAGAGATATCCGAGCAATTACTGAAGCCAAGAGGGAGAGCTCTGATTCAAACACTGAAATGCCAGTGAGCAGCCTCAGCTGAGCCATCCCCTGTGGGGACTAGGACCCTGAAATCACAGTGTTAAGACAGAGAATGAGGAATGTTAGAAGGTAAACAGATGAAGTTGGGGTGAGCTTAATCCCAAAAGTGAGCAATGTAAAATGTAATCAGTGATTTTAAGATTGCTTGCATCTGCACAACCAACACCACAGTAAGAGAATAAGAACACATAAGTAAATTCCTGGATTATATTTAAATAAATCCCTGATTATGCTGTGCCTTAAAGCAAGTTCAAAGGGTGGTAAAGTTTTCCTGCCTCCTAAATGTACAATTGAAGCTACAGTCCCAGAAAGACAAATTATCACTGTCAATCAGAACCCAGACTGTAGGAGGGCAGCAGCCTGACTAGAAAGGTGATCCTGGGGTTAAGAAAAAAAGCCACAAGACATGTACCAGCATATCATGAAGCACTACCTGATAATTCTGTGTTTCTCTAGCCCAATATGGCCAGGTCCCATGGGCTACAAATTCATGGCTTAGTATAATCCATACAAATGTAATTACAGATCTCTATGGCTCTTAGCAAGCTCTGCATACTGGCAGCGTGCAGAACTATGAGTACTTCTCTAATCTCATTTTCCGATTTTCTTTTCTCCCCAAAAGCACATCACACCAAGTCTTCCTTTTTCCAGACTGAAGTTTGATGCTTTTGATCTCTCAGGACTGAAGACTATGTTGCCTACCACAGAAGCTTATTTTTCTTATCTCTTCCTCCACATCCCTTTTAGCCTGTATGGGCACAAGAAAACATTCAGGACAGACAGCAGGCAATGAGATCTGTAGCATCAGTCAGATTTTAACTGCAGGCCTGTCCCGGACTTAGCACAGACGCAGTGCTCCTCTCAGGCTAAGAGCCATGTGTGGACACACCAGACAAGACCTGGACTTTGGGACTGCTACTGCAACACAGGTGATTGTGGCTGGCCCATGCCAGCAGGCTGTACAGCACAGAAGGACCAGCTCTTTGTCCTGCCCTCCCATCTCAAATGCCTTGTGCAAAGGTTGGCTCCAGGCACTGCAAACATGAGAGCACAAGCACAGAGGAACGACCATCACCCTCCTTTTCTACAGCCAGGGAGGAAAGGGGCTTCTTTTCAAGAAGGAAGGGATCTCCCTGGAGGCAGCCTGATCTGAGACACATTTCAATGGCCGGTCCAAGACCTGGACAAATCTGTTCTACACCTGCCTCTGGCCTTACATGCATCTAGTTCAGGTAGCTAAAACTCAGGCAGGGTTTTAGGTAGGGTTTTTGGGTGCCACATCTAACCCAGAATCTTTCTTGTCAGACTTGTGACCTGCCCCTAGAACACTTACGGGACTCTCCTATCCTTGTATTTTCTCCACCAAATCTGCTTTCAGTTCCTCCACTTGAGGCCTGGCCTTCTATTTGGATATTCCCAGTGCCAAGAGGAAGATTACTGAGCTCTGTGATGCTACTGGAGGAGGAAGAGCACTGATTAAATTGGCAGTTCACCCTAGCTCCGGTGCCTAGTTACTCTGGGAATGCAGAGGAGGAAAGCAAGCTCCAAGGCCAATTCAGCATCTCTTTCCTACCAGCTCTGTGGGAAGCCTGTGGAGGCCACACAGGTAACAAGCTATCGAGTGCCGCTTCAGCCCAGAGGCTGCTTCAGGAACAAGCAATTAAAAAGCAGCCGTCAGGGCAGCCTGTCACCCACATCACTCTCCCAGACGTCCTGTGGGGGTGTAAATCCTGGCAAAGGATGCCCTTTCTGACAGCCCCAGGTCACAGCACTGCACTGTGGATGAAGAGCTGGAGCAGCTCCCTCTCCCACAGACAACGCGCTCCATCCCCACACTGCTGGAACACCTTTGAGGGGCAGAGGCAGAGCTCACTCTCTCTGACCTCTCACATTAATGGCCCCTGTGATGGAGACAGACAAGAGCTATGCCAGTTAATAGCAGCTGTAATGAGGGAGAGAAACAATCCTTTTTCCAGTTGAGGTCGATAACAAGGCTCCCATGGGTACCTATGGGAAGCAGATTAGGACTGTTACAGGAAATTATGATGTATATGGAAGAGTGCAGAAGGAACCCTGGAGAGGAGTTTCAGAATTCTTGTAGCCTGATGAGAAATGATTCCCTTCTTTTCCCAGGTGGATTTTAGGAGAAGAGGCACAGCTGCACATGTGGAACACCATGCATTCACTGGTAATAGGTAAACTGCTCAGCTGTAAAGCTCTTCCCATACTCCAACAGATGTAAATGCAGGCATCATTCCTACCTTCCCCTCCAGCTAATGGAGGCCTCACTTCCAGTGCACTTCACCTGAAAAACAAGTAAGGAGCCAATAAGAGCTGGCCTTATTACCTGCCAGGGTATCTGATGCAGAGGGTTTCTTTATCACAGACTCACAGTTCAAATGTTGGGCAGCTGTGCTGGCAACTCCAGAGCAGCAGCCCTATTGCATGAATGCCAGTAGCCCTATAACCTCAGCTCAGAACAGGGCTCAAGACATGCTGGAGAAGAACAGAACTTTTTCTGAACAGATGACATTTTCTGCAGGCAGAAAGGTCATAACTTCAACAACCACATCGCAGTTGTCCTGGGCAGGGCCAAGAGCTGGATTTGTGGATCCCTTCCAATTCAGGACATCTCATGATTCTATGATATGCTTCCAGCTGGTGAGAGTTTATCCCTTCCTACTCTCTACTAGCATCCCCAGTCTGGAGTCAGGGCTTCATCTCTCACATGATGAATCGTATCTCCCCAGGAAGCCTCAATGGCCACTAAAGCAAATTCAGTGCCAACCTGACTTGTCCTCTGCTTTCAGCCCAGTCAGCAGCAGAGACAGCATCCCCTGCTTGGGGCAAGTCCTCTCCCAGGCCACGTGCTCAGGGCCTGCTCGGGCTCCCCTCATATGCAGGTGGCCTCTGCTGTGCCAATTAGTATCAGTTCTGATTTTTCTTCCTGATGTGAACACATGTATTTGGGACAGAAACCAAACAGCCTGCCTGACTTCACTGAGCAGCCAGGTCCCAAACAGCTGATGCTGCATTATCTGCAAGAACCACATCTGAGTACTGGCTCATTAGTTATCTGTCCTCTGGCCATTCAGAGCAAACCAAAAAGAAAATGCTCATGGTCTCTGAAGAGCTGCTCCTTTCCAAGGGCTCACCTCCGTTTGCTGTCTTCAAATACCTGAAAAATGTTTGCTTTCTCCAGATAACTAGGTTAGGACTACCATATAGCCCAGTTTAAGCCAAAGGAGTGCAGTTTCCCATGATAATGAGCTTAACATTTCTGCCTGACAGCCCAGTGACACAGGTAGCATTTACAGACCCGGAAGCACCAGAGTGTACAGTGATACTCTGGCTGCTATCACCTCCCAAATTGTGCATGGGCAAAACCAGAAACCCACAGATCAGAACTTGCTCAGATAATAGTATTTCAAGTGAAAAAGCAGGACTGTCCTTTTCCTTCATGACTGCTCCTTACTGTCTGCACCCCTGGCTGCCAAATGGAACAGCATAACCAGGGCACTGCAGTAAAGACTCTGCTTATCTTTTATTTGTGGGACTCCAGAGGTAGAGCAGAAAAAACACTGCTCCCCTCCCAAAAAGCAGTAAAAACCTGTGATTAGACTTACCAGCTGCATCTCACTAGCATTTGAGATTCTATCCCAGTAGGAATACAGTAGCTGCGTTTCTCCTATGTTGTCTCCTTCTGTTTGTCTTAGAGGACCCAAAGAGGCTCTACTGATTTCCTAAGGAGAGGAATGATTAGGCTTCTCACGGGTTTCTAAGGAAGCTGCAGGTGCTATGACCTGTGAAGATGAGGATCCTTCTGGTCAGGTGCTTACAAACATACTTTGGGTCAAGTTTGTTCCATTTAGCTACAGCGTGGATTGAGGCTCAGGAGGTCGACTGTGAAGGGTTGAACAAAATGAATGCAGCGCTGAAAAAGGCTTGGCAGGCCCAGGAAAAGCCCATCTCCCAGAAGGACTGGGAACAAGCAGAGTCACGAGGAGTGCAAGGTCCTGGTTTTGACCATCCAGTGTTACACTGGAACTATTTCAGAGAAGATACTCAATGAATTAGAAATGGCAAAATCCTGCAAGTGCCTGGCTCTGAGTTCCTTTCGGCTTGATTTCCCAGGTATCGATGCACTTGCTTGAGGCACCTGGAGAAGAACTTCAGTTACAGGCTTTTGTTCCACCTCAAAAGTCAGCTCAAGAGTCATCTCCTACATTTTCCCCTTTATTGTAGTTACAGTGAAAAGGGGTCTTTCAGAGCTCTCTTTTGAAATGCTGACATAAAAGCACATTTAAGACTGGCAAAGTGCGTGCTTGCCATACAGCTTTAAGGACTACAGCAAGCTTCTCCCTTGTTTAGCTGCTGTATTCAGCTCTCAAACACTGCACAGTCTGTCTTAGTCTTACAGACATCGGGGCAGATAGAGAAAGGAGAGCAGAAAAAATGCAGGGGGTACCCCATTCTTTACCATACAGAACTGTAGGAGGGTTCAAGTGAGAGCTCTCATTTGTCCCAAATATACACCAAAAATGCAGCTGGTGAGGGGGGAAAAAAAATGAGCATTTTTAGCAGAGGCAGTATGGCCCTCTTCCCCTTCCTTCATCGGCTCAGTCACAGCAGCATCTGCAACAAATTAAATTCCCCTGCTGCGTTGCAGCCCCCTTGGCTGCACGCAGGCCGTGTGCTTAGCATCTGCTGCCTTTGCTCACAAGTTCACGCTGTACTTTCAGCCAGTTGTCACAGCACCTATGACTGAGGCTTTCAAGGTCTTTCACAACTGCATACAAGATGGATCTTCAAACCCAAAGCTGACACAAGACCTCTGTGTTAAATTCCATGCAGTGTCCAGATGAGAAATTGAACTTGGCTCTTCCTACAAGGAAAGCTAGGTACAGAACTTCAAAAGACCCACGCCCCTTCAAAAGCCATAGCTTTACATTTTCCTAAGGAGATTGGGTGGTTAAGTCCCTGCTGGGGAATGCTGTTATTTTTAACTTTTATATTTTTCTGTACCATTTCCAACCCCAGGTAGTATGTAAACAATTTCATTGTACTACACATTTTTACTACCATAGAGCAGCAGCTATTATGAAGGAACAACGGTTTTGAAATTGCTCACCAGAAACCCATCAAGAGCAGTGTTGTGTAAGGATTTTTTTCTTAAAAGAATTCATGGCTTAAAGCATCAGTTTCAGAAAGGGTGTCAACTTTTGAAGATTCTTTCATATGCAAGGTGCAAAGCTCAGAAGAACATGATGTAAACAGGAAGAGGATGCAAGATCTATAAACACAGAACTGCCAGAGATGGACGTGAGCTACAGCAAGTCAACAACTTTTCATCCCTTACATTCCTGCTTCTCAAAGCTTCCTGCTGCAGACAGGCTCTTCCTTCTTTGTTAGCACCTCCTGTTCGGTTTCCTTCGCCACCAGCTCAGAGGAACACCCAAGCACACCCTGCAAACATGCTTCAGCTGGGAATTAACTCATCCAGCACTATGTGCCACTAGGATGAGATTTCCCTTTCCAGGATGGGGGACACTGCTCTGCACATCCATGTGCCATCATCACTGGGAGGTGGCTGCAGAGCCTTGAAGGCAGGAAAGCAGCTAGTGAAGGACAGGGGAAAAGGAGCAAAAAGCTAAAACTGGAGTGGTCACTTGCCAAAAGGCTGTGGTGGCATGCAGCAGCCCTCTGGAGACCAGAGCTATGAGGCCAAATCCATGGCAGGAAGAGCTGCCTCCAAAACCTGACCTCACACCAAACCAGCTGATGGTCCTGGGAATTACAGCAGCTCACCTCGATAACTCACTTGGCTAGGACCCCTTGTTGTGGTCCCATTCTCAGCTAGGTTTGGGCCCAGAGCTCAGCATGCCACCCCCTGGCTCCTGAGACCTTCTCTCTACTTTTGTCCAAGTTTCAGTTTTCACCAAGGGAATTGCTACTCTGGAGCATCACAATTTGCTCAAGGCTGTGGTTACAGGACCCCAGTAGAGCTTATGTTTTTTTCATTTACTTAAGCCTGAAATAAATGAACAATCCTGGACAGGAAATCCTAAACATTAGGCAAAGGGTCTGGGATAGCTCTCATGGGTTTTCCTCTATTATATATAGAGAATTTCCTCTATCGTATATAGAGAATTATACTGGTCCTTTAGCATGTGAACAGTCTCAGATCCCACAGTTAAAAACCTCTCTGCTATCTAAATACTTCCTCCACAAACTCACCTTTCCTGGCTGTTTCTCCAGCACAATCTAGCATAACTTGGGGTTTCATTCTCACCCAGTACTTCACAGTAGAAAAAGGCAGAAAATTCTGCTGATAGGCAGGAGAGAGGCTTTATCCTCCTTTGACAGAACCAGCAGGCTGAGAGGTGACCCTGTGCAGATGTTTGTGCTTCTACGACTACAGAGCAGCTCATGGCGAGCAAGAATAAATATACAACAATCAAAAATCAAGACTAAAAGGTACATTACCAGTAGTACTGCCATATGCAAGGTGTGTGCGTCTGACAATTTGTGCAGAGAGGCAGCAGATAGCATTTCTCTGGTAATACAGATATGAATTGGCCTAGCTTTGATGACTTTCATCTGCCATCTCATGCTTCAGCTTGGTTCAGCAAGGGCCACAACTTCTCTTTTTACTGACAAATGCTGTGTTCTGTACCCATCTTTGCTGTGCACTGAGAATTGCTATCTGGGGGAAAGCTAGCAAGGCTGAGCTCCAAGCGAAGGGAAGAACCAAACCCAACAACAAACCCACCATTTCCTTGGAGCAATACCGTAAGCAACAGGGCTTTCTATGAAGTAGGATCCCCAGCAGCTAAGCACTGAGCCATAGGATTTGTTTGCAGGTTTATTGAATGCCAGTGCCTGCTGGAACCAACCTGTATGCACAGTCTTCTCCAGGACTGTTCCCTTCCTGACTGGAGCAATACAGCAGGAGCCAGATCACACCCTGCACTGCAGCTGGCTGCCCCCAGGAAGTGCAGGAGCATCAACCAGCACAACAGCATGTTGAGAAGCTACAGAGGAGGCTGGGACATGGCAGGCACATGCGCCAAGTGCCAAGTCATCCCTGCTGCTCCCTGTAACTCATTGCCCTTCCATAAAACTTTCTGCTTTGATGGTATTCACTGCTCTCACCCAGCACCCAGAGCCAAGTTCTTGTCTTTGAGGGAGATGATGGCTTCCCCCTTCCCCACTGACAAGAGCACCTAGGTGCCGGCTTCAACAAATTGCTTTGATAAGCTTGGATGGGGGAATTGGTGTTGACAGAGTAAGAGCCATCAGCCAAAACAAAGCTCAGCTCGGATCGAGGCTGAGCCGCCTTTCAAGCCCGACTAACCACAAATATGAACGACAAAGCCTTCCCTTCCTGTGCACCTCCTTCTTTCCCTTGGATCGTGCAAGAGCAGAGGGTGGATGTAAATGTGGGACCATCTTTGACTAGTTCTGTACTTGAACAGGAGCCAGAAAATACTGGAAACAGATGTTTTTAGGGGGATATTATTTTTCCTGGAAGTTTCCCATCTTCCAAGAGACACTCCTTACCTGAAATACTGGCAGAACTAACAGAACATTGCCATTAGAGCTGTGCAGGAAATATTTCCCCTATCCTATATCCCCCCTTCCTTTTGTATGCCTAGTGAGGAAATTATGCTTTGTTAGTCTTCTTACACAAGGGAAGGAAAACAAAGTAACCAAACCCACCATCAATGAAGAAACCACCTGTGTTTCCCACCACAGCTAGTGGACAAGCAATTGCTCAGAATCACGGAAAGTGCAGAGTTGGAAGGGACCCAAAAGGAGCATTGAGTTCAGCTCCTGGCCCTGCACTGGACCATCCCACAACTCATACCTTTCTTGGAGGATTAGGTTCAAAGTCTTGATCTTCCCAACTCAGAGAGGCTTTAGTCTTGCTCTTTCTGTAGCCTAGTAATCTCATGGGTCCCCATGAGGCTGTTGATACTTCACAAATGCTATTTCCAGGGGTTTTGGACTACATGAAATTCTCTTCAGGATGGCAACCTGCCTGGATCCTGACCTCTGCTATGAAGTTTGGATAGGGAAGTTCACAGAGTATATCTTGCAAGTAACTCAGAACTATGGAAACTGCCAAAACAAAAAACCAAAGAGCTTTCTATGGTGATGACAGACAACTCCAGACTGTTATCCAGCACACCATTTACAAGCAAAGTGTGAGAGATCACCTGGCATATGCAAACTACCTTGCATCTTCTGAGGAAATAACTTACAAAAGACAGGAAAGAAAACTGCCCCAGCCTGTTATTCCCACTGTATTTCAGTCCAAATGTATTCATCTTGCTTATGAAATCTGGGAGGGAGTTCCACACCATACAAATTCAGGGACTCTTCCAGCTCATGACTGGCCTTGTAAGCTGGGATAGGTGAACTCCACAGGCAGGACAAAACCAGTTTGGCAGCTTTGCATACGGAAATGTTTGTACTGATAGGCAGGAGCTTTTGAATCAGCAAAGGCAGACACCCAAGCTGTACAGCTGCTATTACAGCCAAAGTGTTTTGGAAAGACTTCCAAAATTGCTGACCTAGAAGAGTTCTGGAAACTATTTTTCATACTGCTTTGTAGTTGTACAGGAAGTCTGGTAAGGCATAATTTTATTTCCCTGTGTGCTCTCTCCATTCCCCTTTTTTACTCACATGAGGAGAATGTCAGGAGTATCCTGGTGCAAGAAATTCTGTATATGATCCCATACAGGACTCCAGTAATTGCCACTTTTGCCTTAGATCTTTGCCTTTTATCTAAGGATTAGCACTGAAGACAACAGTGCATAGTTCAAATCATGTGATGCTCCAGGTTAACAACTTTGGGCAGAGAAAGAAATACCTTAGTATTACGATAGCCAGATCCCAAGAATAGATGTAATTCCTTAGATCAAGAAAGGAGAAAAAAAATAAAGAGAAATCTTTAACCAGGCTGTGAAGCATAAAGGCCTTTTACACAGTTGTCATACAGACAGTTATAAGTGGCCTCAGATATGACTGAGAGATCAGAAACAATAGATTCATTTTGCCTGATCTAAACTGGATCAGATTAGTGCCAACGCACCACAGCAAGAACTCAAACTATAGGCTATCCTTTTCATCACAAAACTGAAATAAATTTGCACATGCTGACACAGAAAGGTTCTTTTATACAACCTGCATAGATGTAACTAAGAAACCACCAGAACTTAACCCATATTAGTTCATCCATGTCTGTTAATAAATGTATAAATCAAGTTGTCTCATTTATTATCTCTACCTCAAAATCAATAAAAAAGTTACATTGTATGATTTTTGAGAGGGCATATCTAGCCACAGACCTTATTTTTGACTGGCAATGCTAATGTGACTTTAGAGACATTAAAGGCAGTTCTGCATAAAACTAGAATAGCTCTTGACAGAATCCGCAAAATCCTCATTAGCATACACCCAGCAGAGAAAAAATATTTTCAAATGGGTAAGCTGAGGTTTATTTTTTCTGCCATCTTCAAAGAGGTTGAAAAAACAAATTGTATTTTTGTTATTTGTTCACAGGGCCATTTACTAGAGTTCATTAAAATGTGAGTGCCCACAATATCATGACTGAGCCTTGACTTCTTTCACTCTGCCGTGATACATGGAAAGTCTCTGTTCCCATTTCAAATTGTGGAGAAAAAAAAAAAAAATTTAGGGGTTTAACAAAGGGAGGGGGGAGGGGGGCGAAGTCACAGACCTGTGATCTTATGATGAAAGTTTCCAGAGGTTCCAAAACCCGACAAATTCAATTACATAAACATCACAGACACTCAACCTTCCTGAAGAACTAGTGTCTTAAACAGAATAGTTAGAAGATAATCTGGTATTTAAAACCAAATTCAGGTACCCCTCTGTTCAACCTTCCTGGTCACCACTTTCATGGCTGGGGCATGCAAACAGTTTGAAGTTCGAAGCCAAAAATTCTGCTATGGATTCTGCTGTGGAGGATCAGGCTTCATCACCAAATGCTCACCTGTTGCTCATTATCACTTCTAGAAGCCAGGAGAGTTGAAATCTGTCCCTGCCCACCCCAACCTGACACACTGTAGTACACATTTCCCTCACAAGCCAACCAGTAACAACAACCTGTTGAGTGTTTTTTACTTTTAAGATCGACCAATCTGTTTTTCTCCTAACCCCCTCTGTGGTAAGGCGGGTAGACTAATTCTTTAGTTCAAGGCTTGTAGAGCATGGCCTGGTTAAAGGCTGTAGCAGATGTGAAGACGTGTTATGGGAGCAACAGCAAAGACAGTGGGATGCACCCAAGATCAGCCCAGAGGAGACATCAATAGCAGCAATACTGAATTGGGCATCATTTATCATTGTAGGAGAGAAGACATGGTTATCTTGAGGGATTGTGTAACTCCTACTGGGTCTTTCCAAATATCACTCTTCAGTTTTGGCTATGGAGCCGTTCCATTTCCTGTCCTTTAACACAGCTAGTTTGACACTGAGTAGGGGGAGGCACTTTATTGCCCATGTACCTCTTCATACAGTGAAACCAGCAGTCTCACACAGAACTCAGAGCCAAAGAAATAAGTGCTCTTAAAACTAGGGGGGAAAAAAAATGGCATGAAGCAAAATTGCCTAGGTTAAAGACAACAGGGTGAAAATCAGGGGCAGAGAAGGAATGAGGAATTACCCTGGCCATCAAGAACTGCTAATTCCTCTGGATGATGCTTACCCCCACTTGCAGAAAGAGGGAACAAAAGCATTTTTCCTTTGAATGCCAATCAGGTTCTTTACCAGATACTCTTAAATCTAACTTTATATACCCTGATTGCTGCAATTCTGCCACATTAAAGCGATTCTGTGAAGTAACACTGATTTATTCACAATGCTGCTATTTAGCAGCCTGAGCATCAGAGCAATACAGTTATGTTTTGATTTCAATTCAATTGCCAACAGAGTAGAAGCCACAGCACAAAGCTGAGATATGCACAGCACAACTGTGGTGGGGGTCACACCCCAGAAAGTCTATGGCTCCCCTTCCCCAGTTTAAAGTCTTTTTGGAAATACCCCTTTTTGCTGCGTGGCCCTGGGCCAATGCAGAGGGGCTCACATGATTTACACAGGCAGACCCCCAAGAATGAGGGAGCATTTTTGCTTCCTGAGAAACAGATTGAGACCTCTCTTCACCCACAGAGACAAAGCTGGTTTCTGGAAGCAGCACCAGCTGGAAAGGCTGTAGGAGCTGGGGTTTGAGGAAGGGGAGGTGTTCTCCATGTCCCAGGAGGACACAGCTTCTTCACATGAAAGAGATCTAAAAGCTGAGATTAAAAAACAGTTCAAAAGGAGCAATTGCCTTTTCAGAGGGGAAAGGAGAAGTCACCTCAGGCCAAAGCAAGAACAGCTCTTCCAACAGACTTATTTCAGCATAGCTAGGTCCAGCCCCTCCAAGCAAAAAGGATGGGTGCCCAGACCTTGATAGTCAAGAAAAGTCTGACTAGAAAAAGATTACTCGCAAATTTAACCCTGCTGCAAACTTAAATATCAGAGCACCAGAGGTTCAACACTCAAAGATTCAATTCCTTCACCTGAAGGCAACGCTTTTCAAAGGACTTTGCCAATTAGCTGCTAAAGGAATGCTCAGATACAATTAGAAAGGACACAAACATTTTCAGCAGTTGGCTTTTGCCATGCTCTGTTCTGCTAATTGTAGCCAAGCTACTGCACGAGGGTTTCGCAGGTAGAACTAAACACTCACCAGTAATTTTTTTGCAGAAATCTGTGAAGCTCAATTCAGAAAACTGCATCTCCATCGCTCAGCACCTACAGCAAGCATCCAAAGTCAATCCAGACCCACCTCACTTCCCAGCAGAACTCACCTTATTGCTCAGGGCCCCTGCAGAAGCACCTTATCACTAGAGACAGCTGATCAGCATTCACCACAGCTGCAAGCCAGAGGATTAATTACAGCTTTGACTACCACACCGGCAAATTAAATTAACTCCTTCAAGTGGCCTGAATGAGTAGAAATACTCCATACCCATACACAGTGACCACAGTAGCAGCCAAGGTTAATAGCTCAGTCTACCACACTACCAAAAGTCTTGGTGCTTGTCTTAATCCCATTTTTTTTTTCAATGTCTCTGCACAACAAAGAGTTCAGTTTTGCATGTTCTAGACACTGCTTTTTACCTAGAGTAGAAGGAGCTCAATGTTTTGGGAGGTCTATATTTTACCTGGAGGGGTAAGCTGCATTTAAGCAGAGCTTGCTAATGTGACAGGGCTGTGGCACAGAGGACTTCACTGCTCCTTGGGGAAGTGGCTGCATTTCTTTAGTCTCCCTGGGAGCTGTCTTGGCTCTGATGGGCTGCCCTAGAACTGCTTCTGCAGTGCTGGGAGGGTGCCATGGGCTCCAGAGAGCAAGTCCCTCCCTCCTCCTTTTCTCCCCTGTGCACTGGAAAGGCCTTTTTATTGTAATACCAAAGACTTCAGCTCTAGCTAGTGTGATACTACAGGTTTTATCACCTTCAATTCAAAAATAGTAATGCTGTTGAAATAAAAGCATCCTGCCCTTATCCTCCTAATTCTTGGAGACAGAAATAATGCCCCAGTATTAGTTATTTTCTGTTCTTGGGTCCCTGGGTATCCCTAGGAGCTCAGCACCCTGCTCTTGGAGGCTATCCACAGCCAGCTCCCTGCTGGTTCACAGCTCCTGAGCAGTTGAAATCTCAAATGGTAAACACAGTTGTTTTATTTTACATCAAGGTTGCTGTGTGTCTCATGCTCCATGTAACAAAATGCAGTGATTTTTAATGGAGTAAAGGGTGTTTTCGCAGAGCAGGACTTTATAAACCAATTGATTGTTTAAAATAGATTCAACTACAAAGCCACAGAAATTCCCCTTACTAAATTTTTTGAGTTCTGAATCACCATCTGGAGGAGCCGCCTGGCTGCGGGGGAGGCCAAGGGATCAAATTCAGATTGGAGGTCTCGCTTGGGAAGACTAAAGTTAGGTGAGAGGAATCCCAACCAAGATGCTGCAACAGCTGCTGAGAGTATTTCTGGAGCAGCCACCAAATGAAACATAACACGAGTTTTTTGACAGGGTACACTGCTGCATTTAGAAATCAAACTTTACAGCCCTGTTCCTATTTTGGAATTCTTTTGACTGTGGGAGATTCGGGATGTACTTAGGTTCATCACCTCCAAGAAGATATAGGTGCCTAAATCCCAGCGATTTCGGTAGGAGTTGAGATCTTCCAACTCTACAGCTTTGGAACCCATTTAGTTTCCTGCTCCAGCGACCGGTTTGTCTGTATACATAACTAATCAGAACAAATTGGTAGACTTCATGACTTTTTTTTGAGCAGGATTAACTGAAATTTGGGGGGAAAAAATTCCTCTCCCATGAGGTGTGGATTTGCCTGTAGATGGAAGATGTTTCTTCCTGCATGGTCGCCCCTGGCTGAGGAGATCAGAGCAGGCAGTGGCAGACAGCAGTGGCTGGATGCTGGGCAGCCCCTTCTGCTGCCTGACCTGAGTGTGACCTGCTCTGCTGGGTCCCTTGGGTTGGCTGGCACTGCCAAACTTAATGTAAACTTGGCAGTTTTGTGGTTTTTTCTCTTATGCTCTTTTCTACCCATCCACGCTTGCCACTACTGCCGGGTAGTAGCCGTATGTAAATTAGCAGATTATGCTCTCTGTGAGCTCTGAAATTACCTACTGCTAGCACTCATTCCACACACCCTCTTACTGCATCAGTATCTGACTGGGTTTTATGCTGGTTTATTTTTTCTGTTTTATTCCCCTTTGTGAATACAGCCAAATAGGGCAATAGTAGATCATTGACCAAATACTTTTCTGCAAACTATGTTTGTGTGCAGTGAAAATGGGCTGTGCACAGCCCCGAAGCACTAGACTGTCTGTTGGCAATGCTACATTAAATTTTGGGTTGTACCTGGGATGTCTTGTCTACTTTCATTTATTCTGAACACATGTGAGCCATCCTGGGAAGAACTGACATTTCCTAGACAGAAAGGACAGACCTTTCTTAGACAGCTTTTATTGTAAGCATCGATGAAAATTTACTCCTACATTTGATACCACTGGGATAAGGGGAAGAGATTTTTACAATGTTTATTATTTAGAAATTAGGAAGAAGAAAAAAGATAATTTAAACTATCATTGAAAGATACTTAACCTTCACTAGGCAGATTTTTTGATTGAATTTTCTTATTTTAAGTGACAAGGGGAAAAAAAAACCAAACCAAAAAAACCAACAAAAATCAAACCTACATACAACCCAGGAAAAAAGATTAGGCAAGTCACACTCATGACAGAAGGTTAAAAGAGATCCTGGACTGGTCATTTAGCTTGCAAAATCAGACAATGTGGAGCTGTGAAGTAAAAAAGTTCCCAAAATTGTAATTCCCAGAAATGTTAACTTGATTTATTACTGGCATCAAACCAATGAATGGGGGTAGGAATTGGTGGTTAGACAGTAACTAGTCCTAGCAGACTGTCAAGTATTCACCAGATATTTGGGTAAAGCAGCTGTCTATCATGCATGGCATGGTACAATTTCTGGCTGCAGCTCTGCACAGATGGCTGCAGCGTTCTGCTTATAACATAACGTAACATAACACAGCACAGCATAGCGCAACATAACACAATGTAATGTAACACAGCATCCTGATGTACTTTTTGCATTGCAACAAACCAAGCATGGCATGGTGGTGGCCCCCATTTCCCAGCACTTCCTACCAGGAGGTGATGGGGGCACAGAATGCCAGGAGTTAGAGTCAGCTTCAAATGTGAACGGTAAAACAACAACTACAGAAAGAGACGTGTTGTAGACCATGACAAGTTGCACTCAGAAAAGAGCCCAGCTGGAGTTCAAATAAGATATGACTGCAGATTTGAAGAGACCTTTTTGCTGGAAAACAGCTTGATCTTGCCTGAAAACACATACCAGACTGCAGAAATTTCTATAAGCAAAAGGAGGAATCTGGCTGTGAGTAAAGTGATTAAACAGCAGTTTTAACATTCGGTGACAAATGTTTCAGCAGCATCTGAAGTCATTTGAGGGGCCCTATATTCCTTGTTTTACAGAGCGCCACGGAGACAAGAAACGCCTTTAGAAAACTAGTGGAAAGCCACTGTGTGTAAAAGCAAAACCAGGCTCATTCTGATGCTCTTGCTCATTCTTGGCCGATGCCTTTGCTTCTGAGGGAAGGTCCTGTTTTAAGCTCCTTGAAGTGGTGTAGCAGCTAAGCAGCTTGCTACATGCCAGAGGACGTGGAACTCTGCGGTGCGGAGAACTGGGCGGAGGCTCAGCTAACCCTTCTCAAGGCACAAGACCTGTTGTCTTCGGCCCCATCTTGTAAATTTTTGAGAATTCTGTGAACTCTGTGAAAATTTTATGGCTTTCAGCTGCTGGAGCAGGGAGTGGCAGTAGGAGCAGGAAGGTAGACAGTGGAATGAGAAGGAGCAAGATTACTTTTTCCCACTAAAGAATTGGCTGACTTTGGCTAAACTCAAACACACACATGCACTCATAGTTGTCACTGGCATAAGACAAAATACAGGAAAAGTTATTTCAAAAGTAAGTTAGTTTTTTGTTGTGGTTTAATATCAGCCAGCAATCAAGCCCCACACAGCCACTCACTCACTCCTCCACCAGTGAGATAACAGAGAGGATAGAAGGGGTAAAAGCTAAACAACTCATGAGTTGAGATAAAGACAGTTTAATAGGAAAACCAAAAGCCATGCACTCAAGAAATGCAAAACAAGGAATTAATTCACTGCTTCCCATGAGCAGGCAGGTGTTCAGCCATCTCCAGGACAGCTGGGCCACATCACATGCAATGGTTACTTGGGGAGACAAACACCATCACTCCAAATGTCCTCCCTTTCTTATTCTTCCCCCACTTTATATAGCAAGCATGATGCCATATGGTCTGGAAAATCCCTTTGGTCATTTGGGGTCATCTGTCCCAGCTGTGTCTTCCCCCAGCCTTCCGTGCACCCCCAACTTCCTCAGCAGCATGGCCGTAGGAAAAGCAGAAAAGGCCTTGGCTCTCTGTAAGCCCTGCCCAGCAATAATAAAAATATCTCTGTCTTATTAACCCCGTGTTCAGCACAAATCCAAAGCACAGCACCATACTCACCACTGGGAAGAAAATTAACTCTACCCCACTGAAACTAACATACTTTTGTAACTTTATCTACTTTTATAAGTAGATAAATTAAGTGCATTGAACTAGACTTGATTTTAAAGCGAATACTAGATAGACATAATATTGTACTATTTTTGGTTACTAAAAAACTGGTCAAACCTTTTAAGACAGGAATTCCTCAAAAAATGTCTTGCCTTTCTTGGACACAAATATTGAGAAAACGAATTCTCCCCATGCATTTCTCCAGTTAAGGGCAGCATTTGGTGGCTGAGAATCTCCGTGAGTCTTTTCAAGTACTGGGAACAATTAAGCAGCTAAACCATCTCTCCCTGGGCATCACAACTCAGGAAGGCTCAGCTGACGTAATAACTTGTAAAGTCCAAGCTTGGTGGATGTGGTTTAAGACACACCTTATATTGTTCTGGGGGACCGAATTAGAAAACCTTGTTCCCTAACCACCATCCTGAAAGGCCAGTGAAGGAGCCGTAAGTTGATGCTTCTTCCCTGGGGCTCTGACAGAGAAGAAGTGCCACTGACTGGCCATTGCTGGAAGCCCCTCTTATAAATAGCACTGAACATGCTATTAGCTATTTGCTATTTGTAATGATGCCACTTGTTCAGATGTGCTTACAATGGGAGCTCCCTGCTCCACGCTCTTCCTCATTGACCTCTCAATGGCGTTTGGCCCTGGGGGTATCCAGCCAGGGCTGGGGTCACAGGCCCTGAAGCGATACAGACTGTAGCACCTGTCCAGCTTGCCAGTGTGAGAGCATCTGCCTGTTTACAATATACTCCATTGTATCTGAATGGTGTTGAATGTTGAGTGATGGGGATATCCCTGTTTATAGTTGTTTAATTGTTTTGCAGGGCTTAGAGCAGCAACTACAACCAGCACAAACAAGCAAACCATGACAGGGAATGCTGCCCGCCAGCTCCAGGCAGCATCTGCAATCTTTCTACAGTATGTGTTTGATTTTTGTGGGGGAAATGAAGCAACTAGGTCAGGATACTCTTTTAATAGGCAGGACTATTGCAGGAAAGCCTTGTAACATGCTGCTAGTGACATGCTAGGCAGAAATGACAGCAAGCTCATGGAAATATATGGAAATTCGACATCCCGCCTCTCTGTCCCCCTCCCCACCCTCTGGTATGTATGACTTTGAATCTGCTTTCGAGAGCCCCTGCTGTGCAGGGGCTGTCCGTCCATCTGGCAAGGTTACAAACACATTTCAGTGCTGCCTACAACATGCCTGATGTAACCTCCTTTCTATAGCCTCTGCTCTCCTCCTTGCGATTTTTGTTTGATGTGGAGGAATGAAGCCTTGCAAAGCAAACTCAATGAACCGTGAAGAATCACAGGGCCCAAACTGCCAGCTCCCGAGAGGGAGAGGGGGATGGGGGGAAAGCACAAAAGGAAGAAGGGGGAAAGCACAAAAGGAAGAAAGGGGAAAGGAGGTGGAAGAAGAAGCTAAAAACCACAAAGAAGATCTTACAAAGGCAGGGTAGGGGAGAGAGGATAAGGGGAATGCCAGCAGAGATGGGCTGCGCCCTCTCTACGGGGGTTCAACACTCAGTTATTACTGGCTTTGCAGCTGTATTACATCTGTCAAAATCTCAGATTCTGCCTGTCAAGGTATTTACATTATGCTCACTCATGACAGCAGCAAGCCTGTCACCAGCTTCCCTTCTCCTCTCCAAGGCTCTTAAGGAGGGAGAAAGCCTTTGTTTATTTGTCCATTGTGACTTCTTTTCTGCTGAGAATCTTGCCCCAGCCAGGTCACAGATGGGCCCCACTACAGAAGCGAGGCATTGCAGGTGCTGGTGGTTGTCGTGGCCTTTGGGGAAAAGATGTTGAAGTCCCCGGGTTAATGAAGAATTGCATTTACATATTTATCTAAGAGCTAAAGTGTTAATTTAGTCCTTCAGTAATTGATTTTGGTTTCTTTGTGGCACTGAGGCAACCTATTCTGTGCACATTAATCAGAAGTTCCATGGCCCGTGACTTTAGGACTTTTATTAGAAGTTAGCTGAGGAAAAAAATGGAAACATTCAAATCTCTCTCTGATATGACTCTATGGAATAGCTGTTTACAAGCTCAGAGCCAGTGCACTGAATACAGATATGTGAGTCAGAAGCATTTAAGATTGAAACAGACCCTTGGTTTTATTTTTCTAAGAAGGAAATTTGAATTGTGCTGATAATTTACGGACGAAGCCTAGGTCTTTCTAGCTTGATGCCTTTGAATGACAGCACAAACAGGAGAAGTTTTCCTGAAGAATCTGCAGAGGAAAAATTTACCCTCAGGAGACACAGAGCTTTTCTGGCAGTTTGTTGAAAGGTGGTGGGAGACTGGGCACTGATTATGGCCTGATCTCCAGAAGGCCAGTTTCTGATCCTGGATGTACCTTGCAGGTACTGTTCAAATGCAAATGCCATTCTAGGCAGCCATACATCTTTAAAAGGGGAACCAAATGTGTAAGTAACTAGTACAGGAGCATCTTTCCACTTTCCCATCTCATTCTTTTTTTAAGAGCAGGTCAGATTCTGACTCAGCCTCACTAAAAATATTCTCCTCAGAAAGAAAATAATCTCCTATGCCCCAGCACTGGAGATGGTGAAACTTCCTGACACGAGACCTCACATGGACCACCAGCAGATTTCCACTAACTTTTGGAAAACTAAATTAATTTCTTTGATTTCCATTATTTGTACTTGGTACATACTAATAGAGGAGCACATACAAAGGCAGGGGAAGAGCTGTATGGCTGCTGCTTTTGTTTTTATTTGGAGCTTCGAGGACAGCTTGAAAGGAATGCACGGGCTGCAAAACTCTCAGTCAGATTGGCAGCCTTTAGAAAACTGAGAGCAGCTGGAGCCAGTGGAATCAACTTTTTGGTAACAGCTCAGAATCTGGCCCCAGGCTTCTGTGTTTCAAAGGGGGCTGGTAAGGAAAACATTTCCACTGGAAAAGGAGAAACATAACCCTTTTCAAAAGGGAATAAGGAAGACCCAGGCAACTATAGGCAGGTCAGTCTCACCTCTGTGCCTGGCCATATCATGGAGCAGATGGGATCAAGTGCTCCCTCAACAAGTTTGCTGATGACACCAGGCTGTGTGGTGGGCTCGACATGAGGGAGGGACGGGATGTTATCCAGAGGGACCACAACAGGCTTGAGACGTGGGCCCATGAAAACCTCATGAAAGTTCAACAAGGCCAAGTGCAAGGTCCTGCACCTGGGCCAGGACAATCCCAAGCACAAATACAGGCTGGATGGAGAGCACCCCTGATGAGAAGAACTTGGGTATGTTGATAGATGAGAACATGACCCATTAAAATGACTCTTACAGCCCAGAAGGCTGAGCTGCATCAAAAGCAGCATGACCAGCAGATCAAAGGAGATGATTCTCACTCTCTGCTCTTGTGTGACCCCATTTGGAGTATTGAGTCCAGCTCTGATACCCCCAACAAGAAGGACATTGACCCATTGGAGAGGAGGGCCAGGAAGAGGATCAGAGGGCTGGAGTACATCTCCAGTTAGGGGTTTGGGGTTGTTCAACCTGGAAAAGAGAAGGGTCTGGGGTGACCTTATTGTGGCCTCAGTACCTCAACTGGGCTTACAAGAAGGATGGAGAGGGACTTTTTACAAAGGTATATAGTGACAGGACAAGAGGAATGGCTTTAAATTGAAGGAGAGTAGGTTTAGATGGGATAGTAGGAAGAAATCCTTTACTGCAAGGCTGATGAGGCACAGGAATAGGCTGCCCATAAAAGCTGTGGCTGCCTCATCCCTGGAAGTGTTCAAGACCAGGCTGGACATGTCTATAAGCAACCCAGTCTAGTGGAAGGTGTTCCTGCTCATGACGGGGGGTTGGAACAAGATACCTTTAAGTCCTTTCCAACCCAAACCATTCTATGATCCCTCATCAAATTTGCAGTTTTTTCCCTTTCTTTGCAACTGCAATCAGAGCTGAGTTTTGCATACTCTCTGATGAAGCGCACAGGTTACTGCAAAGTCAAAATCTGCTTATGGAACTATAGAGGAAGATCATACATCTGCTTGCAGCCTTTCATATCTATTAAACTTAATTCAGTTTTCCAGGAAACAAATAAGAGATTAGATCACTCATATGCTGTATTACTCTGCTTAAAGGTCTTTTAAAAATTTGCTGTTGTTAGAAAAAAAATTGTACATCCTCTCTATCAGTCACATTCTTCCTCCTAGGAACATAACCTCAATTAGTGTTACTAGGTTTGTGTGCCTGATGTGTTTGGTCCCACCTATTTCACTTGTCAACTGGTTATTTTTGATCACTGCCTTAAAAAAGAAGTACTTCATTATTGCAAATCTGTTGCCTCTTCACTAAATGCCCTGATATTATTTTTCCAAGGTTGGAAGGATAAGCAAAGTGCTTTGGCTGCTTTGTTTTACATGGTAGCGTCCCCTGGTTTTCCTTGTTATTTGCAAACTATACCTATAAAGAGTTGTGTGGTTTAACCCCAGCTGGCAACTAAGTACCATGCAGCTGTCTGCTCACTCCCACCCTCACCCTGGTGCGATGGTGAGAAGAATCAGAAAGAAAAGGATAAATGAGGTAAGAACTGTTTAATAATTGAAATAAAATGAAATTAAATTAGATTAATAATAATAATTGTAATTTAAAGGCAGACAAAAAAAAAAAAAAGAGAGGAATAAAACCCAAGACAGGCAAGTGCTGCACAATACAAATGCTCACTACCAGCAGCCTGATGCCTAACCTGTCCCCAAGCAGTGATGGGCCCCTCCTGGCCAACTCCCCTCTGGGCTTTTTACTGGGCATGATGTTCTGTGGTATGGAGTATCCCTTTGGCCAGTTTGGGCCAGCTGTCCTGGCTGTGCTTCCTCCCAGCTCCTGGTGCACTTGTTGGCTGGCAGAGCATGGGAAACTGAAAAGTCCCTGACCTGAGGTAAGCACTAACAGCAACAACTAAAACATCAGTGTGTTATCAACATTATTCTCATACTGAATACAAAATGCAGCACTGTACCAGCTACTAGGAAGAAAATTAACTCTATCTTAGCTGAACCCAGGACCATGGTTCTAAAAAATAATAAAAGTGATGTTGGATTGTTCTCATTTTATGACTGGCTGAAACTGAAGCCCTTAGAATAGGAGGAAAGGAACATGGTGGCAAATGCCCAACTGCAACAGTTCTGAGGCAATCAGAAATAACCCCACTCACCTACAAATCTGGGGGCTTCTTGTACATGCCTTGCCATTCTCCCCCTTGGCTCCTGGGAAGGTACTTGATAGAGGGATGGCACCCTTGTTGCAGGATGCACAGTGACAGACTGTTTTTCTCTCCCTCTCCACATAGCAGGTTAAGATGACTGGCTTCTTTACCTCACTGCTGGGCTTTGTTTTGTTTACTTTCTGGTTGTAATATCATCACTTTAGTAGGTAACCTGAGCACACATGGCAAATTTTCTTCAACTTGACTTTATTTTTTTATGGTGGGTTTTCAGTTTTTGTTGCCTATAATAAATACTTTGAAAGACAGTCATAGTGCTGCCACATTGACTGGTCTTCTGTTTTCCTTTCTCTGCACCCAGTAGGAACCGTATGTCCAAATGCCACAAAGACAAGTTAGCTGGGCATCCTGGGCTGTACAGAGACAAAAAGTCTGCCCCTTTCTTTTTTTCTGAAATGATCCTGATCTACAGTGTTACCTTAGTTGCATAGCAGAGGTTTCCCACGCACCAGTCCTTTTCTTTCTACTGTGAGACAGTTGCAACTCTCTGAAGAAATTTCATCTCTAATACCAGATACCANACCAAAGGTCACAGGAGAAAAGGATCTGGAGAGAAATGTCTGCATTTCTGTAAGATAATGCTTTAGATTGGTTTTTGCTTTGTCCCCAAAGCTGTCAGCTTTAGACTCCATTTTCCATCAGCACTCTTTTCACTTTAAAGCCTGTTGCAGTGTCATTAATAAGAAGAATTTCTTTAGGAGATTAGACAATTTAACATGAAATTCAGCAATACTGGTACTTTTAATCTCATTCCATCCCAAAGGTGATAAATGACTAATTGAGTTCAATATAGGCATTGTTTGTCTGAAGTCTTTTTATTTTCAAGAGTCCTGCAGAGTGCGGCTGAATATATTCTGCCCTTGTCCTAGTCAGGTGATGAAAATTTCCCAGATGCCAGTCATTACAGGGAAAAGCAGCACTGAAAAGTGTTATTAAGGTTATCGAATTATATGGTCAAAAATCAGGTAATTGGGAATGCATCATGTCTGAGATCACCTTGCCCACTTGAGATCACTCTTTTCTTATCTTAGAACCTATTGCAGTGGCTTCCATAGTGGATTGTGCTCCCTTGATGGGCAGATATTCAATAGTTTCTGTTTCCAGCGCAGCCTTCTGCAAATGAAATCTACTTTTCTGCTCGCTATAAAAAACCTTCTCAGAGAGCTGTGTGTTTCTGGTCTGACTGGCTGCCAGATAAGCACTACAGTCTTTGAACCCATCTTGAATGTTGGTCCAACAATCCCAAGCTGGTTTTCCCATTACAGCCTTCCTGGTGAACCCCGTAACATCCCTCTTCCTTTTTTCCATGGCCGAGACAATGCAGCATCCTCTGACACTGCTTCCAGCCTGCCCCAGAGTGCATCCCACGGGCCTCTGGCCTCCCTGCAGGCCCATTCACACCTGTATTTGTGCGTGACTCTGCTTCACAGCCGTGCTACCAGGGGTGGAAGCTGTCTGATCCTGTTTCACTGCTGAGGCATAGAAAGGATAAGGTCAAAAGGTATCACTGATTTCAGCGCCTCGTAGAAAGGATGAGGGTGATGATTTGGGCATATCTGACCATTTAGAGCATGAAACACACCCACTAGCATTGTCTATTGTCAGCCTCTGTCACTACAGCATCTCAAGTCAGGCAGCAAAAAAGGAAAATACAGGATCAGTGATGACTAACACTAGATTTGGTTTAAGTAGCATGTCAGACATGGCACAGGATTTCTTTGATGATTGTAAGGACAGAATTGGATCTTTTAGAACAATGATCGTTTCTTTAACCTCATGATAAACTTTCAATTTCCTGTTCAACACTTAGTTCGTCCTGCAACTACTGATTTCTGCAGCAAATGAAGTTTCTTTCTCTTCCCCAGTCTTCTCACCTCTACCGTACCCACTTTCCCTCGCATCCCATCCCATTCATCCCAATTCCTCTTCCTGGGTTTCTTCTTGTGCTGGTGCCTTTGCCCAGGTTTCTCCCTTTCTACAGTCCCAGCCTCCCCTCTCCCCAGGTCCTGGCAGGTCTCAGTCCTTCACAGTGCCCCCACCTCATCTGCGAAGCCATTCCTCCCTTTCCAGCTGTGCTCCAGTTCTCCTTGCCAGTCCCCTCTCTGCTTGGTGCTAGCTTTCCCTTTCTCCTCCTCCCCATCCCAGCTTGCCCACTCCATCTCCCTTCTCCTCGACTAGATGGGATCCTGCAGGGAGATGGTGGCAGCAGGCATTACAGCAGCCACTTCCCATGACAAAGGTGTGTGGGATGAGCCTGTTTGTGGAACACTGGGTTGGGATCACACCCTTTGCTTAGCACAGACCCATGGCTTCACCATCCAAAAGATGGCAGTGGATGCAGGGCAGGCAGAGGCAGCTTCTCACTGCTGTTAACACCTTAATAGTCAAAATAAAAACCTTAATAGTCATATTAAGCTAGCTAATGAACTAAAATGGTTACATACACGCAGATCCAAGCTGTTTGCTGCTGTACACTGTGAGAACTCAAAGGCTGCTTCAATAGTAGTAAAACTGTCAGAAATTTTACAAAATAATAATAATGTGCTGCAAACTGAGGACTTATCAGAAGTGCAAGCGAAAGTGCAAATATGTAAACTAAAAATGTTCATTTTTAAGATATGTCCATTTGTTACTTTTTTCTTCTAGTTGTTCGTCTAGTCAGAGTCATTTTATTAATGATAGAACAAGAGCAGAATGCAGAAAAATTGTGTAAAGTGATAAAACTGTCAATACACAGGATTTAGTATTTACAAATACTTGAAAAATCTACTCAGAATTATGACACAACTACAAGAATAAAGACCATTTTGATCCTCACCAGATTGTCATCACCTATTCTTTTAATATCCCCACATTTCATATTGTAAGTTATTCTCTTCTGATGAAAGAATTATCTCTAAAAAAGGGTCATTAATTAAATGATAGGGAATTGTAAGGAGTTAACACACTTCAACTCTTTACTGTATGAACAATAATCAGTGCCTAGAGTTATTAAAAAGCCTGTTGAAAGATTTTCAGTACAAAAAGCATGCACTGAGTTACTGCACAGGGCTAGACCAGAACCTAATCTGCTCTCTGCAAGAAGCTATGTCTGGCCTGGGAGGCCAGGAAATGACCAGAAATGAAGATGCATACTTTGATTCTCAGGTACCCCTCCAGTGCCTATATCTGATCGGGGATAGAACAAAGCTCCTCAAGTCTTGGTATTCCTTTTCCAAAACAGGACCAGGACAGTTTCGGTGACAACATCACCTCTGCCTATGCAACTCAGAAGTCATACCTCTTCCTCACAGCAGCACAAGTGTGAGCAATAACTTGCCCTCATCTCTTTGGACCATAACATCAAAGACAGGTGGGTCTTATTTGCGAAGGTTAGAGCTGCAGCGATACAACCTTTGGTCCTTCACAGGTGCCTTTGGGGTAGTGAAAACAAGTCAGTTAATGGTACAAAGTTAATAAGCAGAAGTTCAAGTGTGTTCAGCTCCTATGCAGATGCCCTTCCCTGGGAATAAAGCCCTTTATATGCTGCACTGAAAATACAATACACACCTGACTGAGTACACTCACCTGAGGATTTAACATGCCCTACAGCTGGTCGTTATGCATTAGCCCCATACCTTGAGTTGAATCTCTTTGTAGTAATTGGCTGTGTCCCATGTTTATATGTTCATGGAATAATCCGTGTGTTTATTTGTGTACTCTGTCCCTTCCTCGGCTTCTGTTTCTTTCCAAGGAAGGTCTTCAGAGTCAGCATCAGAACCCTATTCCTAAATATGTACATCTACACTGCCTACTAGTGACCCTATAGAGCCCCATGACACTACAGAAGTACAGCCAATACATGTGGTGATCCTGCTTCGTATTGGCAATTTTAGGAAACAGCTCAGAAAGTGCCTCATGTGGTATCCAGCACACATTTTGCATGTAGCACATTCAAGCCTAAGGGCTGGAATTAAGGCCCAGTTTGGTGCATGAGATAGCACAAGTGCTGCAGAATGGCAGGTGGATCACAGGCACGCATCCACGCCAGCTCCAAAGCCAGAATACCTATTGTCATTATGCTATCACCATTGCTGTAGCTGATTAGTTCTGCTGACAGGCAAGACTAATTACCTCATGTGCAGCCCGGTTATCTTCCACCTATACATCCTTAGGGAGTCAAACTAACATTTGTTATTGCTAGTAACCTGCAGCCTGTGTCATAAGGAGGCCCAAGATCAGTCAATGGAAGCCTGGCATTCCTGGTACCATGCTTTTGTGTGAAACAGAAGTAACACCGTGATCTCTCCTGAGCATTCCCCTAGAGGTCAGTAGCAATGCTTTCCCTTCATCAGAGTCTGCATGCCATCTTTTGTAGTATTCCCAGTGACATAATTTTAACCTGCTGGACAAAACCAAGTGTTCTATGTGACTTTTTTTCCTGGCAGTTCCCTTAGACATGATCAGATTTATTTTTTTCCCCCCTGATGATCTATTGATCTAATGTACTGCAGTTTCATTGATATTCCTGTGTTAATTCGACTCTTGTCTGGCATCACAGAAACTTCTGCTTGCTCATGCAGTGTAAATTAGCTTCAGCTCAATTAACCTCTTGACATATGTTGTTTTTTCCAATTTCTCTTCAGACTTGCTGGTTTTCCTTCAGAGCATCAGCGCTCAGCTCCTTTGGTGAACACTTCTCTGCATTGCAATACTGTGCTGTTTAAGCAGCGGTTGCTGTGGCACAAAGGCACAAAGTCATGTCACAGCACAGCTTTCTGAGGAAGGCAGCAGCGTGCCCTGGTGCATGAAAACCCCTGAACTCTTGGTCCAGAAACTGTGCACTAGTTCAGTGAAAAAAGGGATTAGAGAATGGAACAGCACAAGAGATAGGGGCCCTGAAATGAAGCTTGTGAACTTTCATTCCCATTTAAAGCATCTGCCTGTATAAGAGGAGCTTGCCACAGTACTGCCAGGGTTAGGTGTGTACAAGATGCAGTATTCTGAAGCAGTTTACCCTATTCATCTTCATTAGCTCTTTTCCTTTAAATTCCCTCTAATTCAACAAGGGGAGCTACACCCATTATGGTCAAGAAGGCCATTACTGCATGTGAAGAATACACAGATTTCTAATGGTGTGCTCCTGCTTAATTGAATTCAGTGAATGACAACACCATGACATTGCTAAGATTAATGACTCAATAATTTTTGAGACAAGGCAAAACGTGAAGCAAATTGATTGCATTATTTTTTTTTTTTCGCCTTGGAAAGAGTGCTGCACACCAGCTCAGCACTGTCCTGGAGAGAATGCTTTGCCGATACAGAGTGAAGCCCAGCTTCCCCTTCTCCATTCAACTCCTGCACTCTGACATCACTTTGAAGTAACTTTTAATGTAATTTCCTAGTTGCAGAGACGCAGACTGACAATAATTGAGCTGAGATCTTGACAGACCAAATGATTAATGCAGAGGGCTTTTTGGAGTGGAAATTTCAGTTATTATTAGATTATTCAAGAGAAAGAGAGAAGGTGTCAGAGCACAGAATGGAGGAGTGCAGTGCCTACACATTTCACTCTTTCAAAAGTATGAATAGATTTTAATTTCTGCCATCTTGTTAGTAACTCTTATTCATATACTAATCAATTCTTGCATTAATGCAATGTCAGATGTAGCATCTTGTTTAAAAATCCATTTGCAGACAATGAGATGGCTGCTTCTTTCCTGTATGTGGCATAAACTGAGATGGCTTTTCACGTCGTAGCTGCAATAGCGTCGATCAAAAGTGTCCCTGAAAAATGTAAAGTGGCGTTTGATATTGCTCAACATGATCTGCATTTTTTTGTGTAAGATAGTCACCAAAAAAACAATGGTTATTAGTGAGAAGAATTACGCAGGCACAGTGGTTTATTTGTCTGCAGAAGACAGTGACGAAGACAAGTATACCAGAGCTAGGATTTTGCTAATTAAGTTATAGATCCAAAATATTAATGAAAGGATCTTGAGAAAGAGGGAAGACAGCGGTAAGGTAACCCATTTCTTAAGATGCCATGGGGAGGGCAGAAACTAATCACAGATGTTTAGAAGACAGTTTTCTTAAGTAAGCTGTGTGAAAACTGGGGTATTTGAGCTTGGGATGGGATAGCAAAACAGTTTTGCCTTTGCCCTCTACCCTTCCCTCCACTGGGTGAATGGGGAGTGATGGGGAGAGAGCGGTGGTGGCAGCTATCTCTGATGAAGAAACTCCGCTTTATGTCAGTAAAAGGAGATTCTGGTACCTCACATAAGAAAAAATGAAAATGAAAAATGGCTGAGATCCACAAAGGATTTTTAGCGGTAAATATTATCTAAACAGCAGGATTTTTATTACTTTATCTGTTTGTGTTGTATTGCATTGTTGCAAATACTTTTCCCTTCAATTTCATCTAATACCCGGAATCAAGTGACATATGACTCATGTTCCTCAGCCAAAGTTCTGTGACCTAAAGAGCAAAGGTCCTAGTGAGGGTATCCTGCTTCCCAAGACAGTCTTTTCTGGAAGGCAGATCAGGATCACAGAAGCTGTGCTGACCCCCTCCAGGAGCTGCTTTCTTGGAGCTTACCAGGGAAGAAGGACCTCTTGGGAAACAGGCACAAAACAAATCCTACAAGCATGTCTGAAGGAGACCACACCTGAACCCCGCGAGTCCCAGAGAAGGTGATACCAATGCCATAACTCTTGCCATTTCCCCGTTCATTCTTCGGGCTTCTATGCTTTTTATCCTAGAGCAGATCCACCTGCTGTGCGATGGTGCAGAACAGGCACTGCTCAACCAGAGCCTGAGAAGATAAGGACTGGTGGCCACAACAGAGCTCCCAGTTCCTCTGGCAAAAATTGCAAAGTCCATGGCTTCTGTGAGAATGCAGAAGAGTTGATATCCCTCAGAAACGGGATCCTTAGGGAATACCTATGTCCTTCTGACCGGGGGCTGTCTTATGCTAAAGGGCTCTAGATGAAGGCATTTGAGTGTTACTTCAGGAGGAATAATAATGATAAAAAAGATCTGAATTCAGGCCTACTGCAATGTGATAGGCCTTTGAAATTTAATGCAAACCAGTCGTTCATTCAACTCATATTTGGGGCACCTGCAGCCAAGGATTTCATCCTTCTTTGCTGTCTGAAGGAAATTTCATCAGTACGATGAGACATCTATATGAATTGCAATTATGGTTCTCCCACAGCATGTCTTTTTTTTTGTAACAGTCAATATTGAAGAAAAAAAAAGCATTTTCAGTCTGAAAACAGGTTGTTTTCTACCTCAATGGATAAATGTGATCTCCTTGTTTTAGTGCTGTATCATTTACCTTGGTGTCCAACTACAAGCCACCTCACCCAGACCTAAGTGCACAAGAGGTGACATGAGCAAGGGAAACTGCTTCTCTCAATAATGTTGCAGCAGCACAGGGAGTTTATGACCCTGAAAGATGAAAGTTCACAGTCACAGAACACTTAATCGTTACAAGTTTTGAAGGAAAAAGGGCAAGGACAAGGTTTCCCTGAGCAATAAATAAACTCAGGAGGTTCAGATACCTTTCAGTATGAGCTGATGATCAGCAGTCAGTGTCTGAGGCTCCATTGCAGAGACAGACCCTGTGAATTCAAGGATTTCTGCAGCAATGCTCTCACACACCTGGAGTAAGGCTCATTGCACACTCACAGTCACATTTTCATTAATGCCTACTCCGTCCTTTGGGGTGCTGTCAGCTGTTCAGTACCAATTTCAGGCATGATGATCTGTCTTTGAGTAGTGTCAGAGGCTCGCAAGTCTGCATGGAGTTTACAAGAATTGAAGATAAAAGACTGTCCCTGCAAATCAGAGCCACATGAGTGCCACATTCCAGACATACAAAACCATTTTGAAAAAGATGGCTTTTGGGGAGATGTTGTCAAGTAGACTGCCATGAATTTATCAGTGTTTGACCAGGAATTCCAGCCATCTGAAGGGACTGTTAGCAAAGGAGCATGGTAAAGATCTTCCCTGCTCTTAACCAGAGGCAAAAGCACTTAGCTATAGCCCACAGATAGCAGAAGTGGCTCTGGAAATGTCCTCCCATCAGCTGAGGAGCAGCTTTAAGGCATGGGGGAAGCAGGGAACATAGGGAGGAACAAAGTCTGGCCAAAGGTTTCCCAGGCAAATAGGGATCTACAATGCCAGTCTTATTATTCCTTCTGCCACTGGGAAAATAGGCAGGGTGAGGACAATGACTGCTCTTGTTAAAAGTTTTTCCCCAACAATAGTTACTGCCTCATATACTCTTACCTTCTCTACCTGGCAGGAGCACCAGCAGCAGCCTGGTTTCCCAGAGTGGTGCATAGGTAGGGAAGGCAGAAGGAAAACCAGGAAAGACCTGAACTAGTGGGATATGAATCATTTAGAGATACTGTTCCCTCCTGCCTCCATCACAGCCAGTTCTATAACTTTCCTACACCATCCTCTTCCTTCTCTCCCATCTGTTGCAGTTAAGAATTTTGGTAAGTGCTTGGTTGCCAAAGATAACCACCACTAAAGCATTCCTCATTAAAGTGGCACAAATGGGCAGCAATTCAGGGAATCCACACATGATCTGTAGGACTCTGGGCTTTATTGTGAGACGAAAGGCAGGGATCTCATCAGGGTTTCATTTGCCCTCATTAATCCGCAGAAGAAAAAATCCTTCAGCTGTGCTGACACTTCCAGTTTTGGCTTCCTGCTAGATTTAGACCAGATGAGATTCAAGTAACAAGACATTTGTTGAAAAAATAGTAGTAGTTTCTTCTCATTTTGTAACTGAGAAACTTGCAGAGGGTCAGCTCCTAATTAAATAAAATCAAATAATAGCGGTAGCGAAGTATGCAGGTGAAGGAAATATCCAGATGGATTGCCAGTTTTTGTTTATATGTTGCCACATGCCTTCACTGACTTCAGCTGCTTTAGATAGGCTGTTTCCCTTTGCTCTTCTCCTTGTGCCAGAAGTGGCTCAGGATTCTCCCTAGGGGCAGAATATGGACTACTCGTGTCCTCCACAGAGGGAGAGACTGCAGGACTTCCATCACAAGAACTGCACACTCACAGACACCTACCACAGATAAACACTTACTGTGATGTACTGGGCCTTGTTTGGGGATCCCATGTGCCTGATTGTGTAGTGTCATGGCTCGGGATGACAGAAAATCCAGTGCTGGAAGCTCGCCATAGTTCTATGGTACAAAACAACTGCAAATCTGTCTTAATCTGCTGGCTAAATTAGGCTGGCCTTTGATTTGTGTCACCACATAAAGCAGCAGTATCAGGAAGTCTTGGTGAATCTTCCTATTTTGTTTATCCAATGGGGAAAAACAGCATTTGTAGCATTCCTGGGTTGTAGGCACCATGAAACCAGTAGGAATTTGTGAGGTAAACATGGACTTATTATTAACAACTTATTTGAAGTCAGACATTGTTTTTAAAAGTGCTGGTCTTACACTGATTGCACTAAGTGTGGGTCTAAGCTTACCGGTAAGAAAAAGAAGGGGGGTTCAAGATGGTTTTACTACAATTTCTGGCATTAACTTTCTTCTTGACAGTTTCTGCAGGACTTAGACTCATGAAGAGCATTTGCACAGCCATGAAAATTCTATTTTTATTTGAGATACTTCCCATAAATTTTTCCAAGTTCTTGAAACAATAGGCACAGTGTAGTTGGCCTTCAAGGAGTCTTTGGATACATTACAACTAACAAATGATGGGAACACTGGTGATGTATGGCAACTTTCATCCAAATAAGACTATGTTCTCAAAATGTTGGGCAAGTCCGATACAACTGTATACAGTCATGAATTGCTGGCTACAGAAAAAAAATGTCTGTCCTGCAACCTTGAGGAAGTGTGGAGAGAAAGGTGGGAGGAGATGCATTCAAGAGCAGTGGGTCTGGGCTGTGCCCAGCAGCATTATGAACACACCCAACAGAATGGGGAGCAATGGCTCATGCCGAGACACATCTTTCAGCTTTGAAGTGAACAGCAAAGGGCCAGCTCAGGATACAAGATCTGAAGCACACACTGGAGTGGGTGTTTCCTTGTCTGTGTTCAGTGAGACTGCAGGTGAGGAGCCATGTGTGTTGGTGTGTGATGTGTGCCCAGGTACAGCTCACTCACCATCGCCAACCACAGTCTGCTCTGAAGTGGGAGACGGATGCCTCTAAACTGGATGTGTGTCTGCACAGAAAATTTGTGATCAGTGCTTCACACAAGTAAGTTATAAAGAAACTGAGACATGTAAACTGTAATAACATAACTGGAACTCACCCAGGACACTCAAGGCAACAACCTTTCATTACAGCTGTGAAGATTGACGTGGGACCTAGATGTTTATAGCTTGTTCAAAAGACTGCACCTTTGACAGCCAGCTGTCCCCTGGCACTATTTTATTGCACTGAGTGATAAAGGGAAAATAAAAGGCCAATTGTTGACCTACTTTTTGTGGCACCAACACTTGCTGTGTGCCATTTCGGGGACTGAAAATTCCCAAACTCGCCTCATTTATATCATTTAGCTGTGCTACAATGCATGGTTCAAAACCAGGCTGTGGAAGAGTAAATGTCCAGCTATGAAATAGAAGGTGCTATGAATAAAATCAAATAACTGACCCTAGAGAATAATGGTAAATGGCCAGGTACCACAGAAATAATCATTTTACCATATTGAATTACAGCATATCAAGGGAATTGTCATTGAGTCCAGTTTTATTAATGTAATACATAACTGATTCAGAGGCAGCAAAACGCAAACTCCCTCCTGAATCAGTTTAACCAGTGTGAATTTGTGGGTAGACCAGGCCTCAGTCAGAACAAAAGAGAAAATAATCCCCTTGTAATGCAGCATTTAACACCTAGCAGTCAGGTGATAATTGCTTCGGTCCAAGGGGATTAGCACATTGTAACCTCATTATAATGTAAAATGTAACTTCCCTATATGGGGTTGTCTACATGGAAAACTTACAGTGGCATAAACAAAGGTATTAATTCAAACTGATTTAGTTTTGCTGGAATAATTTCTAGTGTGAATTTATTTCTTTGGAGAGAAGAAAGTGTTTTGTTTGTGATGCCTTTTTTATCCCCTTCTTCTTTTTATTTCTGCAGTTCAGTCTTCGGTGTATATAGTGTGTTTTTAAAAAGGTCACCCAAAATGAGAGATGCTGGATGCCAGCCAAGGACCCCATTGCTTAAAGACACACAGAGCATTCTTACATTAAGGAAGTATAAGGTTTAGCGGACTCAGTTTTCATTAACTAGCAAGCTTAACTGTATGGAGCCAAGTAAGAATGCATTTCAGGAATACATACACATAGAAATACTAAACAAACATGTATTCATGCTGAAGCAAAATGACTTCTGATCTCAGTGACAAGTTTGGCTTAATTGCTGGTACAGGATCAAATGCATGGGATATTTGTGACATGAAGGTTTATGAAAATAAGCAATTGCCAGTGGTTCAGTGTGGAGTGAAGTCCCACCACAAGACCTGGTGCCTGAACTGGCTGCCAGGGTTCTCTTTGCTGCCTTGGGTTATGCAGAGAATGGCTGGAGCTGGCAAAGGGGCAAAATTCTCTGAGAGAGGCACAGAAATAAAAGCCTTAGTAAATACTGATGCTGAGGAATAGGAATACTAACAATTCCTTGCCAATATAGCTGTCCTTGTACTTCGGAGCTGCTCTGCTTTATCCTGACTTCTACAGGTCAACAGCTCCATGAAGGACAGCAGATCCACCCCCTGGAACTGAAATGCTAACGCTCTTATGTTTCCTCAGACAAGTCTTGAGGAGAGTTTCAAGGTTATTACTTACTCTTGGATAAAGTCCTGTTATTTATTGCATCAAGCCAGTTCAGTAACAAATAACAAAACCTCATTTTATCAAGGACCTTGAACCAACATTAATTAAAGCTCAAGTCCACTCCGAAATGTCTTGTGCTAAGTTGATTTTAAATGTGATCTAAGCAAGGGAAGGGGTTAACAGAGCTTTGGCCCACAGCCACAATGTGCAGGAATGGGGGAGTGCTGGTTGTGAGGGTCTTCTGTCACATAATGGCAGACTCAAGAGTTTTATCGCACACTTCTTTTCATTTCTCCCTAAGGAGCAAGCCCCAATGAATTCTCACCTGCTGTCATTTTATGCATAGCCGAGGTCACAACAAAGAGTAAAGTATGAAAATCTGATCTGCTTTGCTAATGCAAAAGAACTTCTTTCTATATGTAACCTCACACAGGGTTCACCCACTTAGATATAACAGGCTAAAGATTGCTTTCAGAAGTTTAATTCAATTTTGGAGAGCTTGCTGTGCACTCTCAGAGAATAATGCAGGTTCCTCCCTGCCTTTCCTGAAAGGGATACATGGTAAAGCTCTCTAGGATGAGCTCTTTGATTGCAGATGCACTCTTACACCCGTCAGTCAGCTCAGTTGCATCCTTCAAATTTGAATCACCTGGGGATTTGCCTGCCTTAGAAACAGTGTATGTTGCCACTAAGAAGGCATCTACATAGCAAAGAAACCTAAGGAAAATTTTTATTCCGTATGCTGTATGCTTTCTCTTAGCAAATGGGCATACACACAGAAGCACATTTTTCTAAATAGGATTTCCATTATAGATAAAGTAGTGTGTAATAGTCTGCCCATGTTTTACTCTAAACAAATACTCTAAGGCTTTTTGGCTCTTTTTATACATGGGTGATCAAAACCATTTGTTAATTGTGCTGTTAACTTCTCATCATTTTCTCCAATCACTGGAGTTATGTATCAAGGAGCGTCTGAAAATTCAACCACTCTGAAGATACTGTTTTAAACACGCACCATACAGTTCTTTGCACCTCCCTCTGAAGAATGTGTCATTGCTAGTACAAAATACTGGCTACACAAACTAACTTTTTTTGTGTCGTATGTTCACACCTCCCCACCTGCCCCCCCACCCAGTGTATACTACTGGTGCCAGTGGAAGCTTTTCATTTGGGATACATGGAACCATACATAGGATCATCATCAAGTCCTGCATTACTCCTTGAGAAGCTAGGGTGTCAAGGCAGAAATTACTTTAAAGATAGAATTGTGGCAGTATAAATTGATCAAAGTGCACTTCCTTACACTGCAAGTGTAGTTGCAAATATCTTCTGACCTTTCTGTTCAAGATCTTACCAGGTGGCTTTATAGACAAATACCTTCCTTTATAGTGGCACTGCTTTCAAGTACTTAGGACTGACAATTCTTTTCATAGAATTTTTTTATCACCAGTAACAAGCAGTAAAGAATCTGTAAAAAGAAACGTTGTTCAATTTAATTGGAAGTATCTAATGGATAGGGCTATCTATTAAAGGGGGTTTTTTTGCCAAGAAATAAATACTTATCTCCCTACAGCAGTTAACGGTTTGCTAATTCTTTATAGGAGGCATTAATCATTCTGTGCTTGTTTCCCCAAACAACTAGAAGAAATTGTTTCTTTTTAATTGCTCTGCAGCATCTTTACTACATTATTCAACTCAGATTTAATACTACTACTACTACAACTACTGATAATAATATTTAGCACATACGTAGCATTTTACATCTTTGTAGTAGCCTACAGCACTAACTAATGCATCCCAAAATATCCTGCACTTGAATTAAATAGGTGCATTACTGCATGTAAATATTTATTTCCTTAGCATATTTAGTGGTATAAGTAAAGATTACACAAACATCACATTCCTGTTCTATGTCTAGGACCGGACCCAGGTCCTAGATTTCTCCCTATTCTCTTTACCTCCAACTGCTGTTTGATGTAACTTTCCCATCACATACATGTGTTGAAGAAAAGAGCTCTTTGGGGATAAAGTATGTGCAGAGCTCTTTTAGGAAACTATAAACTGGAGGCATTTTCCAGCCTGGGAAAGGAGATAGTTATTTTTACTCTTAAATTCCTTCAAGGGAGAGGCATTTAGATATGAGCATGACATGAGCCATACAAGTACATAGAATGAGAGAGAACAAGAGAAGGGAAGAAATGATTAATGCAGCTTGGCTACACTACTGGCTAGAAGATGAAACTGAACCAGGAACAATGAGATTTTGGAGAAAGATTTCTTTCCAGCTATGGTTACTTTCAAGTTAAAGATACCAGTGGCTCTATTGACTCTAATTTCAAACATCTCTGACAATAGCCACAACCACCAGCTAGGAATGACTCCTCTAAAGCAAATGACTAGAGATAACCAGTACCAATTGCTCTTCCCAAGCTGGCTGGTGTGCTCAAATCACTCCCAGGCTTCTCTCAGGGCTTGATGGAAGTGGGCTGTCTCCAGGGAAGCCTGTCAGAAGTCAGCTGAGTAGTGATGTCTCACTAGCGCACCAGCCGGGAAAGAGCCAGTCCTTGGCAGGAGTCCCTGCACTGTGCCACAGCCAGGACCCCAGGGCACTGTGCCCTCTGCCCGCTTGCTCTACCCACCTGCTAAAAGCAAAGCTGCCAAGCCAGGCCCCTGCACAGCTACGGGCAGCAACATATCCAAGTCCAGTGCCAGCAGCACTGGAAACTCTGCAGGACACACAGGCATATGCACGTACAGTCAGAGAAAGGTAATTTCTTAACTCCTGATTTAACAACTCTGGAGCAGATGCACTGGCCACTACCAGTCCTCATGATGTAAGCCAACCGATTCTGAAATTGCCAGCAGAATAGTGGGCATGAAGAGAATGTCTCAAAGCTGGTTTTGCTTTTGGTTATTTAAAGAAGACAGAAATGTCTAGAAAATTCAGGCAACTAAATCAGTTGTGTTTCTAGGGAGGTTAAGTATTTTTATAGGGTTTTCTTTGGGGAGGGGGTGGGTGTGTGGAATAGCTGTGAGATGTGAATATAATCAGTAGGTATATCAAACTGCAGCCTAAAAAATCCTGAAACATCTTCCATAGTGAGGACGTTTCTCCTTAGGAGCTGTTTGTGACTCACTGTTCCTGTCAAGCGGGCTAATGTGCCTCTAAATTTCACCTGACAGGAAATGTATCACAGTGTTAGAGACATTAGGGAATGGTGAACACAGCCCCACAGTGGTACTGTTGGACACCTCGAGGTTGCTCTCAGCAAGGACAGGTGGAAGAAGGAACCTGCCTCAGTTCCAACAAGATAAAGGGTCATGGCCAGCTCGAGGACATAGTGAGGCAAGTTCAGCCACTTGTAAAAGCCATCATCAATCTCTCTGAAATGAGCCTCCCAGGTTCTTGGAGGGAGGGTGTGCTGAAGTGGAATCCGTGTGACCTGCTTATAAGCAGAAAACTGACTTAGAAACAGTGTTTGGCCTCTGAACAACTTCTGCTGTTTTGAAATCGCCTTCCACCAGTCCATCACACATGGCAGGTGCAGCCTGTGCCGCAGGGATCTTGCTCTTCCCTGTGAGTGGCTGGGCCATGTTGAGCTGTAGCACACTCAGCGTGGGGGCCCAGGTGCCACAAAGGAGCTCATGCCTCTATTGACCAGAGGAGCTCCCAGCAGCTTCTCCTGCTTTTGGGATCCACCCTTGGAGCTGTCTGCTTCATGATGTGCCAACTACATGGGTTTAGCTGGAGATATCCCAGTGTGTCTATAGACCATTACTGCCTTGCAGTGAGAATATCAGTGCTTTAACCTTAACCATCGTTATTTCAGCTCCTTTATTGAAAGAGAAAAGTTCAGACCGCATACGTATCTTAACTGAAATTAAGATCATACACACCCCACCCAGAAATTGTCTTTATATTTCTGGAAATGGGGTTTCCAAGCCACAGGATTTTTATTGTTGTACAAAATGATGCCATGTCCTTTACTGATGGGCCCAGGCATGCACTGCACCAGTTACCAAGGAGCTGGAGTCTTGGATCTGGATGGAAATCGGGTGCAAACAGGGCAGCATTCCAGCTGTTGTCTTCTCTGACTCTTTGGCTGATTTTATGGTGCATTTTGTTTGAGCTAAGGGTAATCCTGCTAGCTTCCACTATGAGATTTCAACTTCCCTTCACAGTTTGATTTATTTCTCTTGTTTTTTTCAAAATCCTTTTTTTTTTGAAGTCTGAAGAGTGAAAAAATATGCTAAAGCAATTATAATCAGCTCTCAATTGTCTATCTATATGTCTTTATCTATTCACCGATGCCTTTTTTCACATAGCTCTCTAAGAAATGTATGGCGGATGCAGGGCAATGAATAAAAACCTCCAGCCAGACTCTCATAAAAAAAATCACTTCTAAGCAAACTAGTTTTCATTTAAAGTCAAAGGTCTCAATCAAACAGAGCAGATAGTTTGGGCAACCTGTCTGCTCTGCGCCACTTCCTCTTCATCCCTCCTGGTGCAGCACAGATATCCAGCAGCTCAGCAGCACAAACATCGGCCTGTGGGGCACCTCTGCCGTGGCTACAGTGGGTAACCCACCAGCTCCAGTCAGATTTGTGGTGCATCTACTCCATGAATAATCTGCAAAGTCTTTGAAATCTCTGGCTTTCTGGATTCCTTCAGCATCCCTTCCTTCACACTATAAACAAAGACAAATACTGTAATGAAGGTTTACCGAAACGATGGTATCCTTCTGCTGCTACAACTCCACAAATCCACATTTGCTAGGTTGAGACTAAGCAGTTAGCCAGACAAGATAGCCACTGGATCAACAAACATAGCTGTAACATTAAATAAAACCACTGTGTGATGGCAGTTAATGTGAAATGGGCTTATTTCTCAAAATCCCTGAAGTTCTCCCAGGAAGTCTGAGCAGTTTTTCTATCCAGCTGCATTCCTCCTGATCCTATGACTGTCTTTCTCTCCCCTAAACAATCAGACAGCCTTCAAAATCCACAAAACCACACAAAAGGTTGCATTCTTTTCAAACTCTGTTTTAGATTTGGGTTTGTTTGTTTGTTTTCCTGTAAAAATCAGAAGTGTGTTTGTTGAAAAAAAAGAAAAGGCTGAAAAATAGCCCTCAACTGTTCAGGTAACCTTTTGTTTCCATAGCTATACTCTCATTAAATTATCAGCTGTCACAAGACGGTGGATGAAAGAAAAGAGCTGGAAATGGTGAGATGTCACATTAATTCACAGCTGGCAGAGAACAGCTGGACAGCGTGGCTGCAAGTAATTCCTCTGAGTACCCCCACCCTGAGGAGGTTCTGCTTGCCATTCACAGTGCTGTGTTACACTCTGGGAATCTTCACCTTGGAAGCAATGGAAAAGAACTGCTGCAACCTTTGTCAGACCATATGGCTCAAACTCATTTCTCACTAATTTCAGCGAGGACACTACAGAGCAAGAAGATAAACTTTCACTTCCCACAGATTACTGCACACATGGTAAGAGTGAGACAGGTTAGGAGACACACTCGTCTGTCCAGAAAGGATGGGGAGCATGGAGCAGGCAAGCGTGCTTATCTGTCACCCATGTTGTTTTTCTGTCGTGTTGCTAGAGGACTACACTTACACGGCATAACTTGACAACTAACAAACATTTAAAGACTTGGGGGAAAAAAATAAATGCACTGGTGCTTGGAGCAGGTTTTAGTTCACTGCTAGAGAGGCCCTGAGTAAAGAATGCCTATTTTTATATCCATGTGAGAGGCAGGAGACTAAGCCACCACTCCAAGGCAAGCATGCCGCCAAGGCCGCTGCCTTCCCATCTGCATGTGGCACACTCCACCCACTGACAGCCATGGTGCTGACTGCTACCCCTAACTGTGGGATTTCCCTCTTCCTGCCAGGACAACTGTGTGTGGCTGCTGAGCACTGCTCATCACCACCAGTTTAAAGCCCATGTTTGTTTAAAGCTTTCACTGTGACCGCTGAACAGAAAGGAATGGGACTATAGAGGACCCAGGGAAGGGCCACTTCACGGCTTCTTTGGTAGCTGTTGACTTGGCTAGATTTAGGTTACCATGTATCACCCCTCTTTAAAGACCCTGTCTCACAATTTTGTACTTTGTTGCTTCTTGGGACATTGTTTTAGCCCTCATTGGCATCCCACTGCCCTCCACTCCACATATCCTTTACAACAGAGCCATGGGATGGAGTCTTCCATAGCAAGATTTGCCTTCCGGCCACCGAAGTGTTAAACCTCTAATGTGCTCACAGACAAACTGTGCCTTTCCATCCTTCCCATCCTTGAGGGCAGTCTTGTATTAAGGTCCAGAATCCCCTCCCTTGGGTCACTCCAAAGGCCATTAAAGTTAGCGGTCGGGCATGTTGTACGCAGTGACAGGATCAGGTGGGCAACAGCTTCATAATTGAAAGGAGTTAAAAAATTCAGGGTCGATTGAGCAGATGTGGCAACCCATTAGCAGGCAACTGATTTTTGAGATGTTGCCAGCCCAACCTTCAGAAAGCATCCCTAAGAGAGTGCCATTGAGGATGAGGTGTGTTTGGCACTCCTGAAATGAGTCCCAGGAACATCGTAATGGTAAGTACCCAAAGGCATTTCAAGTTTGGAGTTTGTGGAATTCAGAGGTCAAACTCATTCTCAAAACTTTGCCTCCAAAATGTTGGTGGAAATGTTTTGCCACATACAAGTCAGATCTTTCTGCTGGAAAACATTGTGGTCACCCCTGCTGCTTTACTGAGCACATATTGTTACTATTTTTAAGACAGAGAGTCGCACTAAGTTTTTCGCCAAGTCTAAGAATAGGAGGTTTTTGGGGGAAATAGCTTTATTGTGGAGTGGTCTCGATGCAAAAATGCAACTATCCCTGCTCAAGACAGAGGGCTTCCAAATTTGTTTAAAAATATATGCATTTGACAATTTTACTGTAACTTATTATAAATGTGAAGTAAAAGAGGGGGATTTTTGTGGTTTGACTTGTATTTCTGCACTTATATATGGTAATTAAATGTTAAAAAAAGCCAATTAAAAACAAACTTTGGCAAGAGATTAGTCAAAATATATGGACTTGAATTTTTTTAGGGGCTTGAGGAGGCATTCCTTTGACATTTGCTTTAAAAAAAAGCCTTAAAATATGACACTTCAAAAGCAGCTGCTTTGTGTGTTCACAAAGTGGTTTCCATATGCCGAGTTCATGTCAGATGTACAAATATATATGTGTCCACATGATCATAACCATTAATAACAGCCTAAATAATTATTTACACAGTGACTTCTCAAGACTGGTGGATCTCTGTTAGTGCTCATTTTATAAGAAACAAGTACTGAAAACAAACTATACCAGTAATAAATGTCCCTACCCCATTCAGCGTGCCGTGAAAAAAGAACAAGCAACCTTATACAGCTGTTAGGATTTTCTTACCTGTTTCTGTGAATGTGATTGTGTCTTGACCTGGTCACATGACTTTTTTGTATCTCATCTCCCTCGTTTGCAGAGTGAGTATAATCGTCTCTCTGAGTGCTGTCCAATATAACAAAGCAAAGTGCACCAGGAGCACAGAAAATCATTCCAGGAAGGGGTTGTTCATTGTTATACATAAAAATTGCCTGATTAGCTAGCGCTGCTGTGAGAGATAGAAAGGTGAAGTGCTCAGATGGAGTGAGAACTTGTCAAGATTTTTTTGTTAGCACAAAATATTTAAAATAAGCTGAAGGTTCAGATGTGTTATTGCGGGAATGGATTGTGCTCAACCTGCTGTGCTTTGTTCCTGTCTTTTGGGCCTCTGCTCTCCTGCTAGGCAGCAGCCCCAGCTATGATCCATTCCCACTCCTGCCAGAAGGCTCTTTCCAGAGACAGTCCCACACCTGCCTTGGGGACTGCTCAGCTGCTGGGCCATAACTGCTCCTCCTGCTAGAAAAAAATGCAGCCTTTGAGACCAAAACCATCTGCTCTGAGCAAACCCCTGCAGGAAAGCCAGGCAAGCGTGAGGTCTCGCGGGGACTAGGAGTGTTAGTGCAATATACAGTCATCACTCGAGACAATTAAGAAATCTGCTCACAGGAGAAGCGATGTTAAACACAGTGTTGTGTGCTACCTGGTGTTGATCCTAGAGATTTTGCATTTAAAAGATAAATAAACAGACAAACTTTGAGCATCAATCAGGAAAAAGGTATAGAACTGTGTCCAGTCAGGACAGAGGTCTGGTTTTGTCTGGGATAAAGGAGACCTGCCTCGCTTGTGCCAATGCATTTATGCACTTTTCCACACTGATCCTTTTGCTAGCCTGCAGCTCCCTTCCCCTACTTGGTACAAGCACCCAAATGTGGAGGTATTCTCAGCTGATCTCCTTTAATCCCCAACTTTCCCTCTGCTCTGAACCCCACATCTGAGCTGCATGCTTTCAAGTTTGCTGTGCCTTCTGGCTCCTGAGGCGGCAGTGCCTGGGTGCAATTGTGAGCTGCCGTGCAGAGTAGAGGGTGCAGGTGCCCTCCTCCTGCCCCAGGGGCTCATGTGGGAAAGTACAGCGTGAGCTGGGTCCCCTTACAAAAAATGAGGAGATAGGCACCCAAGTCTTCCCTCTGGAGACTTGGGAAATGTGTATCTGTGAAGAAGGTTTTCTTCTTTTTTGCTGGTTGTGGACGGATTTATAACTTTGTGTCCTTCTCTGAGTCCTAGATCTGCATGATCCCAAATTGTTACGTATAACCTGTTCAGCAGGCCCCAAATTCTTGGGTCACTCGTGTTGTGATGCTGTTCCTCCCAAGGTGGCAGAGGCCATGCCAACAGCGGGAGGTGGCATGCTGGTAGCTGTACCCTCACGTCTCCACTGTGTTTAGGACAAGCTGGGGTCTGGTGGCACAGATACAGCGTCAGTGAACCAGCAGCAGCTGGCAGGGAAACACTTCTGTTCTCCCATGCAGACCTGTCAGCAAGGTGTTCCTAGTCTGGGCTGGTCTGCAACTGATGGTGAAGAAATCAACAACATTTGTGCATTTTGGGAAAAAATAGCAAATAACTAGACATCTGCCCAAGGATCATGCCTACCAGATTTGTAGCAAATATCAATATTGATATAAAAATCAAATATCAAATTTAATAAGCACAGTAGAACCTACCAATCACTAACTGCAGACCAGTAACCCCATGCATCTCCAGAAATTTGGGGGGGAAAAGGACAATAGGGAGAGGAAGAAAGAAAAACATTCTTTGTAAAATAAAATTCAGACATTCCTGCAATTAAAAAGGGATAACAACCTGAATATATAATCACAGACATTAACACCCAGATAAACACACTTAGGAAGAAAATAATAAGCAAAAAAGATGTAATTGCCTCCAAGTATTTTTGGCACATTTCTTCCTTGCATTAAAGCCCAGAGGATATGATGGAGAATTTTTGTGGCAACACTTGCAAGGCATGTATCACAGTACAGCAGGGAGAATTTTTCCATTGCATTCTCTGCCACTCTGCTGTTGAGCATCAAAGAGGTGTATTTTTTCCTAAATGTGTTCTTGGTTTGTTGGTTTTGGTGATGGTAGTGCTGCAGGAGCAGTGCTTTTTCCAGATGGCATTCTGAAGGCTCCTTCTCTCCTGGCTGAGCCATCAAAGGTCCCTCAGGAGACCGGAACTGTCACAATCAACTGGAGGGAGTATTCATCTTGCCCAGATACCCAGATCTGGCATTTACCTCCATGGATTGCTTGGGTGGGATACAGCAGTAATCTGTATCTGCCAACTGCCCTGCTTCACATTTTCTCTTAATTTCTCTTTGAAAATTGCCATGGAAGGAGGCTTCCTGTCTTCTTCAGATTTGTCTGTACCTTTATAACATTTACTTTTATCTTTTGGCAAAGAATTTCACAGGCCATGAGCCTATTCTTTGGGAAAGCACTTTCCTTTTTTCTTTGTACTCGTCAGTTCATCACTCATGTGAGACCAGATGCTGAACTAGGGGAAAGCAGTTTAAAGCTTGTCCAAGCTAAAACCTTCTTTTAAAACTCACCCTTTCAGGCCTTGTCAGCAGCTCCAGGCATCACCAGGGCATATTGAAAAGCAATTTATGACATCTGCGTTCTGCAATTTAAGTCTGGGTCTTGCCACAAACTGCTTAAACTGGAAGAGCATTAAAAGGTTAAAAGGACAGCTGCACAGAGCAAACCCTCCCCAGGGATCCAATATTAGCTGGTCTCATGGTCCTGGAGGTAGAGAGAGGTTAAGAAACAATTGCACACATACCACTGAGCATGGCTGAGAAAGTCACGCTCCCACTGCGATTCCAACCAGGCGAGGAAGAAGCTGAATCTCAAGAAACACCAGCACTTCATCTTAGCTGAGCATTTTCATCTTTCCTGAGCAACTTAATTGACGTCCTGTGTAAATGAGCACACGTTGAGGACAGTGCGAGCTCACGGAGGGGGGAACTGATAGCCAAACACAGGGCGCTCCCATCTCTTCTCTGCAGAAAAGCATTCAGGATTTGGCCCCAATAGCCACGCAGAAAAGAATCAGGAAGCACAGCACATGAGAAATGGTGGGGAGGAGCTCTCTTTCCATTCCTCTTCCTTCCTTTTGCACCAGGCGTTCTTCCCTTGATCCCCACATGCTGCCCTTAGGATGCGTGGCTAGGACTACACCTCCCACCCACCAGCCCTGTTCTCCTGAGTGACACACGCTGCATGGAGCTCGGTGCCTCTCTCCAAGACCCCCATGCTGGCCTATGCAGCTTCTCCATCCCGTCCCTCCCAGCCGCCCTGGCATCAACTTGATCCCTGGCAACCTACCATCTCAGCAGCATTCCCTCCCTGCTGTGGAGTGGGGCACAGGGGGAAAGCCAGGACCCTTTCCCTGCTGTGATGTGTCTGGCAGGGAGAAGGAAATGTTACCTGATAGTGGGGTGTGATGGGAAACTTCATGGCTTTGATTCCCTACACAGGGGCAAGGGAAATCAGGCTCAGATGATTTTATTCTCTTCCTCTTTCCTATCATACTGCCACTGATGAACAGTTTAAATAGTTTAAGCAAGTTTAAGTGGATTTTACAGACTAGGTTATGATCTTAATGTATAGCATTTAACAAAACTGCTAGTTTAAATTCTATTGCTATAATTCTGAACCAAAATGTTCTACATTGTTTGAAATCAAACTCAGCTCTTTTCTCTGGCATACAGGAACTAGAAAAAGAAGGCAAGGAAACAACTCTGCCTTAACTGTCCAAGCTAAAAAAAGGACTTTCAACACCGTAAAATAAAATACAGAAACTGAATCATTCAGAAGAAAAAAGATTTGATTTTAAAAGCTTGTCTGTGACAGTTTGATCCCTGCTGTGTTACATGCAACCATTACATACACAGGTTGCATAAAACCACATGGCAACAAACAGAAAACACACTAAAGGAGACCTGGTATGGACTTGGAGTTTTCCTTCTGAAAGGTGAATTTTTATTGCTCCTGTAAAACCTGATTTCATGCCATCTGTGTTAAAATCATCACTTGCTTACCAGCAGGTACAGTTTAGAGATAAACCAGAAAAGCACAGGGTAACGTTAATAAAAGAAATATTGCTTGTTCACCAACTGCCCGCAGAGACCAGCGAGAAGATCCCTGCACAAGAGCCAGCATGGCGAGCAGCACTGCTTCAGATTTCTGCTCTTTCCCAATATAATTTGTTCCACATGCTGTTTACCCACGGATTCTTCCAAACCACGTCTTGGCTAGAAGGCAGGTGGTGACAGGTCATGGAAAAAACAGAAGAATTTTGCAGCTTGTCTTGGCTGTAGTGAATATGCCCTGGTGCTTGGAACAAATCAAATGCTTCGTGCCATTAACAAACCGTGGCAAGTCCAGTGAGCCTTCCTTCCCTGGCAGGGGCTGGAAAGATGCACCAGTGCTATAAACAAGAGTGAGTAAGGGCATGACTTCAGTGTGTTGACACTCACAGAAGAGAAAACAAGGTATGGGCTGGTTTGTATTAGCAGATACACGAGTGTACTTCACTCTGGATGGGTGGCAGGGGACAGGAAGACTGTTCTTCACAACCAGTATGTGTCATGCCTTCCTTTTCTGCCTACCTGGGAGCTGCTCTTGAAGCAACAATGATCCACAAACTCCTTGTCCTACAAGCCTCTAGGGTGTCACCAGCTAAAGATGCAGTGGGAAGCAGCTTGTGCAGTTGACAAGTATGGCAAGGTTTACCTATTTCATTGTGTCAAAGCTTTGCAGTCAGTAAAAGTAATACCACCATGAAACCGCATGAATTATAGCTCATGCTGCACAAACCTAATCTTTAATAAATAGACATGAGAAAAATTTCCTCTTTTGCCAATTGTCCTTTCTCTGGAATATGCAAAGGGAAGGAACCATATACCTCTGGCTCCATTGGCTCCCCTGGAGAACGAGAGAGCTCTGTGATTCCTTGGTAATATCTTTTCTGCTTTCCAGGTACCACCGAGGGAAAGCCCAAGAGTTCACCTCTGGGATCTGAGCAGGGGAAATGAAAGGCTAAGAAAAGGGGGAGAAATGCGTCAGCTGGAGGCTATGTTGCTCTGGTGCCCATGTCCAGGCAGGCACGTGTCTGGAAAGGGCAGTACAAACAAGGGGACTGAGTCTGAGCATGGGCTCAATGACAGCTGAATAAAAGTGCATAGATTTGCGTCAGTACATTCTTTTTGCTGCTGGACCCCGCTGAATTTATTTGACCTGGAAGTCACTGATCATCTTCCCAGCTGGGAAAAGAACAGCAGCACGTGGTGTGACCTGTATAAAAAACTAAGCTCCAATGGCTGAGAGAAAAAGAGGAATCTGTGGAAGTATATTTATGTGTCTGTGTCAAAAGATCAAGTCTACAAAATCACTGGATTGTTACACCAGTATGATATATCTCTGTAGCTAAAGATGAATATGGACAGAGGTGGGAAAATGCCTGTTATGCCATGCAGTTCTTCTAATCTATCTCTATGACAATGTATGCCCATTTTCTGCAACAGTTTTTGGCTAGTTTTTCAATGTCCTATGAAATGAAACCTCCCATGAAATGTACTTCACAGACCACATTGAAAATGTTCATGGTGTTCGTTTTTTTAAAAAAAAATCAGTCAAAATTTTAAACTCACTATTTTCACTTCAGTACTAATAGATGCATCATTCTGAATTTCACTTAATGCCTGAATCACTCAAAAATCTACAGATAACCACACCTTTATCAATATGGTTCTTTCAATTAGTCTTTTCAGTGATAGAATTATTTTTTCCTGTCTAAATTCTACCATTTTCTCCTGGTGATACTATGCAAGGTTCCTTAAACCCCAGCCATCAGCTGCTCTGTGATTTTGTTTCCCTTGGCAAGTCAGTACCTGATTGCCTCTTGTCTGGCTAAAGAGTTTAGAATGTCTTAGATTTCATTGGCGTTCATCAGGATCTACTTCTAGGGAAAATTAAAATAATCCAGCACTACAAAGGTGTTAGAATGTGGCCATTTGTTGATATGAATATTCCACTCAGCTACACGCTCTTGCCCAACTATTTGACATGCACATTTTCCTCCTGACTCAAAAGCTGTGAGTGCATTGGAGGCTGTCCAAAGGAGTGAGCTACCCCAATGCCACATGTTTTTTCTACCTGTTGCACAGCCCTAACTTCCAGTTTTCCTCTTTCAGTTTTGTTCCCCCACAAGATTTAGCAGTGCACTGAAATCCAGATGCAGTCAATCAGAATCCAGCTGTGCCACTTTTTGGGAATAATGAATTAAAAAACTGTTTCTAGCCTAAACCTGCTAAAATTTCTGCCTTCTTCAAGCTTGTCTCCTTATCAGGTTGTGATTGGCAGTTTGGAGTTGGTATATCAGTATTTCCTTGCATGTGCCAGCATTAAAGGGAAAGTACTTGCTCCTGTCTCCAAATAAAAGACGTTTTCCATATGTGCACCCTCCTCTCTGTCCTGCCTAATGACTATACATTCAGATATTATGCAGGAAAGGTTGCAACTTTTTGTAGCATATGTCTGTGCAAGTGAGAAGTGTGTCTCACACCTGCTTCTTGGCTTTGGGATATTGTTTCTCGTAACTCTTTTATTGCCTGGCTAGCTTGTGGTGTTGCAGCTTTCAAATGGAGAAGCAGGGCAGCCCTTCGCTGGCTTGGAGTGGCAACATACATGAAAGCCTGTGGTCCCTTCTGTGACATTGTGCTCATGGAGAGGGAGTGTCCTGCAAGAGGTAATGGCCAGCCCCCTTCAAAACAAAGCTGCCAAACCACTTCCAAAGAAGCCTTGCAATTATTCACAAGGAAAAAAAACTTATGAGTTCTTTCCTCATTCAAAATTCAAGAACTGGTCTGAAATAGAGACCATTTTCCTTTAAATAACATAAGCATTGCTGGAGCAGAATTACATCTGTCACAGATAAAAATGCTCTATTTATGCCTTATTGTAATCCTTTCACTGGTTTATGGTCCTTGTGTCCTTCAGGGAGTGTTGGAAACCCACACGGCGCTCCCAAGTGCTACATTTTGCGTTCGTATCTCCAATTCTGTTGACAGATGTGTACAATCACACTCAGCAGTCAGACAACTCCCTCTTGACTCTGTATCGGAGGAAGAGCAAGAGGGAAAATTATTTCAGATGAGGTCAGCATTAACTTAAGCTCAAAATAACTCCCTCCTGATACACCTGTTCCAGACAGAAGCATGCGAATAGGAGGTGATCTTCGGTGAATTCCAGCCACTTCCCCATTTCACATTCCATTTGAGGACTCTGCCATCGCAGATGTAGACAGCACACATGTACTCAATTAAGCCGAAAGATCTGCAATGAACTTGATAACTGAAAAAGAAATTACCCTCACTCTGCAAGTGGAATGTAACGGGTTAGTAAACACATATTTCCCATTTTATGTATAAGCATTGAATATGTAAATACTGCATGTTCCTGGATGCTTCAGGGAAAATATAATAAAATTACTGAGGACAATCCATTAAAAAAAAGAGGCTGATAAATGCATTAATGTCAAATTAAACAAAGGTTTCTGAGAAGATACCATCTAAACAATAGTTTCCAGTTTCTCTTAGTTTCAATTGCTGAGAGTATCAGCTTCCTTGTTCTTAGCTTTTCCGTATCAAAAAATAGCTTCTTCTCTCATTCGTTATAACAGGCCATTTCTAATAAAGCTGAGTAGTTCCAAAGAAATGTGATGAATCACTGATCCTCATTCCTTGTTGCCTTGTGATCACAGATCCACCCATCCTCCAGGGCAGGGACCTATTTTTTTGACTGTATTCCACCAGCCTCAGGTTGAACTGTCTCACTGTATCCTGCTGAAAATGACAGGAGACATCTGGAAACAGAATCGTGTTTTTGTCAGTCTCAGTTATCAGTATTGGTGTGTACTGGCTAGCATCTCCAAAGTCCTTCACAGCTGCATCTCAGATACAGTCACCAGGGGTTTAAGCGGAGATTCTGACAAGGGTTTGGGAAGTGAAAACAGGACTTTGCTCTTGAAACCATCATTGTTCTTGATATAACCCTTATTGGTGTAAATCTGTTCTTTTGTACACATGCACTTAAACTAGAGTTTAAACTCCCAAGAACTGGGAGATTTTCCCTGAGTAACCAAAAGCTGCTTATAGCTGGAGACCAAAGCTGAGGGGAGGTACCATCATATTAACCTCAGGCAGCTTTGATATTTTTGTTGGCTGTCCTCAAAAAATAATGGTATTAGCAGGCCTGACTTAAAACACAAAGAGCTGTAGCTCCCTCACAGTAGGTGAGCAATCTGTGCAATTGGACATAAATGCTGATAACAAGGCCTCCTTCCAATCAGGAAGCAATAAAACAAACTACATCAGCAAAAATTCCTGCAAGCGTATTCCTTAAGGCTTCTTTGTGCTCTCATAAAGCACAAACATTTTCACCATGCAATACCCCCAGATTCACCAGCTGGTCACAGGTAAACTTAAGCACTGCTTCTTTGTGGAACTGCACAGAAAAACTGCCTGGTGCTGCTGCAGCTAAATCTGGGGATCAGGGCTGCAGGGACACCTTTACACAGGAGAGGCACAGACAGGCAGACAGACACAGACACAGAACTGCAACCTCTCTGTTCAAGGACAGTTTGCTAAGGTAAGCTGAAACCTCTGCGTATACATTTTAATTTTCGAAAATATCCTTGAATGGAATGTACTTGAAAAACCAAAGTGCTTTGAGAGCAGTAACAACAAATATAAAATGTGGGTTGCATGAGGGTCCGAGATCACACCCCCAGAAACATCCTGCGCTCGGTTCCCTCTGTCTGGCCTTGTAGGGTTGCCTTCAAATGCTGCAGAAAGACAGGAGTGCTCCTAGAGATATACAGAAGACAAATTGTGCAGTTCATTTTTCATCCATGTCTACACAGTTCCCCAGCACAGACAATTACATTGTTTGACAGTCTCAGCCATTTCTTACATTGTCAGAATGGCTTGGCCCCCAAGTGAGCCTCCCTGGTGAAGGTGCATCCTGTGGGCCTGTGATCTTCATCTTCCCCAAGGATCAACGCACAAGTTGTTGGCAGCATGTCTGTGCACTGCACATGCAACGCAATTGGATTTTAACATTGCTCTGCAGCACTGAGGAAAGAATGAAGGAATTGAGGAAGAACTAAGACCATGAATTGCTGGACTCATGATGAAACAGTCAATGACTGTATTTGAGGCTTCTTTCTGACTTCTGGAAGGTCACTTGTGAATGTCATTGAGGACTCTTGGAAGAATTACTGAGAAAAAGTTTCTTGAGGCAATCTGGGATTCAGGGAATAAAACACATTATTAAATGAAGGGGAAAAAAAAAGGCCAAGGAGAAGAGCTCAGAAGATGGGATAAAACTTGATGTCAGTGTTGTTAAACGAAAATATCTTTATTTATTTATTTATTTATTTTTAATAATGTGCAGTCATGGCTACTTTTTTCATATTGATGGAAGGAGTGATTTCACTGCTTGCCTGGATGCAAAAGGCACTGTTAGAAGATGAACAGCCCTTTCTGGGGCCAGGGGCACCGGGCAGGACTAGGGTGGGAGCAGTAGAGGGGCCACAGCACAGGAACCTGACAAACCAATCCCCCACTCCCTTGATGTGTTTGACCTAAAGAGTTCCAGAGCAGAGATTTAGTGGTAACCTAGGAAGAAGCAGTTTTCCTGGCAAACGGTAGCAGCACTGCCTCTGGGAGGCTGGAGCTCGGTAGCAGGGGATGGAGTTCACCAAGAGTGGTTTTTAACAACCACTTTGGCTGTGATCTTGACAGACATTTATGTCAAATCAGCCTGAATCATCCCCAGCACAGCGCTGTCTAGGCAAGAGACATAAGATTTATAACAATCTCTTGGAACGGTTTTGTAAATGCTTTGTAAATTACTTCTTTGATTTGTACATAACCTTCTTCAGTGGACATACTGAGCATCACTGAAGTGATGTAGCTGTCTGTGGGCTGGGAAAATATGAGCTCATCTTTTTGGTGGCAAAGGCCTTTCCTTCAGTTCACAGTAGGAATGGCCCCATCAGTTACGATTCATGGTTATGTTGAAAGCTGATACTCAGCATGCCTGTGTCCATGCCAAAAGCCTGCATAGGATGTTTGGATATAGCCCAGGTGAGGAAAGGAAAACTACAGTTTGTCTGGCTAAGAGATGTAGTCAAGTCCCCAGAATTAGTGACAAGCCAGATGGCACAATAAGGTAGTTCAGGACAAATACTCCAGTTTAGATATGTCTGAGGCTTAGACGCCTCTTCCCTGGTCAAAAGACTGTCTCACGATATTAAAGAGGGTTGGATTGAGTGGGAACCATTCCATATCAGCAAGATCTGCCCTTTTGCAGTTGGTGTGGCCATGTTATTTTCCCCAAAGTAACAGGTTCATAACCTTTAGCAGTGAAGCAGAAAGCACGGGATTTTCTGCAGGGAGTTTGCCCTCTTGGAGAAAGACCCACTGGCAAGTGAGGAGCCCTTAGATGTTGCAGATTTTTCAGGGATGGGGCTGAAGTTCTTTTCAAACTTAGTAACATAGAGGCCTTCAAAGCTGTTACACAGCTGGTAAGATTTATTTTAATGGTTCCTGAGAAGTTCTAAAAGCTAATGAAAAGGTAATAATGTGAAAACAGAAATAGGTGGTGTTAAGTGGTGGAAGGCTGAGGAGAAGTGTCATGTTAAAGAGAAGATGGAAAGTAATCAGATATATGTCTGAGGTGTGAGGTGTGACTGCTGTAAACCCCACTGGTGTTCACAGGTTTTACAAAAAATGGGCTGTTGTGTAAAGTGAACTACTAGAGATATTTCTAAGAGCACAAACAAAGTCAACAGCGAAGTTAAGAAAAAAAATAAATAGGTTGTTTGATCAAACAAAGTGCCAGGAACAAGAGCAATCATTAGACAGAAGCAGCACACAGAAGGACCTGGAAAAAAAAGAGTGCACACCCAAAGCCTACAGCAAGAAATGTTTGCCTGCTGCAAGATGGAAGAATCAAAATCTTTAAAAGACTTTATTGAATAGGATGAAACAGATGCACCATCAGGAGTTAATAATAAAGGATTGTTGCAAACACATTTCATACTGTTGGGGATCACTGCAATTTCCTTTGATTAGAAAAAAGCTTTTTGGTGGAGCAGTCCAGAATCCTTCTGTTGAAAAACAGGCAGTAATAAAAATATTTAGGTAATGGTGTGTGCATGCATGTGCATGCCTCTGAATATTTGGACTGACATGGATGAAATTCTCTAGGAAACCAGTCATAGGTTTTGAATTAATCTACTTTTCAACACTAGTGCTCACTTTACAGACTTTTACTGCTTTTCAAGGATTCTTCCTTTATAAGCAGATAAATTGTTACAGTTCTGCACTTTTAAACGTGTGTTCTCATATGCTGTAAGGATTTTTTACATCCTATTGAAGATTTTTTGTAATTCTTTTTTGGTTTCATTGAGAACATTAAAAGAAAATCATATAACAGTTAAAAATTGATTGTTTTGATTCTCATACTGATCTTTGTGCCTGAAACCCGCCAGAGATACATTTGTTATGAAAGAAAAGAGGAAGCACCTTGTGTATTGCCCTTGGAAATTTCCACAGATACGCATGCAGCTATTTCTAACTGCGCAAGGTGCAGTCATGCAGTGGGAACATGAGTCCTCTCCTTTTACACCCAAATAATGGCAAATGGATGACATGACTGAAATATATCAGTCTTGCTATAACCATGGTAATACAAACACAAGGGTAAGACAGGGCATTTGTTTAGAGCTGCCTTCACAAATAAGCACCTCTGGTTTGTGCTCATGTCTTCCCCTTGCACAGAGAAGACACATTTAGGGGTGGTAGGAGTTGGGTAACTTGCAACTACCTGTAATTCTGAGAATTTGCCCCACAGACTGTCTTTTATTAGACTAAATGGTATGACTGGGAAAGATTATACGGGGTTTCTAGCGTGTAGCATCTTTGCTAGGTCTGAAACGTAGCAGCTGAGCAGAGCTAACAGCAAACCAAAACCAGTTGTTCAGAATTTGGTCCCACCATGCACAGTGCTCCCTTATCATGTTGCTTTCAGTCATTCCCTCTGTCTGAAGTCAGCCAGTATGATGCTGAAGCCTGAAGGAGATGGCTTAAGGGAGGTGTCTGGGAGAGGACCAGAGCAATAAACAGACTGAGTTCACCGCTTTAGGAAGTGGGCAAAACTTAATTGCTGCCATCAGTGAGCTCAGTCATGGGTAAAACACTGGGAAGGAGCATGCAAAAACCAAAGTGTTTAACTTAGGCAGGCATTGCACATCATTCATTCTATTCATATATGTTTTTAAAGGGACACCCGTGTGGCAAATAAAATAATTCTACATCATCTCTTACTGTGGGTTGTTGTTTTCTTGGGATGCTTCCATTGATTAACAACAGGACCAGGACAGCTCAACAGCCCACTGCCTTGCTTTTGTAAAAGTAAGCCCCTAGACTCTCCCAGAATTCTCAAGCCTTCCTCTTCCTTAACCGGTTCTTGGCCCTGTAGTTTCCCCCACACGTCCCCAGTTAAAATGTTCCGGTCCTGGGCGTGGGAAGCTGTGCACAGCTGCGTGCCCGGCTTTCCAGCCCGCCACTGTGATGGCTGGAGCTGCTGGCCAAAACCTTGGAAACAGATTTTTAATTTAGATTTCTGGCCAAGCTGTGGCCTATTTTAAGCCTTTAAAAATACTCTGGATCTCATGCAGATCTCCATTGCCTTTAAGTAAACCAGCAGCAGCACAACTGAGCTTCCCAGTGGCAGCCCCGGGTAAAATGGGGAAGGGAATAAGGATCTTCCCCATGGTTTTACAGTTTGCATAGAGGATAGAGTAGCTTCAGGTTTTGTTTCAGGCTCTCAGCAGTGGCAGACCGTCTGCTGTTCTGTCAGTTCAATGGGAATTTAATGTATCCTTTTCTTCTCTCCAGATGTGTTAACAGATACACAGATCTGGTTTTTTTATAGCCAGATCCCTGAACAAATGTGCAAAGATGATAAGGGTGCAAAGAGCTTTCCCCTGTCCTCTCCAGAACATGGCACAGGCTGTCCCAACCCTCAGGGTGTTCCTGCTACCTACCCTGCTGCCCCCCAGGGCCTCACAGCTGGGCTGTGCAGGGAAAGCCAGGGAGCCAGCAGCCCCTGTCACCAGCTGAGTCCTAGCAAAGGGGCAGGCTCCCTTCTCCAGAGACTTATGGCAAGTCCTGTTGTAGGGCATCATAGCTTTGTTATCACTCTCTTCCAGCAATCCCTGGCATTTTGCACAAGGTGCCCCTAGCCCAGAGCTCTGCATCTGGCAGGGTAAGGGAAAGCAGTGGGCAGGGGAACCACATGAGCTTGGCCATTGCCTACAGACCACATCAAGTATTTCCCAGTCAGGAATATATTTAGTTGGGAAACAACAAGGTTTTCATGGAATCAGAGCAACTAAAATCTGTGGTGGACTTTCATAAACAGGAAGAGCAAAGGATGAGCTGGTTTAAAGTGTAGTTTAGTGACTGGGTTTACATGGTGTAGTGAGCTGTGAGCTGGGCTGCAGCAGTCCTTGGCCTCCCTGTGCCTGAGTGAGCCAGCCTTTCTAGGGCAGATGGTGCAGGCATCTCATTCTCCTCCAGGAGCAGGGATAGGCCAGGCCATGTTGCCACAGCATAACAGGGCTCCTCTGAGACAAGCAGTGTCTTCACAGAAGGAAAAGCACTTTGTCTCGACTTTCACACAGGGTGAATAGAGACATCAAACATTAACTTTCTTCTGTTGCCAGTGGCTGGGGTTAGAGTTTAGATCAGAGACCTAAGGAAGATGGTCTCAACATGAACTATTCCTCTCATTTCCTCTTCAACATGGAGCATAGATATGTAGCTCAAATATAAAAGCACTCAGAGACTAATACATAGCACTAGGCTGCAGTCTGGGTTATTCTCTGCCATCAGGCACAGCTGTGGGGTCTGAGGCATTACCATACCTGGTGACATGCTTTTCTCTGTGCACAATGATTGAATGAAGATCATGCACTAGTTTGCTGCAGCAGTTTTATAAATCCCTCTTCAAACCTAACGCTTACTAAGACTGTGTTCTTCTCAGACTTGGTTACAGCTGTGTCTTGATGCTGTGTCACCTATCACTACAGGGAAAATGACAGTAGCCAATTTCTGTACATTGAAACGACATAGGCTAGTTATGAGGTGTCCTCTGTGATTCATGATTTGCTGAACTGTTAACATGTTTCAGCTGACAGGGCTCACTGAAACTGGAAGTCTAATTGGAATAAGAGACTTGCACAAATCTGGTGTCCTGTAAAATTTAATTTTTAAATCAATGGCAGTGCATTCAGCTTCACTGATGCTCTGTTTTGTTGGGCTTTTTTTCATCACTGTTTTTCCTTCAAATACTGTGCTGGTTTATGAGTAATCAAAATTCATTCAGGAAAAAAAAGCCCAAAGGATGTGAGCGACACAATACAGCTGCACAGAAGCCTGGAAAGCTCTGCAGATTTAGGCAAGTAAAGCAGGCATCTCATGATCCCTGACCTAGCAGCTCTCCACGTGTGATAAAAGCTTTTCAGGGAAGTCAAGACTTGTGTGCTGCAGGCAGCCTTGGTTAGGATGAGATTTTAAAACAAAAATTTTCATGCAGCTTCTCCTCACCAGATCACAGCACTGCCTGACCATGCAGGGTAAGATTTCTACTCAGTGACAGACACTACCTCACTCTGTCCCTGTGGTCTCTCGCCTGTGGATCTGCCTCTGGCCTGTTTGGGGATTAGGTTGGTAGAATGAAAATGATGGGGCATCAGAGTGGACTTTAGGAAAGGGACAGGGAGTGAGTGAAGTGGACCAGAAACTAGATGCTGATGGGAAAGGGAAAGGAAGCAGAAAGGCAGTGTTTGGAAGTCAGAGTTGAAGTTATCAAGGGATATATAACACAAACTGATAGTCAGCAATATGTGCGGGAATTCAAACAATATACGGATTCTGATAACAGTAATTTTCAATTGAAATAAATATGCCATCCTTCCAAGAGGACAGCAATAATTGAGGAGGAAGTCATTTCACAAACAAGTGGAGAAGTGAGGAGCATTGTCTCTTCCCCTTGAGATAACCTTGGGATAAGGTCCAGACTGGGAGGGAAACATCAGAAGTCAATGTCACTTGGCACTGGCCATCGCCAAGGGAATGTGATATGTCAGACTCATTTCCAAAAATCCTGTCTCTGTCTGTCTCAATTATCAAGGACTGAAGCGCAGGCACCTCTTGTGCAGACTGCACAGGATGGGGCATGGGCACGCAGCTTCCCAAACCTGTTCTTTGGCCTTGCCAAAATCTCTCCCCTCAAGTAAGAACCACTTTTCCCTTCTTTCCTCCAAGGCATAAGTCTCTTCGGAAATAGATGGGAAACAGGCCAAGATTCAGTTGGTCTTAATCTTTTCCCTTCTGCCTCAGCCTCATGATCCAGGTCTCAGGAAGGGGATGTAGCCCCTGTCCATCATGCAACTATAGTCTGGTTATGTGGCAGGTGGTGCTGACACTGCACAGACACTGCTCAGTAGCAGTGGTGGGGGTTCAGCTCCTACAGCACCCCAGAGTAACCATGTCTGGTCTTCAATTAAAACCTCACTTACCTTTTGATTTTCATTCAAGGCATAGGCTGGGTGACAAAGGATCGAAACAAAAATTTCGTGGCACAAACCTGTAAATGTCGAGTTACTTTCTTCTTGTGTGCAAGCTAGCTGCCAGTTTGCATACAAAAGGGACAAACCACTTGTGTAAGGATATTAAGTTCTAAAGTCAAAAGAGGATTTACTGTGGAGTTTAAGACTGATCAGCTTTGTCACTTTGCATTCATCAATTTAAAAATCAAATGAAAGACTGCTTGCTTGCCTTTTGGTTTCTGAGAAATACAGTTTAAGAAATAAAAGTATAAAAATGTATTGCATTTGCAAAACAAGCCATAGTAAATAATATCTAGTCATACTCTATGTAAATTCACGCCCTAGATTCACAAACACTGGTTCAGAAACTTGTTGGCAGGAGATGCAAAAGACAAATATACAGGCTGTTGGCAGAAAAAGCACTTCCATTATTCATTTGTCTCTGGTACCCAGGACTGTGATGCTATTCGAGGTAATGTACTGTCTCAAAATAATTTTTTATCACTACTCACTTCAGCAGCCTGAGCTGGTGGCGTATACAGGCACATACAGATACAAGGCCAAATGACAGCCCTCTCTTGCTGGAACAACCCTATTGCAACACAGTTTCATTTACATACTATGCACTGTTCTTTTGGAGGGTTTTATCAAGTTAATGGTCAGATGTGCCTGCTGATGGACTCACTTCTGATGTGTACAGTGCCTTAAGTGCACAACATCTAGTAATGTACCTTTACAGCAAAGTCCAGAATCTGTAGCAGTCTGTGCAGAAAAGCAGTAATGATGAGTGACTGACAGCACTGGAAAAGGTGAGGGGACTTTGTGCTTCCCTGAAGTCTGGACCACAAGAATGATAACAAGACCCAGAACAGAGAGAAGCAGCAAGATAAATTTTAAAAAAAGGTCTTTCTTCATTAGTTTGGGCTGATGCTAATGTAGATGAAAACTCTGTTTGTCCCTGAAGAGGTGAAACTGTTGATGATTTTGATCCCAAGTTGCATTCATCCTATTTGAATCAAATTAGGGTTTTCATCAGTTTAGATGCTAGAATAGACTTGAAAATAGACAAAAACTTTTCAGCTGAAGTTTTGCATAACAACAACACTGAAAATATACGTACACAAACACATTTAACTACAATTCCACATAGCAAAAAACAGTGGCAACTTTACCTGTGCTTCATAGGGTATTTGAGTTTAAAACATACCATTCAGAGTCCTTTCTTCTGTCTGAAAGACGGTGGAGGGGTTTTGGTGTGTGGAATCTCAAGCATAGCAAGGGAGATTATTTTATTGTATACAAACTCCAAGAGATTGGAGGAACATGGCAGAGAAAGATGGTTCCCACAGAGACTGATGCAATTTTTTTCTAGTTAAGTGGTGCTAAAGGTCTTTGTACCAGGCTAAAAGACTAACATGAGAAGTACTTAATAACCTAATAAAATATCTAAATGAGAATTGGTGGAGGTTTCATGAAATGATGGGAAGTGAAGAGAGCCTTTCTTGTCTGTTTTGGATCTAGTTCATAACACTGCACAGCCTTTCAAATGCAGTTGTATTCCTCTTCTGTCTTCTCCTCCAGACACAGAGTAAGTGAATAAATAGTAGTAAAATGAAAGAAAAAAGAAAAAAAAATATTCCTTTTTTATGAAGACAAAAGGAACAGCATTTGTGAGGTGTGAGGCACACAATGGAGCCACTGCTCCCATAGTCATTATGGGACAGGAGGACCCTCCAAAGACATAGACCTTGGCTCTGATAGACTCACTTGGGAGCTGGTGGTGGCAGGAGAGAGGCTTGTGTTTTGAGGAGGTGAAAGCAAGGCTGGCTGCAGAGGAGCCAGCAGCACACATGGGAGGGGGCATACGCCGACAGGATGCTCCAGTAAAATGGAGTGCAAACAACATTCAGGCAAGGCGTGAGAGGGACTGTGATGGGTGAGCACCTACAGCACTGAGCTTCTAGAAAAGAGAGGTTAGGACAGCTAGACTTTAGCTGTGTGGTGCTGCTCACAGCTGCTGGAATTGCCTCCAGTATGTGACAATGAAATTGCCTCAGCATTGGGATCCCCCACACCCTGATGGCTCAAAGCAGGACCATTGCCGTAGAGAAATACTGAGTCCTGTGGGGACTCTCCAGAGGCTTTTGCCCGCTTCCTTGCTGCTCCCTGAAGAACTGCCAGGCATTGCTGGTGCTGGGCCACAGCTCTGTTCCTTCCCCATGCCTCCAGCTTGCACCAGTGCCTGCATCCATCTCAGTGAAACTGTGGTCTTGCAGCTGCTCCGCATGAGTCCTCAAAGAACTCCATGACCATGACCACAGAGCGGCATAAGAGCCCAGACCACCATCAGCAAAACCAAATTCCTTCTCTGGCTTGAAGGCCAGCCTCACTGCTTCCTCCCCTCCACCAGCACCCATGCCAGCAGCTGTTCTATGGGTGGGCTCAGAGAACTCACTTTAACAGCACCCTTCCTGTCTTGTGTCTCTCTGGCCAGGACTGGTTTTACACAGGAGGAACAAAAAAGGACATTTAGATACACAGATGAGTTGGCCAGGGGCTAGGATTTGCAGTACAACATAATTAAGAAAATTGTGTATGTAGTTCTTGGAAACTTACTCCTCCAGGGTTCTATTAACAAGGAAGTACTTGCTTCTCAAAAAGATGACGAGGGAAGTTGACAGAGATAGTGCAGCTTTAATCCAGACAGGAAAATACTGTCTTTTAAATTAATGTCATGGTTCCTATCATTTACTGCAAAGGCAGTAGCAATACTTACAGTCCATTTAGTAACACTGAACCCCTTGTTCTTTCTTTTCTGTATATTTGTTTCAATATATAGGTTTTCGGCCTTCAAAATCTTTTGAATACTATCCAGGTTTCCAGGTCACTTGAAATCATTGTATTTATTGATCTTCTACATTTTAATCCACTTCTCAGTAGAGTATGTAGTCACCACAATTCAATAGCAGAATCAGTCTCATAGGATAAATTTTTGGCCCATATTTTGGTAAGTAAAACGAGGTTGCCCACTTTGGTTGGAGAGTATTTGGTCCTGCTTGTTCTGCTGCATGTCTGTATGAATGAAAGACATCTGCTTCTTGTGCAGTGTGGCTGTTTCTTCTGAGGGTGCACCTAAATCATCTTGTTCCACCTCTGGTCCCTGGGCCATGAGCAAAAGCTAAGGCTGTTGCTCTAGTTTTGACCAGCTCTGACCAGTTTTTTTTTTTTCATAAGCAACAGAAACCATGTCTATTCAGTTGGATGAAGAATGTTTTTCTGGTGGGTTAGTTCAAAGACACTGTCAATAGGAGTCAGGTAACACATGAAATAGTTCAGAGGAGAATTCCTGCATTTCAGCATCAGTATTCTAAAACAGAATGTCACATTTTTTTGGGGAGTTACATTCCCAACAAGATGTACAAAATAGTTAATAGATTAACTTTCACTAGCCTAGTGTTGGTTGTTGGTTGTAGACATGCAATGAGCCGGAAGGATGGTTATAGAAAACAAAAAGCAAACAACCAAATTTATGTGCAAGAGAGAAGCCTCTTAAACCAGACAGTGAGGCAACAAGAGACCCCCCCATCCATGAGGTTTTAAGTATTTGCTAGCATCTGTTCAAGCAAATCAACAATATTTCTCATCAGGGAGATCTTCTGGGCTACCTCAAAACTTATGCATTGTGTAGGCTTGGGTCATCTCAGCAGTGGCCGATTCCCTGGAACAGGAACAGGTTTGAGCACTTGCCTCTGTGCCAATCAGAGCAGCTAACAAACCCAGGCAGGGCCTGGAAGCTGAAGAATTAATTCCTCTTTTTTCCTGACCTGCAGAAAAGTACTGGCATGGAGGTGGATCTGATCTCTTCTGTCAACGGCACCCTCACTTGTATAAGCAATTGTGTGGCCAACAAGACCAGGAAAGTGAGCATTTTCCTGGCACTGGTGAGGCTACATCTGAAATCCTGTGTTCAGTTTTGGGTCCCTCACTGCAAGACAGACACTGAAGTGCTGGAGCAAGTCCAGAGAGAGGCAACAAAACTGGTGAAGAGTCTGGAGTACAAGTCCTGAGGAGCAACTGAGGGAGCTGGGGTTGTTTAGCCTGGAGAGAAGGAGGCTCAGGGGAGACCTTACCACTCCCTACAATCACCTGGAAAGAGGTTGTAGCAAGGTGGATGTTGATGTCTTCTCCCAGGAAACAAGTGGCAAGATGAGAGGAAATGGCTCAAGCCATAGCAGGGGATGTTTAAGCTGGATATTAGGAACACTTTCTTCACCGAAATGATTGTCAAGCATCAGAACAGACTGCCCAGGGAGGTGGTGGAGTCACCACCCCTAGAGGTATTTAAAAGGTGTATAATGTGGTGGTTAGGGACATGATTTAATAGTGGTCTTGGCGGTGCTCGAATAACAGTTGGACTTGATGATCTTAAAGGCCTTTTCCAACATCAGTGGTTCTATGTTTCTATACTCTGCCCACACAGTGCCTTCTGCTAACTTGTTTTACCCCTGATGTTCCTGATGTCCTTTGTCTTTTCTGGTGGTTGTACTGACCACAGCCATGTCCCCTGAGCACCACAATATGAACCACAGCACACAACATCATGAATTTTCATAGGCATACAAAATGTCTTTAGCTAGACCTGCATCTTAATATGAACCTGGACTTTGATGGCCTCAGAAACTCAGAAAACATCAGGTTCAAATAACTGCCGTGCTTGTGAGCCTAAAGACTACTGAGCACGTCTGTGAGCTCAAAGTCTCCAGCATCCATTCCCGCTCCTCTGTTGCCCTGACTTCAAACCAGCAGCCCTTGTTCCTGACTGTACCATTCCAGCAGAGCAAATGCAAAAAAGCATTTCTGTGCTGTGTTTGTAAGAAGAACGTAAATACACTGGGAACATCTTCAATGAGGAGAGAAAATGTGGGAAAGCATGGGCTTTCATGTAGCATCACACCAATTAAGGGATAAACGGATGCAGAGAAAATGGTATTGTGGGAAGCTGAGCTCTCAGCATATGCAAGTCCCTGGGATAATACATAATTCCTATGCTACATGATCAGTAGGTGCTGCAGGGAGGCATGAGGTGTTTGACTGGGCAGTACTGATGGCTGTTAATCTCACAAAATGGTCTTGAGTGTGAGGAGTTTGTGTTCCACAGAGCAGCGAAGGGAAGGTTGCCTGTGTGAAGTGTAGACACCATCGAGAGAGAGAAATGTAAATACATCCCTGTGGTCTGAAATGCTGCTACCCGTGGAAGGCTGGATATGTGGCTGCTGCCTTTTACTCTAATTGCCAAAAGAGAATTTCACCTTACCCCATCATTTTCGGATCAAAGTTTTCATTCCCTTAAAATGCCAAGCCTTACCTTCCCTATCTTGATGCTGTCATGGGGTGCATCTTTGAGGTGCATTCACAAAACGCCATACTGCCCTCACAGCCAGTTGCTTTGCTAAGCTAATATAATTTGCTCATGGGACTGGATTTTTCCCAGGACTTAAGCTTGTTTGATGAGAGCTACCTCTGCCTGATGTATCCTATGCCAAATCCACACATAACAAAAGTCTGCAAGGCACCTATAGAAGTTAATTTCCACCACTCCACAGACTTCATTTCTGAGGCATTTTTGGTTTTGCTTTATGAGTCCAAGTCCTTGTTTCTCACTTTGATGACTGTTTAATCAGATAGTTTAGCCTAAAATAAAGAGTCTCAAAACAGCTCCCAAGGCAGCTCATACTTAGTTGCATTCTGTCCATCTAAAACTTTTTCATGGTAAGAAATTACCCTGCAATCTTTAGGATATTATAAAATTTTAAATAAAAAATTCACACATATTAGTTTAACATGAGAAAAGAAAATCTAATGAACAGCTTCTAATCCAAACAATCCTCTCACTTAATTTGCTGTTCAGGTGAGATTTCACATCAGTAATTTTATATCAGAAAGATACTTGTATCCCAGGAAATTCAAAAAACACTTCGAAATAAAAAGAAAAAGAACATCAAATAACTCAAAAGAAAATATATGGAAACCCATAGGTTTTTCACAGAAAAAGAATGGGGGAAATTCCAGAAATACAGAAATACCCTAGACTAGGCAAAACAAGAAGCATAGCTGGTTCTGCTCAAAATTAAAATTCTTTGTAGTAAACTGCAGAGCAGCAGCATCCACTAGTACTTATTTCTAGCTGTACATGATGTGCTGAGAAAGAAATTATTGCTAAATAATTCAAGATTTTCTCATATACAGGAGTCTTGCATAATTTCATACGTCCATTAATTTATGCAAATATTTTTCTTTCCATTAAACAGGTGAATAAAAGCCTGCTCTTTGGTTTGTATTCCATACTTATGGTGCATAGATGTTAGTGAATTTTTCACTTGACTTGGTGAGATTTCAGAGCAGCTTATCAGTAAGAAAGGAGTTAAAAAATTATAGTACGTTAATTACTCACAGACTCCAAAAATAGCATTGGTGCTGACATAAGGGAAATGTTGTACACACAACCTATGTCTTATATTTGAGACTGATAAACCTGAATAAACCCACAGGTATACACATGTGCACACGCACACAAATGCCTCCTGCTGCAAATTCAGACAAAAACTGCTTCTGTGTGCAGTTTCACTTCTCTGTGCAGCTGGAAGGATGAAGGCCAAAGCAGCACTGGAGACTGTCAGTCACTGAAACTTATCCCCCAGGGACCATAATTACCCAGACCCAACTGTTCAGCAAAGGGTACTAAAAGCAGAGACTTCTGAATAATGCCATCTTCCTAATTACATAAGGGTTTCTACCTTCAAGAGACTTGGCTGATCAATTGTCTTCTCAGAAACTCTAGAGCTAAAGTTCAGGCCGTGCTAAGGGAACAGCTTGATGAATCTGATTGCATTTGCTTTCCTCGAATCCAGGCAGCAGCAAAAGCTGTTCCTCATCCTAGTGATTCTGCTGGAGAAGAGTGAAGACCCAGCTGAATGATGCTACGTCTACCTAAGCATCCAAACTTCAGATGCCCTTTCAAAATGTATCTATAAAGCACCTCAGCCTCTTATGTCTGCAAATTTAGATTAAAATCTCATGACAGTAAGCTTTTCTGTGAAATGTCTGAAATGTCTGTTCCTAAATAGGCCAGAAGTTTCCCATGAACTACCTTGACTACTGTGCAAAAATATAGTCCATGTTCAAATCCTGTGGTATCCCTGACTTTTGGGAGCTCCTGCACCAGTACCTCTGCATTTCATTAGCCTGTGGCCAGAAATGGGTTCCTTTGTCAGGGAATATATGGGCTGTTATTTCCAGAGTCTGTCCCCTTTTCCCTTTTGCTACAAAAAGAAAGAATAGAAGACCCTAAAATATTTTCTCTGTACCAGTGGTTTGTAGTATTTTTAGTTCACGTTCCCCTTTCTTCTCTGTATGCGTTCAGCCCTTCCTCTGCTCCTGGCATCTGCTGCCTGCTCTGGCCTACCCTGATGCTCTGTATGCCAGCCCCTAGCCACCTCCTCCGGGTCTCACATGCCTTCTTCCCCTCAAAGAAAACCTATGGTCCCCATTCTGCAGCACAGAGAGCCTTGCTCCCCTCTCCCTTCCCCCCAGCCCAGCCAAGCTGCCTGGCAAGATCCAACTGCATCCCCGCTCTCCCCAGCTGCGGCCACCAGCCCTGCTGGCTCGGGCCTTCGGGGGTCCAGACGAAATGTCTGTCTTCAAGGAAGCGTGGCTCGCCATGGCCCATGTCCCCAGCCCCGCCTGTGTGTCAGATGCAGCCTCTGCAGGGGGACGGGACGGGCACGGCGAGGAGGCAGCGCCTCACCCACACACGCAGGCAGCAGCACCACCACAGCACAGCCTCTGAGCCCACGGGCACTCTGAGCCACCCCCCATCCACCTCTGTCCATCCACCCTCACTCTCCACGCCCTGTCCCCATGACTCAAGGCAAACACCTTGCTCTTCATCCTGCTGCCTGGGAAGCAAGAACACCTGGGACACAGGGAGAGGGGAGATGAAAGGGCTGATGGACGCTCCGGGGCCCACCTTCCTCCCCAGCTCCAGGATCTGCCCTTGGCCTCAGTGCTGCGCCTCTCCCCTTCATGCAAACTATTCCCAGTGGCTGGGTGATTCCTAGTCAGAACTGCATCCCTACCTGCATGCCATTATTTATTTGTTATTCAAAGCGTGTCAGCTTTGAATTTTTTATTCAAAACATTCTTGCCTCTGCAGCTTGCCCAGGCAAGGAAAGTCATAGAGGCAGGCTCAAACACATCAGTCTTGATGCTAAGAGAGTTGTACTCTTTTAAGGAAGCTTATGCAGTGATAGATTTCCAGAATGAAACACTGCCTCATAATTAACATTCATTGGATGTATTTATGTCAGTGTGCAGCTCCAGATATATAGGGTGATGGTCAGTGAATGCTTATGACTGTGTGTGTACTAAACAGATGTTCAGTCGCTTCAACTCTTCATGAGTTAAAGTCAACTTTAATGGCAACAACAGGTTGGCCTGGCTCATAAGAATGAGTCATACACAGTTTTTCAGCTGAAAGGATGGGATTTGATTCTGTTTCAGTGGAAAGATAGAAAAGCTCTCATTGTCTTCCTTTGAGCTGGATAAAAAGAAGAAAGGAAAAAAAAGAATAAAGAGATTTTCCGTGCCACAGCTAATAATTTCAGAAAGATTTGTTTCTGATAAGTTTCACAAGTTCCTTAAAACTAAAAGGTGTATGAGTTTGATTCAAACTTTTGTTAAATATTGTCTTTGGCTTAAAGGAAAACACACACAATTTCAACTGAAAAGAAGACCTTTTCAGGCTTTTATGGGAAGAAGAAAAGAGGGTTTTAAAATGGAACTCCCAGAGAAACCTCGGCTAAAGCATTCTGTACCAAAGCGTGATAGAAAGAGGAAAACCTTGTGTTCCACATACACCAAAAGCACATTTTTAACAAGCTGTTCTTTATTATACTGAATCACACTGTTTATGTTTTTCCCTCTACAAACAATTTGTGTGCTTTAGACAGAGAAGGGAAGAACAAAGAAATGAAAAAAAAAAAAAAGGCAAAACAAAGCAACTTATAAATGAACTCAGATCCATTCAGCTGAGATAATCAACACATGCTGTACTTCAAAACTGTTGGAAAGGACTACAGAACTACTTCATTAGACAGGCTGTTGTATGAAAACCAGACCAACAGAGGCAAAATACCTTGTGAAACCATAGAAAATATCTATCAGCCATTCAAGCTGGATTTCCTTCCCTGTAGCATATCCTATTGAGAGTGCATAAAATGTGATACTTGGGCTGGAACCGCTAAAGTCTGTCAGCAAGGTAATCCATTTCATTTTGCATCCTTCTCAACATTTCTTTTCCCCAGCATGTCCTCTCTTCCTTCTCACTACCCTGTTTAATTGGCATTTTTGATGCAGCACTGCAGATTCTGATGGTTTTCTCAAGACAATCACTGGTTTGGGCTTTAGGGAGCCCATGAGAAAGACAAAGCACATTAAATCCCACAGATGCCATCCTGAACTACTGCCACATATTTCCTTTAGCAAGGAGGAGATTTCCCCCTGGCAAAGAAAAGAAGAGCTCTAACCTTGAAGACTTACTGAATTCAATGACCTGCAAAGGGTGGAGGTGACAGTCACATGGGTGCTTCTGCCAAGTGTTTCTGTGGATATCTTCCTCTCCTTCGGTTATTATTCATTTGTCAGACCTTTCTGGAGGCACACTATCTTGAGAAGACATGGAATCATTGACTCCATCCTTTGTGATTGTCCACCAGCCATTCTCTACACAGATGCAGAACCACAGGATGTTCTTAATGCTCCTCTGACCTGCTCTAATTACCTTGCAGAACTCGCTCACAAGAAGGGGGATTTTTCCCTCTAGTCAGCAAGCTTGTTTGCACATGTCCATGGAGGCCACACAAACCCCAAAGAGCTTATGAGCAAAAATGCAGTGGAGCATGAGATGGGCTCCATCTCTGCATGGTTCCCTTGCCTATGCTGGCACAAAGGCGGAAGAAACACCTGTGTCCCACTGCTTTAATAAACAACAGCTTGCAAGTGGTGTGGCAATGGGATCCATGCATGACTTTGGAAGACAAAAAGCTATAATGAGCAAGAGCCATATGTCTTTCTGTGTGACAACTGAAAAGGTGTGGAAGGAGTCATGACCTGCAGAAAACTGATTAATACAATGAGCGGCGGAAATTTTTTGTGCAACCCAGGGATACTGCCCTGCTGGTCAACCACAGAGGGGAGCTGTGCTGTTGAGAGCTGCTGTCAGATACCAAATCTTCCTAGGTAAACTGCTTGATTTTTATACATGTTACTTTAACTAGACTGGTGTCTTTATGGTAGCTCAGTACTTCAAAAGAAACTGCATTACAGTGGGTATGGGAGGGAAATGGCTGTATACATGGCTGTATGGTGTCATTTAGCTGTAGCCTGACTAAAAGCTGCGGGCAGGCCTGCTGCTCTGCTGTGCTGGTGCAGTGCGGAAATCAGTTCACAGCTGGTTTAATGAGAGAATGTCAGAGTCTGCTTGTGAGGGCAAACAACACAGCAGATGGATCTATGGAGCTGACAATGCACACAGTTAGGAGGGTGGAAACAAAACCTGGGGGTTCTTGAAAGGCTTTGGCTCACAGGTCAGACAACTTTTGGCCTCTGGGCAGACTTTTCCTGAGCGTGAAGGTTGGGAACATGCTGGCAGCACAGGGTTCACCTTGGTCAGCCCTCTGTGCTGGAAAAAATCCATCCTTGTCACAGTCAGCTATTGCAGACCCTAATCGTAATCTAGGAGTTGGCCACCAAGAACTGCACAGTCCAGCTGCACACCAGGTTCATTGGGTAGGTTTCCATACCAGCACACAAAGGAGAAAAGCTGCAGGTGAACTTGGTGCCAGTGATCAAGCAGCACAAGGTGGGATCTGGCTGTCTAGCAACATATGTTCAAAGAAGCCTTTCCTCAACGTGTGTGTGTGTATATATATATGTTTCCTCTTCCCTACATTGCATGATGTGTTCTCCTTTGTCACAATCTTCTATCACACACCTACTTTACACTTTTTTAATAGGATAAATCTCTGCACATCTAGTATATAAGAATGTTGCAATCATTAACAATACCTTTATTCATTTAGTGCCGTATCACTGGGTATTATATTTGGATATTGCCTCATCCATTCAGTTTCCTCCACACTACCTTCAGTATCAGTTCAGACCTCATTTGAAGGAAGACATAATTTTTCTGCTTGTTGGTCTATTATCAGTTGTTTTTTCAGGCTTTCTAATACTGCCCTCATACTACTGCAAGAGTTAAATGTCTCATTTCTCAGGTCTCAGTAGAAGTGCTTTCAGCAGCTGGGGTGACTTCTCCAGGTCACTTGCAACACTTGCAGCACTTCAAGCCATGGCTAAAGACAGCATGGGACCTCTTCACAAACAATCTAAGGATCAGAAAAAAATCTTTGACATGAACAAATCATCATGTAAATGGTATTACTAGTTGATGTGAAAGGAAGGGTCATGAGAAACTGAGCTGTCCAAGAAGACAGAAGCTGAAAACTGATGAAACTCATAGTTGATGAATACCCCTGCGTATTTCTCTCATGTCATTTGCATCCTAAAAGTAGAAAGGAGGAAACTCATTGAACATTCCCAGATGGCAGAAAAGAGAATTTGGAAATACCCCAACTGTTCCTAAACACCATGATAGCAAACCTGTTTTGGAGGTAGGATTAAGAGTAGAATTACAAAAAAAGGTCCAAATGGGGTTGCTATCTTGTCTGTGGAGTATTGACTTTTAGAAGGATTGACGTCAAATCTCTTCCTGACATTTGGGTACTCTCGCATTTCCCATCCACAGAAAATGCTGGTATATACATTTCAGTCACTGGTAGGAAATGCAAGTGTGGATCAGCCCCTTGTCAGCCTGCCCTCAGGACTGGGTCTGCTGCATGTGTCAGGCAGGCTAAGCATAACAGATGGGACTGGCAGATGGATACTTGCCAGTAATAGAAATCAAACTGGGAACTGTGTTCCCATGTCTGGATAAAAGATCTAAACAGGCAGAACAACTTATAAACCTGTAAACTGACAGACAACCTGTATCTCTCATGAAGCATTTTCCTCAAGTGCTGCTCAGGTGGATTGGGCTGTGGCTGGAGAATGCATGTGGACACATGTGGACCAGATTTAAGGCTTGGTGAAATCATAAGGTCTCAAGGTTGAGGAGAAATTCAGTTCTTTCAAGTGTGTATGTTACCCCTTTTGTTCGTGTCTCATCTGCTCTTCCTCATCTATTCTGCATTCACTTTTCCATTTATCACACCCATCCTTATTTAACCTACTCACAGAAAGATTAAAAAAAAAACAAACCCACTCTGAGATCACTATGCATGAGTGTTGTGTGTATGAGATGTTTTTCCCAACCCTTTCTCTGGCTATTGAACTGTAACTACCATGATTCGGGGGCTGTCAGCTAATCTTGTGCAAGGATTCATCCATGGCTGGTCTTTAGACACTGGCACACTAAACATGAATAATGGTAATGATGATACATCCTGCACAGTGTCACACAATTAGCTTCTCTTTGACCTACAACAAATCAATGAATCAAACCTGTGGCCTGGCTGCTTACTCAAGAGGGTCCTTGGGCTCACTTTTTCTAGAGGGTCCTTGGACTTGACATGTTCATGCCACAAAGTTTGTTCCCTGAGCATCTCTGGGACTCACACTCTCCAGAACCATCTGCACCCAGGGCATTAAAAGCATTATTTCATCCCTAGGAAATAGCAGAGATGGAAAATAAAGCCAGATTTAAATATGCTTTAACAAGTATTGTGTTGTTGTTTTTTTGTTTTGGTTTGGGGTTTTTTTGTTATTTTTTTATAGTGTGGTGTAAAGCACATTTTGGCTACGTGGCTCATGGCTTCTCCAGGGAACAAGAAGCAAATTTGTTCCTGAAAATCCCTCGTAATATTGTGCCAAGTTTCCTGTGCTGAGACTCAGGAGAATGGGAATACTAAATATTTTGCAAACAGTGTCATATGGAGTAACACGTATGTCAGCTCATGTCAGGGTGGTATTGCAGCTTCCTAGGGTCCTGTGGAAACAAGTCAGAGCAGGGCATTGTTGGAAATACGTGAAGCATGGTGGCTCTGTTTGTCTTTTCTGTCAGTTGTTCCTGCTCTGCCATGGTTCTGGTGACTGTCCCAAAGGAGACCAAATCCATTGCCAAAGCAGAGTATTTGTAAAAAAAGCAAATGCTTTCAGATGGCCCAAACCTCCCCTTCTTCCTGGTAAGCAAAAGAGCAGTGCATGCCCTCCCATCCCAATCTCCCGGGCTGTGGTAGAGGGGAAGTGGCAAGGGGTTTTTGGGTGACCCATGATGTACACAGGGGTGGCAGTGCCGTTCTGCTCCAGACACTTGTCTGTGCACTGAGTAGGTGTCTCTGCCTGGGTGTTTTGTCTGCAGCCAAGAGCAGCGGAGATCACTGCAGCTGGAAGAAAGGAAGCCAGAGAGTCCCAAGCCTTTTCACCAGAAGAGATGTCACCCTGGCATTGTACTGTGCTGCCATATAGAACATTTGGGACTCTGAATGCATGTGTGACGCAGGAGCACCCTCAGAGGCTGGAGGTAAAAGGCAACACTGGATGGGTAACTCAGAGCAATTAAACAGAGGGTTTTGAGGTGGGCTCACATTTCCCTGTAGGGTAAGGCTGATGTTGGTAAGTGAAAATTAAATGTCTTTTGCCAATCCCCTCAGGGTGACAATACCTGTCACATGTAGCCATAACTTGCACTCAAATCTCTCTCACTTCTTCAGCTCTTGAAAGTAATAGTTATCTTCAGCACCTCTGGGCTCGTATACTGTCACTGAGCTGGAAGAGAACTGAAGCTGCCGTCAACACCTGCAAGGTGGGACAGAGGAAACAGAAAGAAAAAAGAAATAAAGAAGAGAAAATAAAAGGAGGAGGAGGGAGCCCCATAAAGTTTGTTTGTTGGTAAACTTTCTCTACCTTCTTTGATTTGTTCATTCATTTCTTTCTCAATGGAAGTTTTCCCAATCTTATTTTTTACTCCTCTTACACATTTTTCCCCCAATTTCTTTATGAGAATCAGTGTAATATGGCAAAAGCCTTTCCAAGCTGAGATGTAAGTCAGCAATGCCTTGCTTTTATCTGCAAAGCCTGCAACTCTGTTTCAGCAGGAATTTAAATGAGTTTAACACAATTTCCCCTGGACAAATCTACACCAGTTACACACCTATTTTTCCCCTATTCTATCTCATTTTTTTCCCTTTCTTTTTGTTGTTGTTGTTTGGTTTTTTATATTTTTGTTTTGTTTTGTTTTGTTTTTTCCTCATTCTTGGTTTTTTTGGTTGGTGTTTTTTGAGGGGCTTTTTTTGAGTTTTTGTTGTTTTTGTTTGTTTTGCGGTTGGTTGGTTTGTTTTTTAATTGTTGTTGTTGCATTTTTCTTCTTTTCCATTCTTTTCTTTCTTACAAGGGTGTACAGCTTAGTTGGTGACTGGTTGTTGCTGTAGCTGAGCTGCCAGTTGTGTCATCCCTGAGATCATCTTGGCTCTACTCCTTCCAAACAAGTTGCACTGTTTACGTTTTGAACCACCTTCTGGTACTTCCCGTGTTCTTCGCAAGATTTTAGTAACTCAGATTTAACTAAACAGGATTTAAAGGGCTTAGGACACCAAATAAATAATAAGGTAAAGTACCCAAAAAAGGAAGGTTGAAGCCTTAACTTGGCAGCAAAAATGAATCTCTGAAAAGGAGACAGAAGACCCTTTCTTTACTGACATCAGATTTATTCTCAGATAATTTTTTGAGGTCACCGGCATTGCTTCTGATATAGCTGTTTCGAGGACAAAGTTCCTATGCAGGTTTGAGTACAAAGAATTTTGGGAAAGTTGGAAATGGAGGCCAGTGCTTAGATCAAAGAACTGTCCTTGACTGAATTTCCTTGTCTAAAAGATATGTCTCAAGTACAGACAGTGCAGATAAAATCTATAGAGGAAGAATTTATAAAATAAGGGGTCAGTGGGTTTTCTCAATCTAGAGCTAAGAACAATCAGGGCTGCAGCCAAGGTGCCTAGAGACATGGGTGACAGTAATTAGTTTCATGGTGTGTTTAAAAGATAACGGTTTAAAAGATAACGTTTTAGATGTAATCATCAACAGCTACGGCTCACAAGACAACAGAGGGCAGATTCAAATAACAAACACAGAGAAAGAAGGTAAACGAGGCCAGCACTGGGTGAAATACACAGTTTTCCTTTTGCCTAGTACTTATTAATGAAATGTGTAGAAAAATATGTCCAAATTTGATGCAAAATTTGTTTTACTTCTTGTGCATGGAACATAAGCTTTCATGGTGGAAGCAGCAAAAACTTCAGGGCAAGGTTTAGGTGTAAGGCCTGACATTCCTCACTCTCCCCAGACTTTTAAAAAAAATCTGTTTAATAAAGACCCAAACAGCTCACTTCTCAGCTGACTGATGATTTTTAACCTGGGAGGTGCCCAGCTGGTTCTAAGGTTGTAGGTAGGTGGTTATGAATTTATTTGGTTTGAAGATTCACCTCCTTGCTTCACCCACACCTTTACTCTGGCTCCCCAGAGTGGTGTGTCACAGCACCAGCTCTGGGATGGTGAAGGACACTGCCAGCCTGAAGGGACTGCAGTGGGAAAGTTGGAGGATAAAGAAGGGAAATTATTTCTTGTGTCCCCTTACCCCCAGAGCAACACAGAAAAGACGGAGAAGGCAGCATAGCACACCCTGTGTTTCTGAATGACCATCTGGAGTAAATGAGGAAGCAATTTCAAACTGGGTTTTCTGTGTCATGGTGAAGTCACATCTTCCAACCTGCTCCTGGGAAATCTCTGTCCAAGTGAGCAGTGAGGAGGAAGGCAGCTCAGTACCAGCCAGGAATGGAAACTGTTCTCACAAGGTATTCAGAAACAGGAGGTGAAAGCCTGTCAGTGCAAGCAGAAAGAGGCTAAAATAGGCAGGCAGTGTCATTTAGACAAGCTGGGATCCTAAGGCTGCTCTTTTCTGAGTGGATATCAAGTACCCTGATTGTGGGCTATGGTAAGGCAGTAGTTTATTCAGGTTCACTTTATTCAGCTCACAGGATCACAGAGTAATAAAGGCTGGGAAAGACCTTTAAGACTGTAACCTTAATTACTCAGCAGGATGAAAGAGACAGCTATACTTAAAGAAATTATATGTAAGGTGTACATACTTAAAGCTTACTGCATCTATGTAATGCTCATATTGTGCAACTTTTTTCATGGTTAATGGAAGAAACATTCTGTTTCCAGCAGAAACCAGACAGAAACTTTTCCAGTTGGCAGAAAAGGTAATTTCTTTTATGAGGTATGCAGATCAGAGAGTTTCAAAGGCAATAGCTACTTGATAGGAAACTGGTAGCAGGTATCAGCCCTGTACCACATGTAGAGAGTGCTATGTGTCCCAAAAGAGGATTCCAATATCTAGTAGGCTGGACATGGTCTGCCTTCATGAACTACTGACTTTCAGGCTTAGCTGAGTAACTGTCCTGCACAAATAGGAAGCTGAGATGTCTTTTGTAGAAGTAACTCAATGAGCTTAAGGAAATTAATCTCAATTAAGGAACAAACTAAGTTCCTGGGACCGTAGGAATTACCTTCTTTTTTCTTTGGCATTTTCATTACCTTAGGCAGTACAGTAAAAAGAAAGCTGAAGGTCACTCAAAATACAGGAAGATTCAATCTGAAATAGTTCCTTTTGTCTCTCTGAAATGAAGGCATTTCCTCTTTTCTGGAGCATAAATATTCCTGGATTTTCAAATAAAAATGCCCTTTATATTTCATTGATGCTTAGCTTATTTTACACAAAATGTGTGAATGAATGACATTTTGTCTGGTTCCAGTGGTCTTTTCAGGATACTTTCTTTTTTCAGCTAGAATTTCTGAAATCCTTTCAATAGCTTCCTAAATTACCCTTTACTACTACTTGCAAAAATATTACTACAGAAAACAAGGAGCAGCACAATACTGAGAAAGAAAATGCAAAACATACGGATGAGCAACAGCAAAAATAGTCATGACCTTTTTATTTATACCAGACAAAGTTTATAATATATGTTATATGTACTCTATTTTATCTGTGTCTCTGGGACAACTGCCAATATGCTAGCACAGACAATTAATAGGGAAAGCGAAGACTACTCCTTGAACATCATCACGATAGCAAATTTTCCATTTAGCAAGACATACATAAAATCTAAATCCTGAACAGGGATTTAGACTGAATAGCTGGAAAGTCAAGGGCCTGATACATCACTGAATTACTCTTATTTTACAGAATACCTCTGTCAAACTCAACATATTTCTACAAACATAAACCCCAGAGAAACATGTTGGTGAGTCAAGAGACTGAGACTGAAAGAATGAATAATTTTTTGTTAGTGTTTTTCTTAGTCATTTAATATCTTTCCAGATTGCTTCTTGCCTCAAGGAAACAGTAATTTAAGATCTGATTCTTCCCAGAACATGTGTTGCTTCCACAAATACTCATTACGATAAAAGGAAGGCAAAGAACCATACAATAAATACAGGAAGCATGTATAAAACAGATGCACAGCAGTCAGGTCACCCTGCCTGGTAATGGGCATGAAGACCAAACAGGAGGTGCAAAATTAGTGCCTGACCCAAACCCCAGTGAAATCAGAGAACTGGGGAGCACAGAGAGACTCAATTCTTCTGCTGAGTTAGAGGATGATACTTTAAAAACACCATGATCACATTTACATATATAGTCTCAGCTCTGCTGTGCACCATTCAAAGGCTTGGCAAAGCCACGCTGCCAGTCAACACAGGAAGGTGTTCAGGCTGTTTCAGTCTAAGACAATGGCCATTTAAACATTTAGGCCGGCATCAAAGGAAAGGGACAGCCAGAGTATGAGAAAAAAATGAAGGTGGCAGAAATCCAGAGAAACCAGAGAAGTCTTAACAGTGTCCAATATCGGGGAATCCACCAGTCCCCTGAGGAGGCTAGTCCAATAGCCAGTTATTCTCATTGTGAAATATTTTCCTCATTTCCATTCAGAATCTCCCCAGGAATAACTTGTACCCATTAGCCCTTGTATTTTCCAGGCGACTCTTCTGAAAAAGGGAGTATCCAACCTCTTTGTAGCCACCCTTTAAATACAGGACCAGTATTTAATACACTGATAAAATCTCCCCTAAGCCCCAAGGATGAAGAAGCACAGTTTTCTCATAATTTCCTTCTATGGAAAGTTTCCCAGTCCTTTAATCATTGTTATAGCACTTCCCTGGACCTTCTCCAGTCTGCCCACATCTTTTGTGCATAGCAGGGACCAAAACTGAACACAGTATTCCAGGTGTGGTCTGAAAAGCACTGAATAGAGCGGGATAAAGGTTTCTTTATCCCTGCTGGTGGCATCCTTGTTGATGCTGCCCAGCACCCCATTGGCTTTCTTTGCCACAGCAGCACTTGTTCACACTGAGCTTGCTGTACACTGAAACTCCAGGTCCCTTTCCACAGAGCTGCTCCCCAGCCAGGCAGATTTCAGCCTGTGCTGCACTCCTGGATTCTATTTTCCCATGTACCAGATAATACATTTGTCCTTGCTGAACTTCACAGGGTTCTCGTTAGCCCACTCTTACAGCCTATCCAGGTCTTCCTGCAGGGTGGCTCTCTTCCCAGGGGTTCACTTCCCCACTCGGTTTGGTATCATTGGCAAACTCCATCAGGGTACATTGATTCCATCACCCAGATCACTTGTGAAGATCTTAAACAGCGTTAGGCCCAATAGCAATCCCTGGGGACCCCACTTCTGACAGTTGCCGATTTGAAAATGATTTCCCACCACCCTCTGGGTGTGGCTGGGCAGCTGGTGCCCACCCACTGCACAGACCCCTTGTCTCCTCCCTAATGCATCAGTTTCTCTGGGAGGAGCCTGTGGCAAACTATGGAAAGCCTTGGAGAAACCTTGGATTTTTGTGGTGGATAATCTAGGAAACACCATCTCAGCAACCTAGGCAGTTTTCCAATCCCGAATTAGGCCACTTAATTCAGATTAATTGAGATGGAAAACAGGTAATGGGGTTTATTTCAATTTTATAGTTCTCTGGAGACAAATGGTTCAGCCAGAATATAAAGTGCCAAGTGTACTGCTAACTAAACATTTAAGTGAATGCTATGGTGGGATTAGAATATCTCGAAGGACAAATGTCATGGGCAAACAGAAATATACTGTGAAAGAGAAAGCACCTGTAGAATACTTGACACAGAAAAGCTTTTGAAGAACAGATGAGAGAAACACCTAGCAGAGAGAACAGAGAAATAATTGATCCCACCATGAACTGGGAAGAAAGATTCAATGGCATTTTACAGACTTTCTGTTACTTGATTAATTCCCATGAGAGCCCTCAATATACCATGACATTTTTCATGACCTTACAATTTCTCTGTCCTATGACCTCTACATAAACCATTACGTTCACCTTTCTTTCCTACTTTCAATGGGTTCCTTCTCCTTTTAAAGTACCAGGCAGTAATATCTGTAAATAACATAAAGAAACACCTTAGATCAAACTATCAAGTATTTAAAGCTTGTTTTGGTGGATTTTATTGGTTGTTGTTGCTGGGATTTCTTAACTGAGAAGAGTCAAAAATAAATAATATGCTCTGGATGGCAACTAATGTTTTTATTTAGCTAGGTAAACAAACACAGAGGGACATACATTCAAAATACCTTGTAATTTAAGATATGTAAGTTGAAAATCCACGTTGTTTCACTCTACAGTGTGCTTCAGCCCTTGTCTTTCTGCTGTTGAGAACTGCCTCTGGCTCCGATTCTAATCTCACTTGTGCTAATGTAAATCCAAAATAACCGCTCTGAAGCCAGTTTAAAATGCTGTAATTGATGGAAGGATTAAAGCTTTAAGGGCATTTTTAAAAATAGGGATTTAGGTACCTGGTTGCTGAAATATCAATTTAAATCAGATTAAAATTTGACAGAGGAACTTATCCTGCTGTCAGTCACATGTTACCATGACCTCAGTGGCATTCAGTGCCTGGGTATTTCAGAGATAAAAGCCCAGCTTCTCTTCATAAAATGTCTAACCTGCTGATGCAAGTGTTAACAGAATGGGGTTTGCCCTTTGTCTGGCATCAGAAATATACTTTCATTTTTAGTTTAGTCTCTTAAACTATGAAGTTGCAATCAGTGCACGTACTTTTATTTTCTCCCTTGCTGATACTGGGCATCTTTGAACATTTGCTTCATATTCTCAAGGAAAACTCAGCATCTTAGCATTTTTTTCTCAGCTGATATTTGAATGAACATACATTTCCTTTGCTTTTCCCTTTTGTCTGTCCTTGTTGACCGTGCAGTAGAAGCAGTAAGATTATTGACTGTGAATGTATTATTAATTAAAATCAGATCTGTTGTCAGCACTTCAGTACAGAACTTACATCTAAAAACATTTCATTATTTGCAAATATTCTTGATAGTTTACAAGTTATTTCAGTGAAGAGCATTTTTGAATGCTTTCATTAGACCACAAATTACTTATTATTTTCAGTGTGCCATGGTCACCTAGCATTATTTCTTCTCCCTAATTAGATGATTGTACTATTTTGAATCAGAAATGAAAAGAAGGCAGATAAGGATCCATAATAATTAGCATATATCTGTAAAACTTTCTTGATACCTTTCAGCTCTGGCCTAAGAACATTCTTAATAATCACTTTCATATTAAATTAGCTTTCTCTTTTCACTGCAGAATATTTGAAGCACCTGAAATCTGAACCCCTCCTTTGCACAGAGACATTGGTACACAGTCAATCTGCCTTGTGAGGTTGATCCACTTTTGACAGCTGATTGGGGTGACAGACTGTGGCTGCCAAGGGGCCTGGGGTGACTGGCCTAGGGGATTGAAGTGATGGGGTGCAGTGGATGCCTCTGCTGACGTGGGGACCATGGGACAGACCTCTCTGGTGAGCAGAGTCACCGTGCTGGAGTCAGGGGAGGGCTGTGGGAGAGGTTCAGAGAGCTGAACATAAGCATCTGGGTGACTGAAAGGCATCTCACACATCCAGGTACGGGACATAATCTGCAGACTTTTTTGTAAATGTGAGTCAAACAGAAACACCTAAAATGGAACAGGTTGCAAAGCGTGGGCAGCTGAGCCCTAGGCCTCTCAGGCAGTGATGCCAGCAGGTGATTCAGATGACCGCCCACTAAAGACACAATTCAGCTCCATAAATGTTGGGATCCAGTCCAGATGCACACAAAACATTGAGGCACATGAGGTACAGGAACCTTGGGGGATGCACAGCCTTCTGGGACAGCCGCTAGGCTGGGTTGGGTGTGACAGAGCATCTAAAATAGTGATGGATATCTATAGGGAATAAACTGAATAAATATTTAGATGGCTATTTTGGGATGAACTGAGTCATTCCCCAAGCTCTGGTAGTTGTTTTGACTTAATTACCACTGTCTATAACAACAGACCACATGCAGGTACCTGCTTGTGAACATGGTTGGGAAATCCCACCCTTATTGTCTATACATGCCTGTGTGGACATTGAATGGGCAAATTCCAGCTACTCACATGTCTACTTCAATTGAAAACTATTTGGAGGTCAGTGTGACCTGCAGGCAGATATTAGAAGGGGGAGCAGAGGAGAAAGAACCTGGGAAATGCAGAAACTAGAAGTGAGTATATGTTACTGGGAGATCTTTGTCTAAAGAAGTAGGAAGTCTGTAGCCTAAATTAAGCTAGAGAACAGCACTGGTGGGCAGAACACCCAGGAACTAACAGAGAGGCCCAGAAGTGTAGGATATGAAACTAGAAAATGTTAAGATAATAGAGATATGTCCCACTTGACATCCGAATTGTAACACAGATATTGAAAAGTATGCACTGATGAGAAGAAGCAGAAATGAAGAAAAATGTCATGGAGGAGTACTGTAAAAATGCAAGAAATATGACTGAAAGGAGTAGGAAGAGAAAATATGGGGGGAAAGGAATCTAAGTCAAACTCAGTTCAGAGTATGACAGCTGAAAAGGTTTTAGCAGACTGTTGCTATGCATCTGGCAATTTCTTGCATTTAGAAACATACAGAGATTGCAGTATTATTAGGGAGAAATCCTGTCAGATACTGCAGGGGTATAGTATGGTGTAGCAGGATGACCACATTTTTTCAGTTTGGCCTTAGACTGTGTGTGATTCATAATCCTACATTGTTCCTAGATAATATGAAAATTGTTGTTACATTAGCTGGTAATGTTGCTCATAATTTGATTACATTTAATCAGTCTCTGTGAGTGGATAGGCTGAAAAAAGAAACCTCCAAGTAGTTTTCTAAATACATTACTGTTATTATTTCAAAATGGCAAACTTTGATACATTAGGGGAAGTAAATGGTAAAGTGAATTGGGTTTACATTGGATTGCTGGTGAGCCCAAAGTCATGAGTGTCAGGAAAGCACAGAATTTCCTCAATCAACAAAATTTATTTGGATCTTGAACCTCTGAAAGAAAATCTGTATGAAAGGGCTTCTTAAGGGGAGTTTGGGGTGTGAGGAAAAGGAGAAAGATGAAAAAAGAGCCTTCAAAAATGTCAGAGCAAAGAAGCAATTTTCTAATGCTTTAATAAAGTAGTTTTGTTGTACTGCATTCTTCTCAACTTTTAATTTCTTTGTTACCACTCTGCATGTCTTAAATTAAATAAAAAAAAGAATAGAAGAAAGAGGGGAGGCCATTGCTGAGAAGTGTTCTTGAGAGAGCTCTTAAGCCATATTTTCCATTTGCTGTGCAGCATAACAGTTAGTAAACACGAATAAATGGCACCAGCAAGTGTCTGAGGACCCCTGCAAAGTGGAAATGACATTTTCCCAAGGCAATGCATAGCTGCCAATGTCAGCCTTTTTGTATCTCTCCCTGGACCCATCACATGGTACCGAAGGCTCAGACAAACTGGGGATGGAAGTAAGGAGTATCTGCTCCCTGGAATTCGTTCCCATAGCAGAAGGATGTCAAGAGCTGGTGGTGAAAACAGTTTGACATTTTGTCTTCTCATGGTTCATGGAGCCCTTTGCAGAAACAGGTTTTCAAGAGCTCCAGATAGATGAGATGAGCTGGGGGGACACCAGAATGCCCAAGCCCAGAATAGATCTGCCCAGGCATCCACTGGTTTGAGAATGCTGTACTGCCCTGTGCCAGGCCACGCATTACAGTCCATGCTACAGATCCTCCCTAGTCACCACCTCTGTCTGGATGTTTGCCAGGGGTTTTTAATGAGGAGAGGGGAAGAAAGTAAAACCTTTAGAGGGAGAAGATGAAAAATTCTGATTAGCACTCACAGCCTGCTTTGTGTTTTGAGATATCAGGCTGTCTGGGAAGCCCAGAGGGACAGATGTTCTCTCCTGCTTTGTATTTGTGCAACACTTAGCAGTGAGAAAGACTAGCTCCTATTTGGGACATTTGGGAATAAGACAATACAAATGAGACTATTAACTCTTCCTCAGACAAATCATCCCTTTCGTGGTTGCTGGAATCTGAAGTGTGCTTCAAAAGGAAGAAAGAAACCCACAAAAACCATTCTCAAAAAACCAGAAAACTAGTTTTGCTTTAAGAAATCTTGAGGGTAATATGTTTCCTTTGCCTAAAGGAAATCTCTCGGCTATAATGTAATTTCTTATCTTATTATGTACTTTCCCCACTAATTATTACTATTCCTTCTCAGTTTGGACTTTAATTATAAAATATCAATTACAATTTCTGCATGTTTATTGGATGGAATGGCTATCTGATCCAACAATTATCTGGAGTATAATCTGGAGAATTCAAGCTCAAAGCTCTACCTTTTTAAATGGAAAAAGTAATACGAAAACCTGCTGGTCCCTAACTGACCACAGAAGATAGTTCCTTCATACCAATTTTGATAATAAACTATGAAAATTGATTTCTGAATATCAATTAAGGTGTTTTCCAAAGCAATTCTCCAGGTTTGCTCATTTTTTTTAATGGTTATTTTTATTGAAGGTATGGAAAACTATTTAAAAAGATAATTGCATAGCTTTCAGCATGGGAAAAAGATGAGATGGAACATTTTTATTACACAGATTTGAATATGTTTGATTCAGCTATTTCACTGCTTGATCAAGTGCAGTTGCCAGCCCCTGCTGCTGCCGCTGGGCTACACTGTCCAGGAAATGTCCAGATTCATATTCTAGGGATGAACAGCTGAAAGAGCTCCAGGGCAAGTTTGTATTCTAAACAGCAGTCTGGCTCCATTATAGAAACACAGAGGAGCATAGTGACATTCACTTCAGAGGCGGTGTTTTTTGCATTTGCATTGACAAGGAACATCATCCTTGCTCACTGGTTTTTGCAGTGCTTTGGATAAGTGTTGTACCCCCGGCCTGCTGGCTGCAGTAAGATCGTTCTTGCAGTAAAACATCTCAACATGAATAAGGGTGGCAGGAGCTAGTCCTACACTGAATGTATGGAGGGTTGGAGACCTCCATGCAAAGCTCAGAGCATCACTCCTCCTCGCTGAGTCCGCTTTCTGCCACAACACTATTAAGTGTGTTCAATTCTAATTAATTTACCTGAGTTGGTTTTGCTGCAGTGTGCTTGATGCAGTAAGAAATCTGTCCAGAGTAGGAAAAATCATACCAGCAGTGTCAGAGCCATGCTAGTGATGGGTGGGGGTGGGTGGGGAAGTATCCCACCCTTGGTGGATTTTCCTGTGGCAATAGCTGGATGTGCCTTCCTCTTCCGCCTGCTTGCTCTCACACAATACATATTCATACGTGTTTTGCATCCAGCCTTTCTTTTCCAGAGTGCCTGTGCCCCATGCCTCCGGTGAGAACTTGCCCTCAAGTTATTCTTGCTGTTCCTGCCTTTCTACTCCAAAGGGCACCTCCCTGCTCAGCCCCTCCTTCCTCATTTTTTGAGCTTTTGCTGTCTCATCAGTGAAGCTCTAGATCAATAACCAGTCATGTTGGGGAGGGCTGTGACAAAGTGAGCAATAGTCTTCAACCACGATGCTCTACCCTAATAAAATTTTTGATGCCATGCCAAGATCCTTTTTCCCCTCCATCTTCCTCTTTCTCCTTCCTCTGCTAAGTATTTAACTGTCTCATGGCTTCCAACAGATGGCCCCCAGTGCTTTTTCTCAGGCTCCCTGTTTACCTCTGCAGGCAGGAATGCAGCCATGGCTCCTGGTCCCTCCTGTTGGGGCTGGATCTGCTGCTGACATCTTGAAACATCACCAGGTGCTCCTACACCCTTGTCTTGGGACTTGCCTTTGGCACTTTCAACAGACGTTCCTGAACTCTTCTGGTCTATGAAAAGGAAGAGAAAGAGAAAACAGACGAAAGATGGGATGATGAGGAAGAACAACACATCAAGTGGAAGTTTTGGGTAAGAAAATGAGTAGTTGGACCGAGAGCTGCAGAGCAGGCAGGTTGGGAGCCCTGGCATGGACACAGTTTAGACATCATAGTGCTCAACTCTTCCAACACACATCAGACTTCCACCCCTTCTCAGGGGTACCAGATAATACGAGTTTGTGAGTCAGTTTTTAGTGGCTGGAAACAGAGAAACCACCTGTAGGGTTTGCTCTGTAAAACATTTACAGCTGCTACTTCAGCCAAGTATCACTTTTAATACACAATACCATATGAAAACGTTCATATAAAAAAACTTGATATTCTAGAGCCACACAGAGTAGGCAGAGAGCAGCGTTTACATGAGAGAGGTTGGCTGAACATTCTCTTTAACAGTGCAAGCTCTTGAGTGCTGCAAAGCTGATGGTCATGTTGCCTAGCAGACTGTGGAGATGCCAGATAAATTGCTCAGCAAATGGCTGTATATGGATGGTGACATTTCACCAGGCAGTTATATGAGAAGTATTTGTGGATAGGAGCCACCTTTTTTTGCTCTCTGTTTGTACATCTCTTAGCACTGTGAAATCCTGGCCTTTTTTGAGGATGGCAAAGTGTTGCTGTACTACAAATGAAAAATTAAAGGCACAGCAGGAGGAGCTGATTGTAGGCTTTCCTATTAACTCTATGAATGCACAGGGCTGACGACACACACATCATGATTGTATCACAGCTTCTTGTATGTCTTTAGCATTGCTGCCAGTTAATGCTTTTCAGTGCCTGCACTCGTCCTGAGGTGCCACATTGTGATGGGGGCAGCGAGGCTGTTTGCCACCGGTCAGCCTGACACCACACCAGGGAGAACCACCTCAGGACTTGGTGTGCTGCTCATGGATTTGCTGTTGTCAGCTGAATGGGACCACGACAAATGCAGCCGTGATGTGAAACTCAAACTGAGCTGCACGTAGCACACCGCTGGAATCTGGTACTGGTTTTGCTGTGCCCGGCTCAAGACACAGACATGAGAAATCTCTGTGTCTTGGCAAGTAACTGGCATTCTTATGATTGTTTGCAACATGCAGTGGATGATGAATAAACGAGTGCGGGTACAAACATGCTTCTGAGTTCGTGACTGGACTGCACCCTTTGCAGACAAGTTTCTGCCTGAACAGGGACACAGCAGTGACTGCAGCATCTTCCTGTTGCTCCTGTCTATCACATTCACTGGCTCAGTGTTCGTGGGTCATGGGAATAGTTTGGTGAATTACGGTGCTCACTGGACACAGCATGCTTCAATCTGTATATTGTAGTATGCCATAACTAGTCACCTCACAGCTTTGTCTAAAGGCAACAGGGATTTCTGATAGTCTCCTACCAGTACTCCTGCCCTTGACATTTCTTTGTCTTTCTGTCCCTCGTGCTGCTTCTGTGTTCCAGTCACACCGAATTCAATCTGTTTGCCCTCATCTGCACAGAAACCTCGGCAGCCACAGACCCCAGGGTGTGAGAGTGATTGCGCTTCGCCTTCTATTCTTGGGAATAGTATGAATGGTATCCATATTCCTCTGCTCCCCTGCAGTCTAACTCGTCTGACATCAGCTACCCTTTCAAAACCACAGTCACAGAAATCACTGAGTTGTGAAAAACAGAGCTGGGATGGCATCCAGGCTTCCTTAGACCATTCCCTTTTTCTTTGATTAACCCTTTTGAAAACAAGCTTGCATGTGTTTTTCTGTACAGGATCCTCATTATCCTCAAAAATCTCCCTTACCTTGCACATAACTGCGTACCTGTGATTTCGTTCTTGTTCCCCTCTATCTTCATTGCTTGCTTGCCAGTTAGTTTTTGGGACACCTTACCCTCATTCTGACAATGAACCCCTGTCTGAGTTCTCCTTCTGAAGTGTGGTAAGTAGTTTGAAAAAGCTACAGTGTACGATGCACCCAGCCCAGAGAATCTGATGTCAGACTTCCTGACACTGCTCCACAAACATGATTGCAAAACTAATTTCGAGGGTTCACCATTATAGATGAGAATAAGAACATAAAAGAAACGAAAAAATGCTGAGGAAGGTCAGAGTAACAGGCCCTCTTGCCCAGCACACTGTTTGTGGCAGTGGCAGTGGCACATGCTTATTCCATGGTACATTTGAAGCAGGCCCCTTTCTGTAATCCATTTCCCTCATACTCCACCAGTATTAAATATCTGTGATCAGAGCAGGAAAAAATTACTGTTTGTGAGGGTATTCATTTCCTCTAGGAAAAACACTGATATGTTCTGTAGCTGGTAACTCTCTACTTTAGAGAAGATGAGAGGTGCTCATCTGTGACTACTTCCAAATTAAGGATAAGAATGACTTCCAACTAACCATACCTGCTCCACTGGGAATGCAGCATGTGCTAGAGACAGACACATCACAGATTCTCCAGAGATAGAGCTGATACTGTCTTAAAACTGCTTAGGATTTTTTCATTCCTATAAAGCTGTTCCATTACTTTAGTTGTCATCAACTTCTCTCTTATTTCCTTGCCAAATTTATGACCAGCAGCAGGTGTTGACCTATTTCTTTTTCACATAGTCTTCCCTTGCTGGTGTTTCACAGCCCAATATAGAAAGAAGTCTTCCGCTCTCAGCTTCCACTTTGATGGACTAACCGAGGCAGGCTCTTGAAGTTTTTGCATTTTTCTCTGGATAATATGAATTACACGTCCCTGCCCTTTCTTCCAGTAAAGATTTATTCCTGTCTTGAATGTTTTTCAAGTTAGCCTTAATTCAGTTATGCCAGAGTTTAAGGGTTGGGTGAAAATGACAAACTCATTTCACACAAGCTATATCAAAAAAAAGACTTCAGAGGAACTGTTTTTAATTACTAGCTTTGGTGAGATTTGAATTATCAAGCTGTTTGTCCCTAGTAAACAGCATCAGTCAGATTTTTAGGTCACATAAAAATGGATGAGTCAGGAATTCACAGTTAAAAAAATGTACCAAACAACAGAAAACCCAGACAGTCTCAGGAGGATTCCCTTACCTTGGGTGGAAGTCTTGTGCAAACCACTGGGGCTTTCCTCATCTGTTTTTCTGAAGCTGCAGCTGCATCCAGCTCTACACAGAAAAAAACCATGACCTACTCCCCAAGGCCCATCCCTTTGCAAGCCTCACCCTCTCCACCACTTCTGTACTCCATAGAGGACCAAAGCCTTTGGGGTGGGTTCAGCTTTACATGATCATAACCAAACTAAGGAAAAAGAAATGGAAAATTTTCATTTTCAATGATCAGATTTTTACCAATGCTCATTAATATTGTCAACCTAGAAATACAAGATCACAGTTTGCATATAACTATGTTCTCAATGCAAGATCTTGGATGGAGAGAGTGGAAGAGACAGAGCAGATCTTGGGGATATTTTAACCATTTTTCTGTGGAATATTTTAGTGCTGCAAAGCCTGAAGTTACACTATAAGGAACAGTGAGAACCCCATTTCAGCAAGGCTGTGAGGAAATGGCCACAGAGGGAGAAAGAAACCAGCATAAATCAGGTGAGAGATTTTCTGAGTTAGAAAAAAATACCTATTCTGAAAAAGTTTATGCACAAAGATCGGAAAGTTCACTCTTCATCTCTAAAGATCATTTGTTTCCAATAAGTACATGTTTTCAGAAAAGTTCATAGGTACACAAAAGCATACCACAGCCAGCTTTAACAGTGTGTGATAGCATAGCATAAAAGCAAAGAAGAAAAGATAAATTTTTTTAAACATAAAGTGTCTGCTCCAGGAAGTTATCTGTCAACACTTTCCACTTACAAAGGAGTAAGGATGTTCATGCATAAAAAGTATTTAACACTGTATTCGAAATCACAATACCTAAAGTCTGGTTTATTTTATTTTTTCAATTTTGTATGAAAATGTGGGTGTGTTGTGAACACAGTTATGCTAATAAATCTCTTTGTCAACATTCAGCACACACCTCTCTTTCCTGCATCCGTTCTCAACTGTGATACACCTCACACAACAGATCCATGAGTTAATCTTTGACTCTTTTCTTGAACAGCAGTTGTTCATTTCATTTTATGGCAATTCACTGACCTGAGAGTTTTCCGAGACTAGTATAATCTGGGTATAATATTTTAAGGCACACCTACATTCCCTGATTGCATCTACAGAAAGGTAAGTAGCTATTAACATCAACCCACCCCTATTTTAAGCATATTTATTCCCATCCTCATTTTCTTGTGCAGCTTACACAAGCTTTAGGATATTGGGCTGGTCTTTGATCCTTACATGTAGGAAAAGCTGGTCACTTTTCATGAGTCACAATACACATTCAGAATCTTTCTAAAATTGTAACCTCGGAGGGTTTTAATGCCTGACCTGGAGGAATTAGCTGGGAGGTGGAAGTGTGGTTTCTGCAAATCTACAATTTTCTGTCCATTACAAAGAGGCAGCTCAGAGTGGGCAAGGAACGCAACAGAAGTTCTCTGTCCTTAGGAGCCTAGCAGCTTCCCGGAGAGTCCATGTCACACATGTACATAAATATATTTATGTAAGCATGTATAAGTGTGTGTATATATATATAGAAAATATACACACATATCTGTGTTACAGAGAGAAAGGGAGAGAGAGAGATTTTGGTGAAGAAAGATCAAGGAAAACTTCACCCTTCCAAAAGAATTATGACCTTCAAAAGCCCATAAAGGAACTTCCTGTGGTTTGGAGCCCCATGTCTGGACTCCTTGTGCGCTGAGGAGGTAAAAAACCAAAACCCAAACACATTGGTACATGACCTCTGTAAATGAAGGTAGTTATCAGATTAATGTCTGTGTAAGAGGCACATTATTGCTTCTTAACAGTAATGGTGTAGCAATTCTAATTACTTCTGTAGATCTTACAACACTGTTTTTGAACAGAACAATTAGTTTAATTACTCATTGTTTTCAGAGTGGCTGAGCACTCATCTGGGTCTAAAAGCCTGCAAGGGTTAAAGGGTCTCAGCTGTTCGAAGGAAGGCCATATGACATGAGGGCCACTGCAGCCCAAATGAGCTCATCTGCTGCTCCACCCAAAACTGGCTGCAAAGCCTGAAAGCAGCTCGCTACTCTCCAGTTCTCTGCGTAAAACATGGGTAGGGAGTAAGGGTGAGGGAAAGGAAAGGATGTGTGGGAATGGAGCTCAGTCCAGGGGCAGAGTCTCTCTCAGTTCTGGTGAGGATGGATTTGACTGCTCTTGGAAACGCAGCGGAAAAGCAATGTCTCATGGAGATGGCAGGGAAGCCCATGTGTGCAATCATGGGGAGAAAAGAAATCAAAAACTACTCTGGGATTTTTTCAGGTAACAGATTCACAACTGTAAAAATGCAAGGGTATGTTGTGCTTTTGTAAGGCAGTGGTAGCCCTGATGAAGCTGAGGAAGGGCAAGAAGTAGGACAAAGACAGATGTCACTCTGAGGTTTAATGTCGTAAAGGCAGAGATGACCAAAAGGGAGCTGCGTAAGGGAAGAAGAAAGGCCTTTTGGGCTACGCTTCTGAAGCAAACAAGAAGGATGGAATAAAGGAATTAATAATTATGTCCTGCAGAATGACAGTTCTTCATCTGGGACAGTAAAAGCTGAGAAGGAAGCACGTGAAGGTTTGAGGTAGTAGAAAGCCCTGAGAGGGAGGGGAGTGGGATTTGTAGCTGATGATGGCTTTAGGAGCAAAGCTGGGATTGTTATATGTGCACAACATGAGCTTTCCTACAAGCTGTCCCACAAGCTTCAAAGATCATCCAAGGAAGAGTACTTCTCACTCACTCTCTGCTGTTCACGTTTTACAGTCAGTGTCCATAACTGCAGCTTGCAGGACTTAATTAAAGACTTTAATTCCCATCTTCCATGGCAGTGAGTGAGGGTATGATTTTTTGAGAACACATGGTTTATTTTGCTGTGTTAGATGCTTGACATATGACAGGGTAATGCAATTGTGTAATTAAGTCTTGAGTTCTGTAATCACCTCAGACTTCAGTTTATAAATCACTTACACCCTATTGCCTCTTGCTGCAATTTCTCAGCTTCACTGATCTCTCTGGAAGTTGCAAGGGACTTGCTTGAAAATCCACCCACTGTAGACACAGGCAGAGAGGCTGGAGAGCGGGTATAAAGACCTGCACATCTGTCCTGCATTCAGTGTGAATCAATGCTATTCATGGGTGCCTGCCCTTTCCCACAAACCCTCATTACACTTGCACGAGTGTATCTGAACAGAAGATCTCAGGAAGAAGCGGGGTGTGTCTATCCATTCACACCAGCAGCAGCTGGTAATGAGGTACCCAAAGGCGATGTGCAGTAGCAGCAGTGTCTGCCTGCAGGTGTGCTGGTAGAGGTAGGCATACAGAGAGTGCTGCAGCCACCCAGGACTCTGCTGTGAAAAGCTGTCATTCCATTGCGTGTCATTCCAAGCAAAGCAGCCTGGAGAAATAACCCAGCCTTTCCACACTGCTGTGCTGGCAGGTGCTGTGAGTTGGTTTCCACATGAAGGCCTTGTCACTGCTTCCATTACCACCGCTCTGCTTTGTAGTAGCATAGTAGCAGTATGAAACAGTCTGCCTGTCCTGTATACTTCCCTTCCGCTGCTGTGTGCCAAGGGTGCCCACATCTCTACCCATCTGACACTGGACTCTACTCCCTTTCTGCATGCCCTTTCTGAGCCAGCTTCATTTATCACTGTTTTTTGTTTGTTTGTTTGTTTGGTTGGTTGGTTGGTTGGTTGGTTGGTTGGTTGGTTGGTTGGTTGGTTGGTTGGGTTTTTTTGCTATTGAAACAGCTGGTTATTTCTGAATAATGAGTAAGTGTAAGGAGGGATAACCTTGCTAGGGCTTTGCTTGGCTGGGGAGCCCCTACATGTGGTCCATCTGCTCAGCCAGGAAGCATCAGCTGCTTCCCAATCAGCATGGCAAAGGGATCCCCACAATTCAAATGGGCAGAAGTAAACAAGGAAGAAGACGGGAGGATCTCAATGTGTCAGACTCCTGGGCAGTTTTGAAGGACCCCAGAGTGAGGGCAATTGTTTCATAGCTTTGGCATGGATCAGTCATTCCCAAGTCACTGCCAGTTCATTGGCTTTCACAGTGCATTCGGTATGCAGCAGCCAAGAAATCATTCTGCAGAGGCACCATCTTCCTCCTGTGCTCTGCAATGCATCCCTGAAACTGCCATCTTTTCACCATTTTGTGATCCTGTCAGCCCTCAACATCTCATCCAGCATGCCTTGGACTCTCAGACGGAGAAAGGATCTGTGTAGGATGCATTCCTACCCTCTTTCCCCTGGTGCTTCAGTCCCAATGTTCAGGGCTGAACCAGGTGAGAGGGAGGGTATCTGGGTGGTGGTTCCTTGCACGAATCTGTCATGCTGGATCACTGAAGAGGCCAGAACATGATCCCAAAAGAGACCAGTAGGGGAATCCTGGTCAGATGACCCTGTCAGCCATGCCCAGAGTGGAGCAGAACTCATGGTGCCGATGATCTTCCACTGTACCTTCCATACCATACAATGAAGGAGTCGCACTCCAATCCAGGTGTTTCATCTGCTGAAACATTTCTCGTATTGATTAAGCCACTTGCTTGTTTTGTGGGTTGCAGTAGCAGAGCAATGATGACATCTCCATGTGGACACTGAAGAGATACGCTGAATGAGGCCAAAGGCTCACAGAACTTCAGGACCTAAAAGTGGATGAAGCACCTGACTCCCTTGTGGGTTTTCAGCAGCAAAAATTGCCGATGTGTATGAGCTTTGCTGACTTCCTGAGGCACAGCATCTTGGAGTGGAATTTTGTACTCGCCTTGCAGTCTGTTCCTTCTGTTAGCAAACCTGCTGAAAGAGAAACCTGTCATAAGCCTTTAGTTATAACAAGGCTGCATTCCTACCTTCAGTGTTATTAATACATCAGTAAAGATTACTTGTGATATTTTTCACTTCTGTAACATGTTCTATCTGGAGAATCTCAGCACATTTTGCAAACATTAATTAATAAGACTTGCAACACCACTGTTTACTAGCTAAGTGTTGGAGTTTCCACCTGCACTAGGTGTTCCATCTCCCACATCCAGAAGAACCTACGTCAGGACATATGCAGCAGAGGGACATGGTATTAGAATGCCCACACTGCCCAAATCCCTTGTCTGTACTGTGGCATCAGATTACATACTTTAGAAAAACAATCTGATCCTAGAACAGAGATACTTGGATAATGAGAGTACTATGTATGTTGTAACAGCTGGCTTAATAAACAAGTGAATGAGTTTCTGGCTAAATTCAGATGAGGGTTGTGCTGGATGGAAAGGGGTTTGGCTTCTTGGAATTTATAAACCCTGTTTTCCATGGGCTTGTGTTGCCTAAATTTAAACTTTTTTTTTTTTTTTTTTTTTTTTGTAATCTTCAGTTGATGTGCTAGTAGTAGGAATTTTAGCTGCTTTTAGCAAGAAATACACTTTGAAAAGGTTTTACTCATTCCTATCTGTTAGCCACCTTTATTTATTGGAATCTTGTTTTTTAGACATATCCTTTCCTCTTGTTTGTGTTTGCGGACCTTCTGTTCACACACTTATGTAGATATGATTTCTCTGACACAATTACAAAGACCAGTCTCATTTCTTTTATTTTTGAGTATGTTCCTTTATTAGTGTTCACCCTCCAAATGTAATACCTAAATGTTTTCTCAATAAAGGTATCAAGACTTCCAGAATGATCCTATTTGGTTCTTGACTCTCAAACTTTAAAATCGTATCTTAAAGGCAATTCCTCTTGTGGTCCTAGGTTTATTTTCTTGCCAATTACTTTTGTGCATTTCTGCATTTCTGAACTGCTGGATCAGTGTAATGCCAGACAATCTAAAAAAAGCCAGATAACTATCTGTGGAATGATAAATAAATCTGCCACATACAATCTGAAACTAGGCTTTAAAAAAAAAAAAAAAAAAAAAAAAAAAAAAAGGCATTACCAGCATCTGACACAGAGGGAGAAAAACATATTGCTGTTGTTGCTGTTGCTGTTGAAACCAATTCTTGCTGTTCCTAATTACTTTAACTTGCGTTTATCTCGGTTTTGCTAATGCCCTATACCAGAAAATTTCTATGAATGAAAAAAAAGGACCATTTCTTATATCCCTCAGTGTTTCCCAGCAAAATATCAGATTTCCTCCCCCTTTCCATCCCACTCAAGAGCCACTGTTTCTGAACAGCAAGTATTGCTGAAACTGGTTTGCTTTAAATGAGAAAGTCCTACTATAGGAGGAACTGACATGCCACAGAAGGGCCACAAAGTTGGATCATATTGAAGTTCTGATTACTTTACCTTTTTTACATAGTTGGGGCAGTAGCAAGAGAGTCAGTCCTCTTACCCAGGCTCGGCAATACAGCATCCCACAACAGCAGTAGGGTAATAGAAGTGCTGTGATGAATTGATGAGTTCATTAGTCTGCAATCAATGGATAAAACTTCATAATAGAGTAGACCTCACAGGAGCCAAATACCAGTGCTTTAATTGCAGCAGGTGCTCAGTGCCAGGATACGTATTAAAAAGAAAAATCAAATGTTTCAGTGGACTAATAAATCCCTAGAATCAAGTAGACTACAAGAACAAAGAACAAGTTGCAAAGAGAGAAAAGTAAGAAAAGGGAATCCATTAACTACTATGCACATTTCCAGTTTTGCAAGCTGGAGCTGTGTTTCTGAAAGCTGAATGTGTTGCCTCTTTTCTGGCCTCTTTTGAAGTAATATCTGAGTATGCAACCCGAAACATGCTCATCCCCACAGCACTTTAGTGAGGCCTGGGAAGCTCTCTTAATGCCTCTCATGGGCAGAGAAGTGACAGCTCACAGGCACAAGGGTGTCCAGGCACTTCATCTCTACTGGGCTGAACGGGGAGACAGCGTGCAAGGAATTGGCTGGAAGGAGTGGGAAGGGATGGGAAGGAGCCCAGTCCCACTGGCCCTCTCCTGCCCCTTAGCCCAAACACACTGCTCATTTGCAGGCACTGCCATTTTGGGAGCAGGACACGAAAATGAGCTGTCAAGCTTCCTCTCCTACAGGGATTTCAACTGTGTCTGCAGCAGCTCTCCTTCACAAGCTGGTCTTGGCAAACAGAGAATCAGGCTGGAATTTTAGTGAGCTGCACCTTCTTCCTGCCTCTACAGCTGGGCTTCTGTCCTCACTTCTAGGAGCCACTTTGCATCACAGCTCTCTTTGCACCAGGTGTACACACAGCATGACAGTCACCTTAGCAGGCCTCAGCTGTAACACAGACTCCCAGCAACTCTAGCAGAACAATATACACCTTCTGCTCGCTTGGTGCAGGTGAAGAACATGTCTCCTGAATGTGTTAAGCCCCAAATCCTCTCTGGTGTGGCGGAACATAAAAATCAAGTGGGAAAAGACGACATTGTGTGGGTGCTACTGCACCAAGCTAGAGAAAAAAGAGCAATAAGTACAATCAGGTCAGGAATTTGTGGGTTTGTGGACTACTAGACATGCTAAATATGATTTTAGATGTGATCATTCTAGCATTTGGGACAAATTCTGTTCTCAGTTATTCAGTTTTGCCTCTGCTGAGGTTCGGGGGTGCCCAAATGCTGGTGTAGTTGGACAAAGATGGACAAACCTAGTCCTGATTTTAATCAGTCCACACACCACTTACTTCTACAGATGTTATGTAGTTTATATGAGAATTGATTATTTCCTATAGCACACAGTCAAGTTCCCAACGAAATACAGAGTGAAAACATGCTTAGGAAAGTTAAAGGGAATCAGCTAACAGCAAGTGTCCTCAGCAATGTCCATGGCCAACAAACATGTGACGGAGTACAGTGCCTTAAGTATAAATGTAAGAGAGGATATTTCTATAAATAAGAGCAAACCCATTAAAAAAAGACTATGATAAATATGCATATCTGGTAGGGTATCTATATACATATGATTTTGGGCTTCCTTTTACATACATGTGGGGAACTAATGTGCTTATAGAGAGGGAGATACGAGTATATATTTATATATCAACAATATTGCAGTGTATATGTGCGAATTTCAGTGTATTTGAATACATCCAACTATAAACACACACACACACAAAGTAGGACACTGATACTTATGAAGATGCTTGTTCCTGTGGTCATGATAATCTCTGCAGTGGAACTGCATAGTAAGAATATTTTTGTAGGATTTAAGATTTAAGTTTTCCATTTTTTCAGACTTCAGAGATCTGTTCCATTTACCATAAGCTGGTAATTTACCATAATAAAAGTGGAAATGAGCTGCTTATGATTGATCTCTACCTCCTCATGCTGTGTGTCTACATGTCACACTCCTGTACCTCTTGGATCTGCCATCCACTTCTCTGTGCACACCCAGCTCTGCCCAGGGACACATGCCCCGGCTCTCTTAGCAAGAGGCTGCAGTGCAAGCACATATGCTGTCTCCACGGGTAAAACAGGCATCCCAGACATAGTTTAGATTATAGGCTTCCCGATAAAGCACCTTAAGAGTCTGGCACACCTGGCTTTGTAGCTTTTACTAGTCATACTAGATCTCTTTTCATCTCTGGCTTCATATCACTAAAGAACTGGAGAGCTGAAGTTTTTTACTGCTGCGGGAAGAAAAGAGGAGAACAAAGGTGATGATCCAGGCAGAGAGGACTTGTGCTTTTCTCTGCCACAGGCTCTGCTTTTCATCTTCAGAGAGTCACCTACACCAGTATTTTCAGTATGTGGCTACTGGTTCCTGGTACTGAATATAGGACAGCTCATTTCATTACTCAGGCTTCAGCACCTGTCTTTGTCAGGCTGGTCTGAAGTCCTTAACACTCAGTGCTACTTGTAATGTTAAGAAGGCTTTGCATACACCATCAAAGACCAGACACAGTTTCAGTAAGAGATGTTCTTCATGCACAAGTAACTGTGATCAGCAACTACTGTTTTACTTTATATGCACTGTGCATATGCTGAATATTATCCACTGCAAATTCTGTTTTAGTGAGACTGCTGTGGGCAATTGTTCCTTTGTGCAAAGTGTCCTGGGAGAGCACAGCTATAGCTCACTATTGTCTCTTTCTTCCATTGTAGTTGGAGTTCATTTTGTACTTTCTTGAGCTGATAGCTCTGCACCACTATTGGTCCAATACCGATAGGGCAGAGAGGGGAAAAAAGACTTGGGATCAGCTCTACTTTCTGTAGCATCCTACTGCATTTTATCAGTTCATTGTTAACAATAGCTGAAGGCAAGGCCTAACAATATGCTGTTGTTAAGAAGAATGAGTCTGAATGTGTGAGGGAGAATATCATAAAACAGAAACAAAAATAGGGGCAATAATATGAATGTTTTATCTGCTATGAATCTGTTGAAAGGCAATGGGTTATTATTGAACAGCTTAATGAGAATGAATAAAATATGTATGTCATAAAAATAAAGGGAATAACTGCAAAGGGCTGAGGGTCTGAAATGGAGCAGGAAGTAGCTTCTGTTCAACTATACAAGAAAATGCTGATACATGAGTTGCTTTCTGCATGGCTGACAGAAATTCTTTTCAGGAGCCCAGCACTACCAGCAAACCCTCTGCTGGCAGCTGGACATGGGTCAAAGGTAACAAGGATTTGCAGGACTGTGGCTTGGGGGCTTGTGAGCTATTTAACATTCAGGAATAGGAATGAACAGAAGGCAAGCCCTGGATACCAACAGCTAGAATAAGAAAATCTTGATATTTCCTTTTTTTTAATTTTTATTTTTTTTAAGGACGTAAGTGGTAACATTTTCATTAGAACACCAGAAAACAAATTATATTTTACCAGCAGGACAGTGCTTTAGTACTCTCAAGATGGATGGTAATAGGAGGAAGAGCCCTAGAGACAAAAGAAAAGCTTCCTAGAGGAAATTAAACCCAAGCTTTGCAAATAAGAACAATAGCCTACAATCCAGGTAAAACTACAGTCACAAATGAATGAATACAAAATGAACATTAGCAGAGCCTGAAGCAGCGACACCTCAAAATACAAAAGAGAGGAGAGTGGCTTCACAGCACCTACTGAAATGAATTTATAACAATATGCATACTAATGAACCTGAAACGCCACTTAGTTTTTGCATCCATTATTCATTGTTCAGCTTTATAGGAAAGGCAGCTGTACAATGGAACGATTACAGGGAGCATCACTGGGACTGGGATGATAACAGGGAGGAAATAGGAACAGCATCTGTTCCTTCACCCCAATCCCCCTGCATGAAAATTACCATAGCATTGGAAAAGGAAAAGGTTGCAAGGAGAGAAACCAGATGAGAGGCTCAGGATGTTTCAGAGGGTTTTTTTTATTTCCTCCCATGCAATCGAAGGGATCACTGTCCCTGAAGGAGCAGGAGGGGCCAGAGATTAAAAGAAACGCTGTACAAGAGCCTTGTGCTCTCCCTCGGTTGTCTGAACATGTTTTTGGGGGTTGATACATTCTTCTGAAAGCAGAAACTGTTGATGATTAAAGGGCCTTATATAAGAGAAACAATATAGATAACAAGTGGAGCCAGTTCAGGCAGCCAAATCTGTGAAAACTCTTGGGCACAGGGAAGCTGAAGGAAAGTTTTTAGAGAGAAAGAGACAGAGACACCAGTGGTATTCTGAGTACCCCAAATTCTGCTGTGGTCCCTGTCCCTTTATGTCTGTGCAAGCAAAGGCTATCCTGAATCAGATTTCTCTGCCACCTGCAGCACTGTGTGACATGCTGAATCTGACCTGCTCCTGCCAGTGAGTTCACACCATCAGCCAAGACAGACCTAGCGTGACTTTTTTCCAGTGAACTGGGTCTTTCTCAGCCCTAGGCTAATTTGAAGAAGAATTATTTATATATCTATAAATAATAATGAAACAAATATATAAAAATATAAATTTTATATTTTTCTCTATATAGAGATTTTTTTTTTTAACAAAGTTCCTAATGTTTCTCCTAAACCGAGTGCCTTTCACATTTTATTTTCTGAGTATACAAGGCCACAATAAAAGCACAGGGACTGATGCAGGCCTGCTGGGGTAACAGATACATTTTCTGCACTCCACTGGCTTTATTTGCACCCCTTTGAGCAGACTGCTGCTGGCATGGGACTAAGTTTTATACACTGAGAGCTTATTTTGCATAAATACACTGGAACGTAATGTCTGAGGTTGGAAGCGTTCTCTGGAGGTCATTTGCTCCACCCTTCCACAAAAGATGGAGCACAGGCTGCTTCAGCTGTGAGGTTTCAGGAGCTGTGTTCATATTTCCATATAAATATGCAGAATACGCTGCACATTTATGACTTTTTGATGTAGAATCTGTGGCTAAATTTATCAGGGCATATAAGATTTTTACCTATCAAACTACAGAGAAAGGGTGTAGGACAAACAGATTCATTGAAATCATAGGAGCTTTTGCTGACTTTTGTATTTAATATATCTTAAAACCTGGAAAAGCATGCTTTTCAGTGCTGCACCTTCTGCAGTCACATTCAGAGGGTTCATGGAAATTATAGCATCTACTGGTAGAGGCATCACAGTTAATAACCTACCAGAGGTGAAAGTCTTAGGCAATCAGGTGTTATATTCATGGGAGTTCAAAGCTGTGCTGAAATCTCTGTAAAGTTTTAAATTTTCATGAGATGGGAAAAATTTTTCATACAGCCTGGGTTATGCTAGAATGGCTTGTGTACATTTCTCCAGGAGTAATGCTTCTACACCTGCGTCTGATATTGTAAGTTTTACTGAAAAGAAATGAAGGTAACTGGATTTTGTAATTTCACATCTTAGAAAGCCAGTACATTGTGGTGAAGGATTCTTTTTGCTTTTTTGTTTGGTTTGGTGTGTTCCCCAAACCCGACAAGCTTTCCTGTTTTTGATTGCTGAAAAAAGCCATAATAGTTTGTTTGCGCTATAAAAGGATTAAAAAAAAAAAAAAACAAAATTAAACGTAGTTGTGAAAATTGTCATGTCCAACAGCTATATATCATCACTTCCTTCTGTGAGAAGGTTTTGAGCTGTTGTACTGCTGGGTTTTTTCCACTGTGTAAGTCATTGTCATGCAGAGACATTTGCAAAACTACAGCTTCAGTCACTTTTAATGAATGAATTCCTGTTTCGTCTGATTTTCCGAGTAACAGGAAAAAACAAAGCAGGTGCATAATTCATGTTAAAAATGTGTTTTCTTAGCTTGAAGATATAGTCTGCCTGTCTCTCTGTGTGGTAATAAGATTGTTCTCATGATGTCTGAGTAGTTATTTTAAATAAAAGACTAACTTTAAAGAGTCCCGACATCCCAAATACAATGCACTAAGGAAGAGAGCAGAAGGTTCGTCCTCAGGGATTTTGTCTCTATTTAGTAAATAAAAAGCCTCAATGAAACCTGGATTCATAGCATGCAGATGTGTTGTTCATTATCACTTTATGTATATAATGAATAAATCATAAAGTCCAAATAAAAGTATATATTCATGTATACATGCAAATAGGGTTGCAGTAAATCAGTATTATCTGCCCTGCCTTGTGGTATCTTTTTATTATTGTTAAGTATGTAGGAGCTGAGGAACTGTATACTTTCCTTCCCATCCCATCACAGCATTACGTTAAGATTTCCTGACACCTGCAACTTACAGAGTTTGCATTCATGTTGGAGGGAGAAAAAAAGGGAAAACTCAGCTGCTTCATTGATGGAATCAAATCAGACCTAGATAGATGAGGTGGTAAAACATTTTTCAAAAATCCCATCAGTTTGAATTATAGCTATACTCAGAAAATGCCTGGGGTTGCACCGCACCAGCGAGCTCGGATGTCTCTTGGTGGAGCACAGCTCCTCTCGAGGGAGAGAGGCAGCCTGCGTTCAGCCTCTGCGGCGCGAGCCCCAGCTCTGCCACAGCCTGACCTCTAATCTGCCTCCCCTGCTACCACCGTGGTGGTATTAGCTTGTTTATCTTGAATTTCAAACATGCTTATGTGATCAGTTCCTAAAATGTGAAGCTTGTGTTTTCAGTGTGTCCCCTAGATCCTAGGGCGATGACGAACAGTAACAGCAGCTGGGTGCAAGCCTGCTGTGGGTGTAACCTATTGCCAGCCCTCCGATGCAGGGCAAGGGCTTCTGCATCAGGTGGGGTGGCCAGAGAAGGCTGAGTTTGAGGCTTCTATACAAACTCTCTGTTTTGCCAAATGTATACATTTCAAGGAAGCTTTGGGCAAATTCTGTTTCTTATGAGTCAGTGATCAAACTCCCTGGGACCCTGTGGGTTACAGATCCCTATTTCAGTTTACAGGACTAGCAGTGATAAATAAAATTGTTTGCTACTTTGCCATCAGGTTTCATCTGAAAATCAGGGAGGGTGAGCGCAGCAGTATGGAATGCCACAGTGTCATTTTTCTATAGCCACTCTTTCTCTTTCTCTGCCTTTTGATATAACTAATGCCACATTCAGCAAGTCACACTGAGCATGTTTCATCACCCCAATAGTGCTGCCTCAAGACCTCACCTGGTTAGTCTGTAGTCCGTCTGTACATTGTCTTTGTGGGACATTGTCATTTGTCTAGCCATGCATGAAGCTGGAAACAAAAACTCCCTATTCACATTGCTGTTCATGCCTGTAAATCATGTTGATTGTAAATAAAAGTAGGCTGCTACCCATAACAGCTACTTCTTTTACAGGAGATAATTGATTACTATGTGTGATGCTTATAAAATGACCAGGATTCCTTTTAGAAAGTAACCTCATCATGCTCAGTGATGGATAGCAAAAGAGACTGCTATAAAATGAAATTCACATTATGCAGCAGGCCATGGTGTGCCTGAGAACAACGTTAAGAAGGTCATTCTGATCTGATTTTTCAAGTTCATGTTGTTATTCTGGCTTTCTTGAAGCAGAAGTCAAAATATTGGTCTGATTAATGGTGGTTTAGGAACCTCTTTGAGCAAAAATGTGTAAGAAAATGTTCTGCACAACTTGTAGTTTTGGGTTAATGTATCACACACTGCCCATGATTTAATTCCTCCTCCATATTCATGTGCAGAACTCAAATGATGGTGTCTGTTCATCTGCTTCAATAACTACATCTTCAGCTCTTGCTTGTTTCCAGCGTTGTGAATACACAGATGAAAAAAGACATGCTGTTCCATTTATAACCAGCAATTCCTTTGCTTCTGTCTAAAACAGTTTGCAGGAAACATTTTCATGTTTCATGACTGAGCCTGGAGCAAGAGTAAAGAGCAAGTGGTGGTGAGGAATGGCAGGATTTTTCTGAGTTTCTGGTGGTCTCCTCTCAGTGCAGTTACACAGGCTGTTGTTTACCTACAATAGAGACCCCATCTCAGTCCCCAAGACATTTGGGCAATCTTGCTATGAGATTACAGATTAGTGATGCAAAGGAGACAGTTTTAAATGTGATCTGACATAAATTTCACAGTAAATGCAAGATTTCCCTTCCTCTACCTTAGCTTCTTTACACATAAAATCTTTTCCACTGAATTACCTATTCCCAATCACCTCCTCAAAATATTCCACCCTCACCTTATCTCTTAAATACTGCATCCCACTTGCCTACTGCCTTATCTTGCAACCCAATCTGCCACCTTCCCTAAGCACTCCCAAGCCTCACTCCAGCTGCTGTGGCACACCATTTTGCACACCTGTTTTCCTCTCCAGCCAACACCCAGACCTCCTTTCTCCCCAGGCTCCTCTTCTCTCCCTCTTCAACACCCAGTCCTGCCTCTTTGATTCCAGTTTATTCTGCTGGTTCTACCACACTAAGTAGGGTAATGCTTCAGGGTGGTTCATTAAGCAGTTCAACCAATGGCTGTCGTGTGCTTGCTATCTCATCCTTTCCACACAGGAAGATGTGTGCACAGCCCAGTGTTTGCTTTTGAGATTCTTTAACTCTGTCTATGCATTGATGTGTATATATTTGTGTATATACGTGTGTGTGTGTGTGTGTGTGCATACTGCTATATGTAAATGTACTTTTATATGTATGTATACATACATATAAATACACACATTTTGCCTCCCATTTATCTGAAAGGAAAAAAAACAGCACAGAAATGTGCCTTGCCTGTAACCACAGCAGGGAATGAGGGCTGGGAATGTCTTCGTTTTCCAGGGAGGTTTCTTACTACCATTTGGGGCTAACTCCTGAGAATCCTGTCTCCCACTAGAGTGGGTTTTCTCTTGATTATGGCAACGTCCAGTGGACTGGAGGAACAGACCATAGGTCACTGCTCTGTCCCAGAACTTTAGTGATAACATAAGTCTTTCAGAGACTTACATCCTTTCCCTGAAATCTGAAAAATAAATGGCATCTGAGAACCTGAGTCCATATAAGATGGGATATGGAACTACTCAGCACACAGAGAAGGACTGAATCCAAAAAGGGCAGATGTGCTGTTCTGTGCATTTGACATTCGTTCTTTGAATGACTGATATTTCCACTTAGATGTTTTCAGGACTGTGTAAGAGATGAAAGAGCACAAACCTGCTGATTTGGAAGCCTTTGGAGAACAGCTGCTTGGCAAAAGCAATAGTATTTCTTCTACGCAGTTCACCAATTGCACACTCATTAGAGTGGAATAATTTAAGGCATTCCAGCTTTTACTCTTTCCTCTTCCTCTGACAATTTATTGTGCTTCACTCAAAGCCATCTCCTTAGCTTTTTGCAATATGGATCTGTACAATCCAGCACCTCAGATGGTGTCTTGTGTACTCCAGGGCACCAAAAACAACCAAATCGTGCTGGGTCCCTGTATTTGCTGCTAGCTGTGTGCAGGTAGGAGTGGTACATGGGAGCACTGGTACATGGCCTCCCTCTGCCCTAAGTGTTGGCATTTGCAATCAGCCCACACGTGGTTTTGCAAAGGCCAAGACCAAGGATCAGGGAGTGAGCCCACCCAGCTTTTCTCTGGAGGCTCTCTGCTTGCCCAAACAGCAAGAGCACGGGCTGCAGGACCAGGGTCTCTGCTTTTCATCTATCACATGGGGAGGTTGTGTGGGCTCCTCAGCGCCCCTGACACCTCCTGCCCAGAGCAGTGTGTCTATGGAAAAACAGAAGTGGTGGAAGTTGCAGGGTGAAGTTTGGGGCAAGATTTCAGTGTGTGATTGAGGAGCTGGATGGGAGAAAGACTTTTACACAGTTACAGCCCCAGGTATACCCTTCTGTTTCCTATTAACTATGGTTCTGATGGTCATACACAAAATGCCTCACTGTGTAGGATATTAAACACATCAAGAATAAAATTGGTTCATTTTAGTGAGATTGAGTTAAAACTATTGACTGTTCTGCCTTCCATACCCTTTACTGCAGACTAGATAATGATGTGCTTATCTCTTAAAAATATCATAAGCTTGGACAGGGCATATGAAATTTCCCAAAGCAGAAATAGGACAGAGAGGAAAAAAAAGATTACCTCAAAAGTACATTTTTGGTCTCCATTTATACAGTAAGGAATAAAGCTAAACCTTCACTTCGCTTCTGTTCACTTGGCTTTATTTCTTGGGGGTGTATTCTTCCATCAAATGTACAGGTGTATCTTTGTTAAGATAGACAAATCAAGGATGTTCTCAGGATGCAAAGTTCATCACTGCATACTCCTAGACTCCAAGTAATGCTTTCCTCTCGGTGCTTTACCATTGCTGCTCTGGGGTAAATGGATGTCAGAGAGGGTCTACAGTTGCATACAACCAGGATATTTTTAGTTCAGCACCAGCTGAAATTTTGGCTGTTTCAAGTGCAAAATGCCTGAGGTGAAGTAATTGCCGTGCTGCAGTGTCCTCAGATGTGGTGCCAAGAGCCACATCAATGGCTGTGCCGGACTGAGCTGCGTTGCTGCAGCCTCCTTGAAGTCACAGCCCAGCTGTGCCACCCACCATGGCTGGCCCCTTCCACACATGGCAGCCCTGATCCCCAGCAGCTGCTCCCTGGGCACCCCAGGAAGGCACTGGCTTGATCAGCTGCATTTCCTCATGCTCCTTCCAGCAATGCCTTCTTGAAGCCACAGCCCAGTGCTGCTTCATGACACCTACCCGAGAAGGAGGTGGGTTTGGACTCTGATAGCATTAGTGGAGGCCCATGGGCTCCCTCTGACCCTTTTTGCAGTTTTCAGGTAAACACAATTTCACTGAAGAAATTATTTTGGGAGGGAGCTTTTCCTTGTTAATATAATTCAGTTTAGAGACTCTAAACCAAACCAGCCCAGGCTGCTCTTGAGCCCTGTCCATCTGGGCAGCAGGAGGAAGCAGTCTGCCCTCACGCAGGTTACAGCCAAAAATCATGGGCACATAAACTGGCTGTGGCTGGGGTCAGATGTGTTGAGCTTGATTGGATTTAGGTTTTCTTGTAGATTTCATAGAGAGAAAAAGCTAGTTTTGAAGAGAGTGAAGTTCAGCATTTCTAAAGCTGCAGTCATTTAAATCAAGCATTAGGCACCAGCACATCTGAGTATCTCTGTGCCTTTGTAAATGAATTTTGAGAAATGCGCTTCTAAAAAAAAGTTTTGTAGGTGAACAAATCCCTTTGCATTGATAAATTCCAGAGGCTCCACATCTTGAATAACTTTGAATCAAGACATATGCATGCCTTTGATAGTGACTTGGTATAAAAGGCATGTAAAGCTAGTAAAACATGACGTGACTTAGAAATTGTTGCTACAACTGGGAGCACTTACTGGGGAAAATTGCAAATTTTGTTCCAGAGAAACAGCAGACTGTGACTGCCTCCAGGCACCTGGTGGAGATGGACCCTCCTTATTGCAGGATGTGTGGGCTAGGAGCTTTCCAAAACTCGTAACACGCTGTGCCTCAGCTCCTGACTGGGGGCAGTGTGCAGGAACCTCCAGAGGCATCCCTGCCTTCCTGAGCTGCTTCCACAGGCTTCCAAGTGACAGGGGGCGGATTGACACAGGGGTCACACACAGCATGACAGACATGAGTTTAGTTAGCAGCAGGCAACCATCCCCATCCTTCCTGCACAGCTGTTTGATGGGACTCCCAGCCCAATTGTGGCAGATGCAGAACTATAGTAATTAACAGCGTTCATTTCCTCTGCAAGGAAGGGACTCTCCTGAAATCAAAGCATCGTGCTTGGTCAAGTAAAAGACTGCCCAGAGTCAGATTGCAAGAAATGATAGCCAGAGCTGCTTTGGACAGACCAGTGCAGTGCCTCCATGCTCCTGCCTTAGGTCTTGGCTCTCCCGTATACTCACCATCTCTGTGCTTGTTCTCATGGCAGGGGAGCCTCCAAGTACATGGGCTGGGCTTCTCTGGAATGAAGAAAAATCAGAAGACACATACCAGTTCCTAAGGGAAGCTCAGCCTGCTCCAGAGTCACCCACTGCTTCAGAGAGGACATTCACTTCTGGACATCTTTTCTCCAGCTCTGGGGTCTTCCTGCTGTCCCATGCTGGCCAGTGGGGCTAAGCACTGGAGGCACCAGCCCATGGCCAGCTCTCAAGTTCAGCTGAACACTTACTTATTCACTTTTCTGAGGAAGATAATACACAGAGAAGTATGTGCCAGAAAGACAGCATGGCAGAGCTGGGAGCAGAGCCCAGACCATCCTTGCCTAGGACAAAATATCATTCAGTAGCCTTCCTCAATACCTGTTCAAGACATAAACCTCCATGGGCACTGTGTTTAGAAGAGACAAGCCCCATCAGGTGGACCACAAAGGAAGTCCTCCATGTGTGCAGTCCCAGCCTGTTCTTGTCATTCTTCTCCACCCAGCAAAGGCTAAGAAGCATTGGGACACTGACTGAATGCCTTTCTGACAGGGAAAACAAAAAGAAAGAGAAAGAAAAAAAAATAGTTGTCTGAACTCTATCATGAATTCTTCAACCTGTTGTCCTAAAGGCATGAATTCTTCAGCCTAATGTCCTAAAGACAAGTTTTGAATAGATCAGTAAAGGCTAAAAACCTCGGTAGACTGTTGACCTTTGTCTGCTTGCTTTTACAAAAGAAGTTTGTGGGGAAAAAAAAAATCTATACTTTTGTTGTCCTCGAAGGCACTATCTTTCATTATAGCAATGTGTCAAGTTTGCAGATTTCAGCAGTGGAACAGCTACTCTGCAGTTAATTATCTGTGTTCCTACTAATAGGCATAAAAGTCAAACAGAGGCAAAAACAAGCAAGCTTTTGCACACTTTTCAAGAACTGTCCGTGACTCTAAAATTTGAATTTGTTGACAGAAGACCTCTAAGAGTGCGCACATATGTATGTTTGGTTCTTAGCCACGCAGCACTTATTGCTGCATCTGTCTCTGTAAGAAGTGCAAGATACAAAAATTATTGTATGAAATATCCATTTTTGAACCCTTCACAATAAGCAGCAACTTTAAGGTGCTGCTTTTCTTTACAAGGTCATTACTCCAGCGACTGCCCTCTGCTTTGATTTTCAGGTAGTACAACAATATAGATTAACAATTATAAATAATCTGCCTGCGCAGAATGAACAAACAGTGCACTGATAACCGGCTTTAGATGATATCAATCTTCAGTGTTGCTCAGTCAGAGGATACAAGGAACACAGTATGTGCACCTCAGCTTCTTCTTGCCCACCTCTTCCACCCCAGACTTTCAAAGGAGATTTTCCAGTCTGGCATGTTCGTGATTCCTGATAGAGGTCCATGGGAAGAGGGGAGCCATTATAATGACAGCTTGCTACTCACCATCATACATCACTGTCTTGAGCTATTCTTAGGGATGCTTGGAAAGCAGTTGGAGCAATCTGTGAAACCAGGCAGTGATGCTGACAGCATCTTACCACAATTATGATGATGTATACAGTGCTAGCTAATAAGGCTGGGGAAAGAAAAATATCAAAACCAAAAGAACATACTCTGTTTTCCAGGTTTTTTTTCAGAGGCATTGGCATGAAGCATTTCAGGTAAGGGAGGAAAGGAGTTAGGACTGAGGAAGGACACTAAAAGGACACAAAAAAATATCCGAAATAGAAAACCTTTCTTCAAGCTCGCTTCTTGTTCATTATAGATAAATTTGATTGTCAATAATTCTGACTCGAAGGAATGAGAATTACTGGGAAGGATTTAAGAAAGCTTAAAATTCAGCATGGTTTCAGAAACAAGAAGAGAAAAAATTAAACTTGTTATGCAGGGGACTGAGGTTCTTAGGGAGGTATCCTTGCTTCTGTAAATGAGTGCAAACTTTATGCTTGGCAGTGAAACCATACTGATTTATGGCAATTGAGGCTTTGTCCTGAGTAGAGGAATCTGCTGTTTTATTCCTTCCCCTGCAAAGGTTTTCAGAGCTTCACATCTCTCGTGATGTTCACTGTAAACAGTTATAGTCAAATGATTGTACTAAAACCTAGGCATAGAAAAACAAGTAAGCTACTGGCATGAAAAGAATGCAGGGGAGACATCAGTGAAAATATAGTAATGATGAGATCTATTAAAATTTTGAGTGTTTGCTCAGGGAGCTGCAGAAGTAACATTAAATGAATCTTTGGTCTTTGAGGGGCCAAATGCATACATTCCAGAAAGGAATAATCCTGACCCTGTGTCATCCAGAAGAAGACATCTAATTTTTTGCACTGCTGACTTCTGTTGTGCGTGGAACAAAGCAACTGGGAGAAGGGTCAGTCAGCATGAGGGCTTAGTGAGCCTGAGGCTCTTGTGCTGTCAGAGGTGGTAACAAGATGAGCAAAGCACAAGGCTTATTTCTGTCCATGGCAGTAAGATCTGAGTTCTGATTAAAATTTCAAGTGGTTTGTAGCTGCCTTGGGAGCAAAGGGGATGCCCACCAGAAGTTAGCTCTTCATCTCAGATATTCCATTGTGCTGAGAGCACAATCCTCCTACTAAACCTATCACTGCATCAGACTCACCAGAAAAGACCCCTGTTCTACTAGTGTCCCATGTATCCAGCAAGCATATTCTATGCTCTGTGTCGCTCCACAGGAGCTGATCTGATGTTAGTAGCAAACTTTCCCCAGTACAGATTAATTTTGTTTGCTGAAAAACAAAATAAATTGGTGAAAAGTTAACGAGAAATGGTTTTTAAAGAAAATTGGTATAAAATTAAAGCTAACTGCTTCTAATGCTCCAGATAACAACAGAAAAGCTCCGATCAATGACCTTGCTGTCACACATTGTGCTGGTTCTTCCACCTCGAATAAATCTGGTGTTACAGACCCACTTCCCTGGGCATGAGTAGGAGAAGGAGAGGAATAGCACAGCCCAGCAATTCGGTGTGAGTTCTGTCCTGGGCAAAGGTGGTGCAACCTCCCTGAAGATGTGACAACTGCACAGGAGTGCACAGTTGTTTAGCAAGTAGCACATGCCTCAATACAAAAAAATGTGGAGATTCATTCCATTTTACTGAAGAAGTGGCTCCAAACCAGCTACTCTTTTGGAATGGAAATGGGGGTGGCGTCTTCCCATTTGCATGATGCCAGTATTTAAAAATGCTGTGCCAGGACCCCATTGTGCCAGCTACCGCACAAACGGAACAAAAGGCAGCCCCAACAGGCAGACAAACTGCCAGGCAAGAAGCTACAGCTATGCCAATCCCACGAGGACAGACTGTTGTTGCCTGCCGGATGGGATGCTGGGGTCACCTCCAGCCCTGCTGCCCTTTCGCCCAAGCAGGGGCATGAGGGCAGACTGGAAATGGGAGAAATGAAGTAGCTTTGCAGGTGTTTACAGGGAGCTTCTCCAGACGGATGAGAAGCTTGGGAGAAAAGTTGAACCCTTGAGCCACTCACCAAACAGGACCTGAAGATCCTGTTAGCAGTGCTGGTTCCCTCCCACAAGCACGCTGCTGCTCTCCGGTGCACTGCATAGCACAGCCTCAAGGCAGGGTGATGTGGGCTAAAGCAGAGGGTGCTGTGCCTTAACCTGCAGCTTCTCAGCCTTTGTGGTGGGTTTAAAACCTTGCTACTGGCTTTTATGTTGAGTACACTAGAGTTTTTTTATTCTAATATGTTTTCGGTGTGTCTTTGTTCCTTGCCAACTCCACAGATGCACATGTATATTGCCGCTCATCCTCCAACCAGAAAACATACCCAAACATTTCTCAGAAGGACTGGGAATGGAGACAGGAGATAAAGCACTCCAAGCAGAAGGCAAGTGGTTCACTACAGCCCACTACTGTGGCAGTGTGAAGAGCACAGCCTTGAGCATTTAAACCAGCACATGCTACTGCATTGATGACCAATCCTGGCAGGATGCCCTGTCTGTATTATACCCTCTTCTTCTCTTGGTGGTTACTACTACAGATGCAGCCAACAAACAAGTAGTTCCCAGAATCATACAGTGACTCTGTGCCCAGTGAGGCACATACTCATACACGTACGCACACACAGTGAAGCCCAGTGAGGAATACTGGGAAACGGAGAGTTTGAATTCTAGACAAATTCCTGCAAATCACTACTGGTAGGGGACATGGAAACAAAGGAACTATCAGGCACCACTGCATGGAGATAAGTCGGTGATGTTCCTCATCAATGTTTTGTCATGTTTTAAAGTTCAAGAGATGCTGCAGCTTAACTTGTTTCCCTTGACTGGAATTCATCACTGCTAATAGATCAGAGCCACAGGGTAAGCTGTTAGACATGCACTGGCAAGAGCAAACTGCTACTGCATGAAAAATCACATGAATGTCCTTGAAGAAACAAAGTATGGGTGGAGGATGCACTTGCTTGCCATGCCTAGGGCAAGTTCTATTTACTAACTGGCTAGAGGGTCAACAGTGCCTTTTCTCTTGGCTTTCCAGTGTTAGAGTTTGTCTTTATTTCCCTCTGTTCAGCTGCACCTACAGAAAAACAGTGTAAAGGGGAAATCAAAACACTGAAGCTTCAAAATCCCCAGGCAGGACATTTTGTATGTATTTGCATGAGCATTCTTAGAAGGACTGTAACCTTTTTGAAGGAAGAATTTTTTCTCCTCAAAGAACAGAACAGTTGTGAAATGATTTTTACAAGCTCTGCTTTTCTGACACATCTAATGAGATGCAGTGTTATGCCTCCAATCAGACATATACCAGGTGAGAAGCCTTTTCTGTGATTCAGAGACGAGCTATAGCTTCAAACTGTGACGCCTTTTGCTTCCTGTGTACTTGCATTGCTAAGATCATGACTGTGCCACACAACAGATCACCCATTTTGTCCTTGCTGCTGAAGCCTTCACACAGTGGAGATGTGCTGTGCTGTCTCACGTAGAGACCTAACTTCTGTTCTTTCTACTTCTTCCCTTTCTTCCGAGTTAAGACATAAATCAGTAAACAAGGCTGCTTGTTTGTTTATAGAAACTTTCCCTCCATAAATCACTGTGCATGCATGAAGTTGACTGTCAGTGCTACAGGCAGTGGGACTGAGCATTCCAGAGCCATTGGAAGCCAGGAACTGAGTGCTCGTGCTTAAGTACAGTAACTTCCCTTCATTCCCTGCACAAAGTCCTCTGTGCCATTCAAAGAAAGATAGAGTGTTCTGCCAGGATTGCCCTCTCCAGGAACTGAAACAGCCTCTGAATATCTGATCATTTGTTATCTTATCCCAATTGCATGGCCTCTTTATAGATTAAAAAAAACCTCTGGAAAACATCAACACAAACACTAAGCATACGAGCACTCCTTGAAAACCAGCCTCAATTTGTAAACTCATCTCCCAGAGCTTGATGTTGCAATAGAGACTCTTTGAACTCGAGTATGTTTAAAGGGAAGGGAAATAAGCTGTGAAACCAAAGGATACCTGCATAGAAATCTGATTTGCACATTTATGATAAACTATAAACTCTTAAAGTGTTTTGAAAGCATAATAATATATTTACCTTCAAAGAGCACTTAAACAGTGCATCTAAAACAGATTATGTGCTGTGATTGATGATAAGGCTTTTCCTCTTGCAAAATACAGCGTATATAATTTTTCCTTTAATTTTACAGAAATTAAGTAATTATTTTATCATAATATGATTTATTATTTTCAAGCCAAGCAGGCTGAATCTGGATCTGCCAACACTATTGCTGATGATGTGTTTGTCCAGCATGCAGTTTCAAGGAAGGAAAAGCAGTGTGCAACCACAGTGAGAAAAATCATGATTGGCCCCAGAATCTGCCACAGAAGAGACTTCATGGGAGATAATTAAGCCAAAGGCTTGAAGATCTTAACCCCTGCTTTTTCAAACCATGAGACATCTGTGGATACACTTCCAACTCTTGCTACTAAGACAGGAAGGTGCAGTAGAGTTTTTTAAAGCTCTACTACATGAGTGTTCCACTGCTCATAGGACTATGCATGATTAACCAAGAATTTTCTGAATTAGCTAGGGAAGGAAAGAAGCACAAATCAGTGGCATTTTTGTGGGCCCATGTACCCCAGTGACTTAGACATTATCACAAATCAACAGTTCCTCTTCTCATCTATATTAAATTCAACCTTCTGCTCAGGGGAGGATGAGCCTCAAGGGCAAGCAGCATATTCTAAGAGAAAATCCACGAAGACAGAAAGCAAAAGCAGGGAAGGATTGGTGTCTCTAAGGAACTCAATCTCCAGTAGCTCTTTTCACCAAGAGAAATGAGACTGTTTTCTTTCTGTCATACAACAATATGTAAATCAATCTAATTAGCTGCAAAACATGCTTCGATTGGATGCAAAAGATTTCCTTTTATAAAATTAAAAAGTAATATTTAGAGAAAGACTCACAAAGACAGCGGATTTTTTTCCATCTCATTTGAGTTGTGATTTGCCATTCATTTACAGATACGATGGCTTTTCTGTGTAATGTTTTTGTAAGAAATAATTAATAATATGCTCTCAAACAAGAAAATAGGTCAAAATGCACATTACTTTTCAATAACCAGGAAATTTAGAACATTTCTTACAATGGAAAGCCTAACTATTTTTTGTAATGATTTATTTGCTGGCTAATCTCTTCAAGTTCTTCTGCATTTATTAACAATTATTCGACACTGATTACAAGTGGAGTTTTGTTACTTTGTTCAATCCATTTTAAAATCTTCTTTTTCCAAAAAACCCCTCACTGTATTTTTGTCCTTGAAGGAGTGTAAACTTTTTTCAGCTGACCAAGTGGAAATCGGTGAAGTGATTCCCAAGCTGGGGCATGCTTGTACATGTGTCACAGAGACAACACAGACTTTTTGCAGTGTCACATAAACAGTGGTTTCTGGAGAGATACAGTGATGATCTAGAGAAGCTGTTCACGTTTGCTCCAAATTGAGAAAGCAGAATTGTGACCTAATATTGCTTTTCAGTCACACAAATCCTCAGCAACATCACTGGAATTATCAGACACTGCCTTCAAATGAAGTATGGAAAACTGAGACTGGAGCTCGCATTTATAATTAAGCTTGGCAAACAAATGTTAATGATGCCAAGTACAAAATGCCCACTTCTGTCATCTTCACTGTGCACATATCACCTGTTTAGGTGCTCCAGGTGTACTTTGAGATTTACATTCTCTGTCTGCATATTCCCATCAATTACAGCACACTTCACTCTTCAGTGAGATTTATTATCTTATTTGATCACTGGGGCTTGGAGGCTGAAGAATTATAATCCTACAAGCCACTATGAAATGATTTCCACTCGTTGGGACAAGTTCTTTTCAGGAAGAGCAATTACTTCTTGTGGGTTTTCAGTGGCATTCAAACCTTAGCCAGAGGCTGGCCTTATGCTTATGTGGGTACGGATCAGACCTAGAATCAGAGGGAGGTATGCAGGATGGGTGCTCAAAAGCAATGTTAAGATCATCTCTTCTGTGTTCAGAACTGTTTTGAGAACAGCTGTTCTCATCTAGCCTCTCTCTGTATTTTCAGAAGAGCAGATGAATAAAAGGGTTTGAATATTCAAAGCGGTCATGAAGCTTTTGAGCTTTCAGAGATAAACTTGCAAACTTTGTGGTTTGCAGATACCTTTTTGCACAAATGTGTATTGTATATTATCAGGATAGGGTTGTTCAGGAAAGAGAAAAAAAAAAACGACTGAGTGTTTTTATTGTTGGAAATGCCAGTTAACAAGGTCAAAATATTCCATAATTTGATAGTTTTAGAAACAATTCTGGCAGAGCTTGGATTTGGCTGAACCCTGCCCCATTTTCCACCAGCTCCTCTGCCCACAGGGATGCTGCTCCCTCCCAGGATGAGCAGCCTCAGGGCTTTCACTCCAAATCCAGACAAAACCTGCTTTGGAAATACTGAAATCTCCTGACAAAGGGATTAACCTGTCAGCTCGGCTTCCACTGTTTGATACATGCTAGCAAAGAGTATTTAGATAAAGGCTTTAAATTACAATTCACATCGAAGCTCCATATGGCTCAGTCCCTGGGTTTGGGGGAGTGCTCTGTGCTCCCCATGTCGATTTATTGAAGAAACAAACTTCTGCCTTGGGTCAGGTGCCCAGGGTGGACATGGAAGAGATGCCTTGGGATGTCCCTGAGCCTTGTGTCTTTGTCAAGCGGCTTTAGGGAGAGCCACGCCAGCACACACAATTTTTGCGTTGTCCTAACGACCAGTTACCCTGGCAGGCTCCCAACAGGGACAAGAGCGAATAAATTGGGTATTTCCATGTTTATGATGGCTGTTTCTAAGCAGGCACTCTGCACCTCAAGGTTCCAAAACCCCTTTGAGGAAGGAGGCTGGAGCCCATTATCCCAGGAAATTATAATGCATGGGTAGCTCTTATGACACCTTTTCATCCATAATGCTCATACAAGATTTTGACATCATTGACCTCATTTCACCATTGAGGGAAACCAAGGTTTGGGCCTGAAGTGAGTTTTTCCCCAAGGTCACCTATGAGCCAGTGGCAGAGGTAGATGTGTTCCCAGTTCCCTGAAACTCATGGCAGCGCTCTGTGCATGAGTGCACATCTTCCCCCAAAACCACTTCAGTGCAGACATCCAAGCTTTGCTCATTCTGTCTGGGTTGCAAAGAGAAGAAGGCAAACAGGACATCTGCAAATCCCTGCTTTCCATCACGTCTCTGTGAGGTGTGACTTTTGCCTGCGTCATCCTTCATGAAAGGATCATAATCTAATAGAAAAGAGCAGAAGAGCTGATCTGGCTGCTGCTGAAAGATGATAATCCAGAAACAATTAGGTATCTATCCACCCTCCTTTGTTAAAAGAATGAATAGCACATGTGGGGAACATACCCACTCAGATGGCTGGAAAAATAAATTGTCTATTTTTGCGGATCTTTTATTTAAATCTTGCAAGTAGTAAGAAAAGGAATTTTAATAAAAAATGCAATGCATCGAGGAATTGCTGCTTTTCATCTGAGAAGTGAAGAATTTTCTTTATTTTTACTAATTTTGAATTTGATGCAGATGTGATTCCAATGCTAATTATGCCCCCCACTGTCTCTGTGCTCCAGTGAAATGTGACTCCCTGATGTTTCTCATTGTCTTTTGTTTACAATTATGAGAAGCTGATGGAAATCATCTGCTTTTTGCTCCTGTACTGCTGTGGGATTTGTACAGCAGCAACCTGTCAAACTAATGACCTCTAGCATGAGAAGCTGTGACCAATTCAGGCTGCAGTCACAGCTGAAATCTTAGCATTGCACTGTTTCTCTCTTATGCCCTGTGTATCTGTGATGAAACTGTTCCTGCATCATGGAAGGGTGACCTCAGAATTAAGGGTGAACAGTAGGATCTTCACAAGTAAATGCCGATACCCAGTTTTGCTAAATGCTGTCTTGCTCAAGTCTTCTTTCTCTTGTGCCTCAGTTTTCTCCTGAAAATAAGAGATAAAAATGCAAATGTGCAGTGAGCATGATCTCATTAATATTTCCAGTGCCGTGCGACAAATTGGAGATCAGAGGGCTCTCTCAGCACCTACACACTGACTCCAGGACCAGGATTCCTTGAATGAAAATGCCTATTGTATAACTTTCTGGTGGCCTGCTCATGACAATTCCCAGTCTGGACTGCCTGTGAATCTGTTTGCATTTTCTGGAACTGTACGGATGTATGAGGCATCTGTGCATCAATCTTGTACCTTAGGGACAAGCGAAGTTTACATTAAGGACGATAAATAATTGACTTCACCGTTAATTACATATAATATATCTGAGCATCTTGTGCATAGAAATACAATTACAGTCTTCATACTGGCAATGAAAGCATTACCAGGAAAGCATTCTGGATTTCAGAAACCATGAGACAAATACTGCTCACTATCTAAAGGGCTGGTTCAATTAATCCTAGTACTTTGAAGTGAAATATCAGATTTTCTTCTGCACAGCGGAACAAGAGAAGGCTCTTTTCCCTAGTTCCTTGGGATTTTTGTCCTACTTTTCCTTAAATCCCATCCTCCTTTTTTTTTATAGTTCCCAGTTCTTCCACTATTCCCAGGCCTCCCAGCTAGTGCTCTTGGCAGGGTGATGGTCAGCACAGGGTGATGACAATGGTGCTGTTGATCCCATCAGGGCCAGCAAGTGTGTGCTGGGCCAGGTGACAGCTGCTTCTCTGGAAGGAACGGGAGCCCCGCTTGCAGCTGCATGATGCCAACGGGCTTTTATTCACCTTGCTTTTGCATTCTCCCACTGATTTTCACAGAACAGCTAATAATACCCAATTTAGTATATCAAATCTGCCTCTAAAGTTTCATCTAAGGTAGCTGAAAAAAGTCTAACTCTTTTTGGAGAGTAAATAATGGTTCTACAGATGTGTATACTGTCATTCAGCCTGCTGGTTGTACACTTTGTGGTATACACCTATTCATATGAAGTCCAGCAAGGGCAAAAACTAGAGAGTTGGACACTGGAATTGCTCATTGGCAATTTGTCTCCTTTCAGCATCTTTGGCCGCCCCGATGGATCACAGATAATTTATACAAAATATGAATATTAATAGCATCTAATAATAACGGTAACGACATCAGTATCTGGATTTCATAGGTTCAGTTAAGAGCACAGAGAGTTAGCTTGGGTAACAAAGTCAAAACTGGATAAAGCTTGCAACTTAGTGGAAAAATGTGGCAGTCGGTGTTCGAAAATAGGCAGACATTCACATGATCCCCTGTTTTGGCTTGTTCTTCCCTTAGAAGAAACCAGGGACTGAGCCAGCATGATGAATGAATCACCTCAAATTGCTAGAGGGTAAATCTGAAAAGATTGCAACTTTATGTTGCAACTTGCAATTATCCACACTTTTCCAGTGCAAAATCCCCTGAGACTGAAGGCACAGACTTTAAATTCACTACAGTTTCACACTGGTGGTATGATTTTAACTTCAACATATATTTGAGATTTAAGCTACTAAAAATAAGAGAAAATCAGACACCCTCTTAAGCATACTAATGTACAAACATTTATGTTAACTTTTCCATGAACCAATTCACATGCGACAGGAATTTTTTCATAACCTGAAGTTTATGACTGTGCATTTCTGATAAATCTGTACTTCTGTGCTGTTCTCCTGCCATTTCAACCAGTTAGGTGTAATGAATGACCAGTTTTCTGTAACCACTAGCCAGGCAGCATCTTTCTTGCAAGCACCAAGGATGTCAATATTCCTTATTCCCCAACTGGTTCTTCTCCTCACTTTAAGGCTGCCAGAAATGGCAACATGTGTAGGTGTTTTTACACATATGGCACCCTGGTCAGCAGTTTGAACTTCAGCATCCCTGTCCCACCTGTCTCTGTACCAGCTTCACCAGCAACCATGCTCAGTGAAACTTGCTGGTTTGTGCCCCACAAACACGGATTTGAAGCACCTTCCCTCTCAAAGACAGCATAGCAAAACTGAGGCTCCCTGCAGTTCTCAAGAATCGCAAGATGTACCTTCTGCAGGGAGGGAGGTGAAATGAAAAGGCAACTGGAAAAATCAGTTCTGTTAAACCAGGCTCCCTGCTGCTGGTAATGATACAAAATATGTAACCTTTGAGGGAAAAATGAGTTTCAGTAACTTAAATATGATCGATCTCTGCTGTTGTGTCCACCTGCTGCTGCCCTCCTTCAGGCCTTTTCACCTGCTGGTGCCTTGATGCTTTACCCTGTGGTCTCCAGCACCTGCTGGCAGCTGATGAGAACCTCTCCTTCCCTCCTTGCCTTTCCTGTTAAAAAGCATGCCCCATTTCTGTTGGGAAACAACCCCCCTAGGAACTGCTCACACCAGGGAGGTGGCTCCAGTTCCAGTTCTGAAGTCTTTAGGTCAAACCTCTCCAGTTTTTGGAGGTTTTCATGTTGTCCAACACAAGCATCCAGCCACTCAGGCAAAGCCCCCTACTGCTGTCTGGGCCACAAAGGGTCACAAAGTCAATCCAATTGCAAGAGGAGAAAAAGCTCAACCCAATCTCTTCTGCAAAAGTGTGAAGTGGTGGGGCAGTGGCACCTCTTCTGCTGGTGAATGGGCATGTGAACCCAGGCCATGCTCCCAGGGGGGCACCTGAGCACCAGAAGTGCTCTGGGTGTGTGCACAGGCTGTGCAGCCTCCTCTGAACCAGTACAAAGTAAGAAAGATGGTGCAGAATGAATGTTCTTTTAATTCACTGAAAATTAATTTTTACTGAAGTTACTGAGCATCTGGGGATCCCCATTCCAGGAACTGACAATGTCTAATCTCATGAATCTTGGGCAGGACTTCTCCGTGTCTCTGTTAGCAAACATACAGTGCTCAAACAGGATACTTGTAATCCATGTCACACAGAGTGTTCCACAAAGGATGTGGAACATAATGGTTCTCACTTGGCACGAGGGTAAAAGAGGCCCAGAGACCTTAAACCCATCGCCCAAGGTCAAACAGCAGCCTGGTGGCACATCTGGTACAGCAGATCTCCAGTCATTTAATAATCCTCTATTCACTAGATAGTATTGCCTCCCTAAAGCCAATATAATGATATTCACTAATGAGGTTGTTAGGTTTAATTAAAGCTGGTAGAGCACATTACGTAGAAGGAATGAAATTATTGTTTCATTATTGTATATTACAATAATTACGGAATAACTAGACTTATGCATTAACCACAGAAAAAGACTAAACAAATTCTGTATCATATAAATTTTTTGACACATGACATAGGAATTGCAATAGACAAAACCCCCTCATGTTCTCAATGCCATGCTTAACTACTTGCAGTCTTCTGGCTTATTAATCACTATATTTTTTAATAAGTGAAAATAAATTTAAAATTAAAAAAAAATTTAAAATTAAAAAAATAAATTTAAAATAAGTTTAGTTCAAAATTAAATACTAATCACTTAAAAGGCTGATTCCTTGAATTTCCAACTTGTTACTGAGCATCTTCTATGCTTTATCTATTGCCACATGATAAAATACTTGGGGATGAGAAGACATCAAAGTACTGAAATATGAGGTATAGGATCCTTTCATTTTTGAATAAAGTATTCTGTTTTGTTTCCCATTCAAACCTAGCTGGAAAATGTAAACAGAATTTAAAGAAAAGCTGAAGATAAAATGGCTAACATTGAAATAGGAGTTTTCTAAATTACTCTATTTGGATCTGTTTAGACCTCCATTATATCTTTACAATTGCATTACTACAGAGTGACGTGTGTTCTTTTACCAGACAGATATCCCCAAGGATCAAAGTTTAATCCTATATGTGTACTTTCAAAGAAGATAAATGGAATTTGCATAGGAATATCTGCAGTCTTGGCTCTTGCCAAGAAGAGCCATTTTCCACAGAAATCCTCCCTGAGAGTTTTTGTGCTGCTTTATGTAGGGAAGGGTGTCAGAAACAAGTCCATATTTTACTAACTTAACAATTCCCTCATCTTTTGTCCCTGAAACTCTATCTATCAGATAGCAAAACAGCAATACTCTTGCTCACATATTTTCTCCCTCTCCAAGACAGTCAATGTGATGACCATGACCTGAGGGATCAGAAACCATCACAGTGGTTGTGCTCAGGTGTAGCCACAGTATTGAAACATGTAATGCTGCTTGAACCATCTCCAAATTCAGTGAAAATGGCATGAAAGGAAACAGCCAAACTAGTTTAGAGCCAGCAGCCTGGGCACCATACAAATAGCACCTTTTTTTTCCCTCTTCCTATCCCTTGCATACTCAGGAAAACCAGGAACAAGCACAACAGACATAAGAAGCATGCAGAATTCCATGTGTTGCTCAAGTCTCGTTTTCCTCACAGGAGCTAACAGCACAGGCAGCCAGAAACTGCTGACAAGACATTCGCCCCGCGCAGTGTCAATGCTCACACATTTCAACCCTCCAAAATACGGTAAGATCCTTAAAGCCTAAACATATTTCCGATATTCACTACCCTTATTGTTCACCTCCTTTCCTCCCATCTACATTGACAAGACTTCCTATTTCTGTATGACTGCTCGGACTCTTCTTGGTTCTCAGCTGAGTCATAGACATTTGTGGTTTATCTCAGGACTTCTTTTTAGCACATCCCTTAATTCTCCAAGCACATCAGACAGTTTCAATCTTACTCTATGGTCAAAACCATGTCGACAGAAGCATTCATAGGCATGTGAATAAAGAAATTCTTATTCCTGGGTTCACAGAACAGCTGCCTGCTCATGAGAGATAATGAAGTGTGCACGTGTGTCTACTGCTGGATTTAGGTGTGCAATTTCCTACCAGCTCTCTTGAAAGATCAGATTGAAATCCCAAGAAGCACAGCAGAAAACTTTTAACTTTCCTGCTTAGGCATATGCTGTAGCCTCCATTTTCTACAGAGCAGTTTGAGTTCAGTGTAGATCAACCCATGGAACAGAAGCACGCCATAAATAACAAACATCTTAGAGCACTTCACAGAAACTGTGGAAAGGCTAAGAATGTGCTTCCAATCTCTGAAAGCAACCAGAAAGCAAAGCAAGGACTCTGTATCCAACAAAAGGGTTATGTGATGGTGCAACATTCAGGTATGCTCCTGCAATGTTTGAGCCTAGGCTCCAAAGTGCGATTCATCGCCCTGATGTTTCCATCATCTGCATCCCAAAGCCAAAGTCTCAAAACCTGCCCAGTGTCTAAGTCCTGGCTGTTTTTGAAAGTTAATATCACCTCCCAATTTTTTTGGCACAGACAAGGCTGGTAAACACACCCTTGGGAGGCCAAAGTTCTCCTGGAATGATGAAAAATGCCTTTTACATTCTTGCCTTCTTTGGCCATGTAGGATCAGGGTTTTGGACAAGTGTATCCTCACTTCCTGAGCAGTGCATGGCCACAGCTTTGCAGGGCTCCCTGAGTTACAGGGTGCTGAGGACCCAAAGGTAGCACTGTCACTCTTCCCCACGCACCTCATCAGCGAATCCACAGGGACTCGGGAGAGTCAGTGCCTGGTCCCATGGTTGTAGGAAACCCGGAGCAGACCAGTACAGCTTCAAGGAGAGAGAGATCCTGAAAACATCCGACCCTTGGGAGTGGTGAGGTCAGACAAGGATTACCTGGGAAAAGGGAGACGTGGGGTGCTGAGGGCTCTGGAGGCAGGTATTTTTTCCCGGAAAGAATACTTCACAGGGAAACAATCACCACTGCTTTCTGCAAGAAAGGGCTGATCTAGTTCAAGGGCTGAGCTCACAAATAAACTTCATGGCAGATCCACCCCCTTTCCTCAGCATTTTGTTTCCTACCATCTCTTTTAGGTGGTGTCTGATCAGCGTCTGATCAGCTTCACAAATCCCATTCGCAGGCACCCACCTCACTCCATGAGGTCAGACCTCTCATGGAGCTTCTTTTCCAGGGAAGAGGCTGTGCCTTGAGCACAGGGCAGGAGCCAGGCCCCAGTGCTGGGCTGCAGGCAGGTTGAGAGGTAACCCCAGAGAGAGCTGCAGGGGTGGATCAGGCTCACCGCCCGACTCTCGCCAGGTCTCTACATCCCAGCAGTGAATTCCAGAAGGGCACCTGAGGTTACAGCACAGAGCTGAACCACCTGCTTAAACCAAACCCTTCTTTCTGCCGAGATCTGTATCAGCCAACTCACAGCCCATATGAGTGATCCCTGCATTTAAACCCATTAGCTAAACACAAGGAGTTGAGCAGTGTGTCACACCAAGCCAGGAAATGGGGGAGCTTTAACAATTTGTGTTTGTGCAGGAAATGTTTCTGTGCCGGTGGCAAATCCACATCAACCCACAACCCAAGACAAGCTTCCAAGAATGATGAAGATAACATCTTGTTTGCAGCAAATACAAAGACTTAATTTAATTATAATATAGCAGCTTTTCAAAATGCCTGGGAAACCTTACTGGAAATTAAATACAATACAAATGATAGAAAAAGTAAATCTGTAGGTATAAAGCAGGGGAAATTCTAGGTATCCTCACTTTTCTTATTCTAACTCTGTCCATGCATCCCCTTACTTGCCTGTCTCACCTTCATCTTCTCTTGGAACTGATTGCACTGTTACTGAGATGAAAGGGAGAGAGAGGGGAAAATGCTGAGGAAGAGATAGATTCATCATAACCTGTGTTTAGCTTCATACTATAGTTGTTCATAATGAAAGTGTTAATCTGTGGCCTGAAGGAAAGCCGGAAAGGAAAACTGGAAAAGCAGGCAAAGAAGCAGTAAAGCAGCTTTAATTAAGAGTGTAAAAGAAATACCTTGAGCATCATTACAGCTCTAAATAAACATCCATACTGGTTCTTATGCTGTTCAAGGGGTTATTTCTGGTTCCATCCTAAGACTGAGAAGAAAACTCTTCTGTCAGATTTACACCTCAAATATTCAATATCTTGTTCTTCAGTGCATCACATTTATAAAAGGAGCAAAATGTTGCACTGGAGATACACTGTGTGGTAAGGATCCAAGAGGCAATTTAAATTCATGACAGCTGTGATACAAGAAATGTATTTTGCTTTTATAGTTGGATTTCTTTTTCTCCTGAAAGAGGGGGGAAAAAAAAAGCAGAATAAATTGCAGACAAAAATGTTTTTTTTTCTAGAACTGGGCCACGAATAGTTATTTCTTTCAATCTAACCCTTTACTTACAGACACTATTCAAAAGAAGCACAGGAAAAAACCCTTTTCTTACATTACACAGTATGCCAATTTCTTGCAAATGGGTAACAGCATATAAGACAAAAGTCTTAAGTCCACAGGGTAAATTCTGAACTGGATGTTCTGCTCTCCTTTTCTATATTGTGGAGCTCAAAGATGGCAATAATAAAGCAGAACACAAAAATATTATGACATTTGGTAGACACTTGTTTTTGCAACATGAACCACACGTGCTCTTTTCAGACCAGCTTTGGGTAGGCAGCGTGCTTGTGAAATGTCATCAGATTAATGGTATCAGTAGCACACAGCAAAAAAAATGAAGGGCTCTACTGTTCAGCATACCTGGAGGGCAACTCCTCCAAAGCAGAGTGATGGCACATTACCAGGGCACCAGCTGCCCTGGAAAAAGCCTGCTAGGCTGTGCAGACTCAGTATCTAAAGGCGAGGGTCTTCAGGCAAACACTCAGGACAATTCAGCACAGTCTCCTGCAGGTCTACATTTATCTAAATAAATTTCTTAAAGTGGTCTCTCACAGAATTTCCACCTCTAGGTGTAATTCAGCAAGGTTTAGAATCAGATCCAAGCTTTTCTCCACCCTTATTATTTCACATTTTCACACAAGACTTCGTGATTATTGGTTTGGAACATTAAAATGCAAATGATAGAGGAAGCAATACATATTTAAATGTACAGTGTCAGCTTGGTATAAAAGCTCTTCTGGAAGAGAATGACACTGTTTTCTTCAGTTACTTCTAAAAGTGGCAAAATAAAAATGAAAGGAGGGAAAAAAATCTTCAGGCCTATTTGCATTCATGCTTTATTGGTCATGCTGAAAGAAAAAGCTTAGTAAGCTTGGAGGGGGAGGCAGAGGGAGAAAAACAGTCATTAGCGTAAATGCAACCAGCAGCTCTCTGAGACTTCCCAGGCAGCACAAGGAGGAGGAGAGCGCACCAGGAGCATTAGATTTGGAACAAGACTGACCTCCTCCCTACAGAAAAACAAAGAGGAGCTTTGAGTTACCTTGCTTCTGTCACTTCTGGAATCAATATCCTCTTCACGTTAACACAAAGGAGAAAGACCGATGAAAGGGCAAAACCATGGCAGAATACAGAAAGCCTCTCTGCCTCCTATCCCATCCTTGTGGGATGCCCTGTTATTTTCCAAATTTGACTTCTGGCTAAGGAGTGACAGGAGGTCACTTATTCTCATGACGGTTTTTACAGAGCTTCTGTGGTTACCAGGGCAATGAAGAATAGTTCTCATTTTACTTTTTTAATAACACTTTCCCACTGCCATATTCAGTGTTTCCTGAAGAGACAAACCAAGATTTAAAAAGTGTGGAAGACATTTTTCATAGTCAGTGTCAGCTCAAAGCTGTGTGTCTTTGCATTCGCCATTTTTACTCCATACTCAGCATCAGGACTTCAGTGCTAAATGCTGTAATTTTTTGGGTAAAGGATGCAGGTGCTGAGATATCACTACAAGCCATTTCTGCTCGCCTTTAATCATGCTGCCATAAAATATTCATGCTAGCTCCACTTACCTTCATGGACACACTTCTACTTCCCATGGAAGGACTGCAAAATTGGGTTCTGTTTTAGCAAGAGCAGGTGTGAATACAGATTACAGACAGTCCCAAAAGGTAGCTTTGTGTTTAGTCTTTAAACTCTGTGAAGCTGAAGAGCATCTGGACACAGGCCTGGACTGGCTCTCTGTTATGGAACAGCGTGTCTTGACGAACTGACAAAGTCAGCAGAAAACCTATTTCAGACCCCTCTCCTGCATGCACCCACATACGCAGGTACAAGCAGTCCCTCTCAAGCAGAGCTTAAATCAGTTCCCAGAATTTAGTCTTAACATGTCAAAAGTGTTTTCGCTGGAGGACTTGTATCTGCATTAGCTTTTGGCAGCATAGTGAGGAGAGCTGGGAGAGCAACACCCTTGGTTGAGGGAGCTAATGAGTTGGCAAAACTCCTGTCGTGTACCAGCCTCTAGTGAGAGCACAATTAGGAGCTTTGAAACTTGTAGCCTTTGCAAGTATTTACATTTCAATTATCACAGGATTGGAATCCAGAAGATTACAGTAAAACAGAGTTGAAAGAAAAATAGGAAAGCCTCCTCTCAGGGAACTACTCGTTCAGGATTTCTTAGCTGCATTTGTTTCTAAGTTGTGGATAATCAAGGCTCAGAGTGAATTAGTTTGTTAGAACCCACTGCTAGCACTTCCCTTTATTACCACTCAGGCTGCCTTGTGCTCACTCCAAGGATGTGGTCACTTCAGCTGGGCTGGAGCCAGCAGCTGTGGGTGGGTGCCTGGGAGGGGAGTTTTGCTCTTTTCTCTGCTGTTCTTTCCCTTCAGCACATGGAAAGCTGAGACACTTTATGGTTTTTTCCCTTCAAAAAGTCATATTCCATTATGTGGATTTATTCATTTGAATGGTAATACATTCCAAACAGTGCCATCCACTCCTCTGCCTCATCTCTGCTCTGGCATTATGCAAGTGAAAGGCCAGCTGTCCCCTGCTGTCTGAGCTCCAGTCCTTTCTGTCCCCAGCTTGAGACAGGCAAAACTTGCTGCTCTGTGCCAGTACATGAATCGCACTGGAAATTATGATGAATATGAATTAAAATAGCCCATGAAAATGCATTTGAAAACTCCTCTTCATTAGCTGAATGTCCGCAACAGGGTAACTGTCACCAAAGGGAATCCGAGGCTACACCCAGAAGGATCCAGTCAGTTACCTAATGTCTTTCTGGAGGAGACGCTGTCCCAAAAGTAAGTCAGTTACTCATTTGTATTCCCCTCAGTAAGGGTGAAACTGGGTAATCACCATAACTATTTCCTTTTAAACTAACAACCCCCTTCAAAAATTTGCTTTGGTTTGGCCTGTTCTGGATATCTTTACAGTTAATTTTATTACAAGTAATAAACTTATTTCTGAGACCTAATTACAAATAGTATTGCCTAGACTGAAATTTATCACCAACATAAGAGGTTTCTCCTGCTTTCCTCATCCTAGAGCCTTCTCACCAACCAGGGTGCATGGTGGTATTGCCCTTCATTTGTAATTAAACCTTTTCTCATCATAAACTGAGCTTCTTACATATATATAAGCATGTATGTCCATATGTTCATTGTAATTCTGTCATATATTTATAAGTCTGACTTTTTTCCTGGATGCTCATAGATTGCCAAGATTTCATGCATCTACTCTACTGGGTGCTTCTGCAGCATTTCTCTCTTCCAGGACTCAAATCCTAGTCCTTGCATTCACAGCTCTTGACCTCTGCAATCACTTTATTTGCCTTCTCCATTGTATTCTCTGCATATTTTTTAAGATCTGTTTTATTTTCTGTTTCCTACCTGCTGCTGTTCTCATCATTCAGTAGCTTGCTTCCAATTTAAACAGTGATGGAAATTGAGAAAAATCTGTTGTATTTGGCTAAGAAGCCTCCAGAGGCGCAGTTAGTAGCTGCATTAGTAAAACGGAGCAAACTACTATTAACTTGAAACACTCTGAAATCCCAGGAAGGACGAAGACGATGAGGTTCATTGACAATCAAAACGTAAAATTGGGATGCAGATTCCTACACAGAGGACCAGAGAGAATTAGTACCAACACTGTTACATGTCCTTGTTCCAGAAAAGTAGCTGTTTTCACAGATATCTCATTTCAGTTTCTCAGAGAGCGGTAAATGTGGATAAACGGGTAAATCTCATCATCAGGGTACAGATTTGATGGGAATATCATTTAGCTATTTATTAAGGACAACCAGGATTCAAATTAGATGTTTTTCTTTAGCTTTCCAGGATATGGGATGCATAGGAGATCTGAAGCTGCTGAACAAAGCATTAATTTTGCAATATGCACAATAACCTGATAGAGCTCTAGTCACATGATACCTTGATTTTTAAAGAAAAATATTCCAGATATGTATATGGACAATAAACCCACTCAAAGTTACTAAAGTTTGGGTTTTTTGAAGCAGGGATACACGGGTTTATGCTTCAGGGGATAAGTTCCGTTATGAGTAGCTACAGTTCAATGGCAGAGCACAAGTACTGTCCTCATTGCACCTGAATCCAAGAGGGTAAAGATGTTGGTATCCTTCATGACTGAGGACCTCCAGGCTTGGAGGGTGTGGGGAATAATAATGATTATTATTAGGCTTGCCTCTCTTAATCAGTAATCTCTGTCTACAGCCTAATGTGGCTTCTGCTCCCAGGTGGCTTATGCTTCCCCTGGGAAATACTCTTAACCCTATTTTGCTTTTTCTTTCAGGATCCAGCTCTGTTTCCCAGACATGTAAGGAACTGGCCCAGTGTGTCACAAGGAGACGCATCAGCCTACACGTTAGGCGAACAAATGTGTTGGCTCAGCTGCCTCTGCTTCTGCTTTAGTCAGAGGAGACATCCAGGCTCAAGGATCCCAGGAAGGTGTTCCCATGAGCCAGGGGGAGTCTGGCCACTCAGTCAGCGCACAAAAGGCTTCACCTCACCCAAATGTACCTGGCCAGAAGTGAAGTCTGTCAGCCAAACTGGTGTCTGCACCACCTCTGTAGCCAGAGGCAATGGAGGGAGGCAGCTTGGGCTGATTCATCCCCTTTTATTCCAGGTATATGGGTAGGTGGGATGAATCATTGTCTGGCACCACCTCCATTGACTGCAGAAAGAATTAGGCAACTAACTCAGGTCAGATGCTTAATTTCTAAATGAGTAAAGCGAGGTTAAAGTAATCCCAGCCTGTGCTGCACTGTAATGGAGAAGGCTAATGACTGCACTTTATTTGAAGAGCGAGGCTGCTCCTCACCTCAGTAAAATAAAATCACTTTGTTACTTCTTTTCATCTCTGCTATTTCTTCTGACGGTGGAACACTGCTCTCCAGTACAGCAGGCAAAATGAGCGGAGACATCTAAATCACTGATACAATATTGCCAATTGCTTGTATCTTATTGCTGGAGTCTCACAGCATGTTCTGTTTCTTAAAGCCTTAAGCATTGAAAACAATTTATAATACTACCTTCCTTTTTTAAAATATAAACCAGAATTTTAAGCTTCTAGTCATGGAGAAAACAGGAGTGAAAAAGCATTATCTGAGTATCCTATATGAAGAAAAAGTCAAAAACAAATAAAAAGTACCCAGGATATACTAAAAAATAACAATTCTCCTTAATTTTCACCTGTTTTCCAAGCCTGACCCAAGATTTTCTTCTTTTTGCTTTCAGTAGTTTTGCTGTATAATAAAACAAAATGAATCCTAAGTTGTCTTGCAAACTTACAGTTAAAAAACCCAAAAGTTTCCAGCTGAAATACCGACTACAGCATGGTCAAGTGAATGACACCAAAGGCATTAGTTTTGCCACCTGTTCCTTCACCAGCTGGACCCTCCAAGAGTTTGCTTATATTTTTTTTCGCACTCAGGGGCCACATGCAAAGCTCAGAGACCATCTCTGGCTGTTGCTTGTTAATTGGGCTAGTGTGTGAAAATAGAAGAGAGTTCAAAAGGGCTGGACTGCAACAGATGCAATCAAGGTTACCCGGGTCCCCAGTCCTATGGAAGAGTCACACAGCAGTGGGCCAGACAAAATACTCCTTTGTATTAAATAGTATAAAATACTATGAAATACTTTGACTTGTTACCTCATGAGTTGTCCATTCCTTCAGGACAGGACCCCTACAGTCAGCTACAGGTCAAAGCCTTTGTCCCACCCAGAACAAGAAAATATATTGTATATAAGCGTGTAACAGGGTTCTTTCCAAATCTTGAGGAAGCCAGTAGAAGTAAGGCTTTAATAATAAGAATTAATGAAATAATGTACTTCAGATGTTCAAGGGCAATTCAAGAAAGCACAATCAGCCCCACAACAAGCAGCTGCTTCACTTAGGGACTCGGCAGAGGGAAAACTCACAGAAGTGCAGTTCTCAATTTGGATGCAATGCTGCATAAGCATGGGGATGATGGAGTAGGAGTCAACAAGATTTCTCTTACTATTTTTCTAAGTAGGGTTGCTGGTACATACATCTTAAAACAAAATTCGGAAGAGACTCAATGCAAAAGGAGTGTTCATATCACTCTGCAGTTGGAGATACAGGACTCAAGCCTTGGCAGTCTCCTTCTGTCTTACTTGGGCAGATCACTGCTCTCTCAGCCTTCATTAAGTAGCTACATTTGAAATTGACCTATTCCACTTTGTCTTTCATGGATTGTGGATATTTTAAATCATCTTTGAAACACTCTTTGAAATTCTGCAAGGCAAGGAATTATACGCAGTGCAAAGTATGACTAATGTTTGTGTGAGTCATTGATCGTGTTACCAAAGATAGTTTTAGAGAAATGAATATGCACAAAATAAGGCTGATCCTGCAAATTTCAAAGATCTCCTGCCATGTGTAGCGTGGATGTGAGTATATCAAACAGAGTGCTGGGATTTTCCTGAGCACCCCATGATAGCCTGCTCCAGCCTGCTACCCCGAGAGGGAAAACACTGACTGCCAAGCCAAAGCTGAGTGCTTTGGATGCCCTGCCATGACCTGTGGAAAAACAAGGAAGTCTGGAAGAGTAAAAAGGCATCCATAAGCAGACAAAATTTTAGAAGTACTGACCTAAAATGCCCTGCCTGGCCACGCTGCCCACAGAAGCATGGATGGAGAGCTGACCTGGACGAGCCAGCCATCTGGTACATGCAGCGTGCTGCAGTGGGAAGAAAGGGGTGCTGTGTTCCAGCAATACTGTGGCCAAACAACCAGCAGCAGTATCAGTCAGGGAAATGGCCTTATTCTTCTGGCAAAAGCCTCTCCATGTATGCATACGTCTGTTCTCTCACCACCCCCTGTCTGAATGAGAAATCAGGGCCTTCTTGACATGAGGCAGCACATGCCAGATGCTGAGCAGTCAACAAGACAGATGCTGCCAGGGGGACAAAAGAGGTAATCATATAAATACTTAAAAGCTCCTTTTAATCAAAATGTTCTTTGTCCTTTTTAAAAGGAAAGTACTTTTTAATAGCTATTTGGTTCCTTTCAAAGGCAAGGAAGGGGTGGAGGAAATATTTCTTTACAAGGATGAGGCATGCACCTTTTTTCCCATAAATATAATAACTTATTTGAAACTTTCTTCCTTTTCTTTTCATGGTGTTTTTTTCCCATGGGAGCTTATAAGGAAAGCAAACTTGGGACTACTTCTTTGCTCATACTGTTTCAATTTTGTATACAGTATGAATGGTGTTTATTCTGAGAAAGACGACTTCTCTGGGCAAGATGGCAGAGCCTTGGTAGGAACTGATCCCCCACCATGGCCCCATCCTTTCTGCAGTGCCCAGAAATTTGCCAGTTGCATTAGGCCTATGGACATCCGCATAGCAGACTCCACTGTCCACTTTTGCTGTTTGTTTCTGTATTTATTTCTAATACATCTATTGACTCCCAGTCCTGCTTTTAAGGGCAAATAAAAGATAAGTCTTACCTCAATACACAGTAAGCAGGAAAGGGAAATGTCTGCCTCACCAAGCAGTGCCCAGACCATCAGCTGGCAGCATGGCCACTGCTGTCCCAGATCCTACAGAGCAGTGCTCACTGAAGTGGAACTCTCTGCTCTCCCATAGCCTGTTGCTGTTGCAGTCGCTGCCTGGGCTGCCAGAGAGGACAAAGGTTTCAGCAAATGAGCAGTGGATACAACAGCCAGGCTTGCTGCTCCATCCCCACAGCACCTCCTTGATCTGAGGAAGGCAGAGCAACAAATGTCTAAAAGTTTGCTTTCATTTTAAAGCCCAGCTGCCCTCACAGTCTTTGGGAATGGCATCATTGCCTGTGCCCTTTTCAGCTGTGTGGAGAAAAGGCAAAGAGGTACGGCAGCAGGACGTGGCAGCCCCAGAGGCTGCTTTCTCCCAGCTTGTCTGCTTCCCGCCCCTCTCCCTGTGAGGATGTTGGCATAGATCATGAGCCGGCTGAGGTCCCAGGGGATGGCACCATCTGCAGTGAGGCTGATGAATTAGAATCTGCTCACCAGTGGCAGGCGGCACAGACAACACCCTGCCTACTCAGCTGAGGCAGAGGTAATGACGGGGGAAGAAACCTTGTTTTGTCATTGTGTCTCTTCCTGAACACATTCCAGACAAATGTTTCCCTACCTTTTCTCATTTGTGAAGGCAGTCTCTGCAACGACTCCCACAGCAAATTCACTGCTAGCAATGCCAGCTTCCATCTTTAGGATCCTGCAAGGCCTAACCAGGCTCTGTCTTCCTTTGGGTACATAAATAGCATAAGAACAGAGTCATGTCTTCTTTTCTCATAGTTTATTTCACCTATGAGTTCAGTACCTCTTTAGTGTGGCACAAAGAACTCCTAAGTAGTTTGGTTAATAATCAGAGTCGTGTTCAACACAGGCGCTCTTACTCAGGTTTTACTTTGCTTTTCACTTAGAAATTGATGCCAGACTTTTATCTGAGGATGGATATTGTCAAACCTGTGGAAAGCTTTGCAATGCGACCCCAGATGGTTACTCAAGAACTTGTTCCAGATGCATCACATCTCCATGACTGATGGCTGCCAGATGGCAGCTTGGGTGAGGGCAGAAAAAGGTACCATTTTAATGTGGTTTTGTCTGACATGACCCCTTGATCCTCAGGAGAAGGCAGACATATTGTACACAAGTGGTGGTGCTCCTGGAGAGGTCAGATTAAATATAGAAGCTCAGGAACACCTCATTTTGACTCATACCATCATTGCTTTCCAAGCTCTGTCCCAGATCATGAGGACTGGTTTGATGCATACCCAAAAGCAGAAAAGCAAGGAGAAGAGAGAGGCCAGATTGTTCCCATCCTGACAAGAGCTGAGTCTTTGCAGCACACAAACCCCAACAAACCCTTTACAGGAATCACAGTGAGAATCACTGCTGGGGCAGATGCAGCCCTCAGGGGGTATATCTCTCCTCAGCAGCCACAGGATGTTCAGATGATGGGACAAGAGTCCTGCCAGCTTGTGAGGGTCCTGCCATACATGATGAGCATGGCCCAGCTACATGTTCAGGCTGGCCTGAAGGGCCTCAGTCATTGCAGTTCAGGTTTTCTCATAGCATCCCTCTGGCTGTAGGAAATGTCATTCACACCACATTCACAGAGCAGGAAAATATTAGCAAAATGCCAGCTGATATGAGTAATTAACATACTTAACCATTGCTGCTTGATTTCACACATGACACCTTCTCTTCTGAGGTACTGCCCCTCCTAAACGTCTTAAATTCTACATGGAAAAAAAATGCATAAAATTTGGAAAAAAATGATTTGATTTCTATTCAGGCCAAGGTCTCGAGGTGATATTGCCAGCTGACAATGCCACTAATGAAAAGCGGTTTGTCTTTCCATGCAAAACTCACTACCAGCAAGTTGAGTGAAGAGACCAGACTGTTCCAGTAGAGACACCATGAGTTAACAAGGGGTAAACCTTCCCGTGGTAAAACTTCCTGTGCTAGGTTTTCTTTCTGTGCCTGCTAAGTACTCAAAGAAATACTTAACCTTCAATGAATAGCCTGGTTTGATAGAATAGCAAAGAGCTGAAAGGTGCCTGTTAATAGCAGGGAGCCCTACTCTATGGAGGTAGGCACACAGCTGTTCCCACCAAACCTTCCAGAAGGGTACTCCTTCTTCCCACCCTAACCTATTTCTTTGTGCTGGGGGACAAGAGGGCTATCACCTCCTTTTTGCCTCCAGACCCAGGCTGCTGGTTAAGATTCCGGGATAGCTTCCTGCAGGGTCAGAATTCATTCCCTCTAACGCAAACTCTCAGGACTAGAGCCCTTAGAATTATTTACTGTTACTAATCTATATAATGAATGCAACTTTTTGTTCCCATTCATGAAGTCTCCACAAAGAGAAAGTGCCTTTTACAAGCATGTGCTTTCTTACAAGAGTTTGCATTAGTTCACTGTTTGTTTTAGAGTTAATGGCTCTGAGTATTAGAAATCTTTTGCTGTGCAAGCTGAGACCAAAGCTGCCATCCAAGTTCTTCTTTGGTTGGGACAATCAAAGAATTGCAACTAGGACTTGTATTCTCTCCCACTTACAATTGTTGAGTACATCTACCATGAGTTTTAGAGGTTTTTTAAAAATAGACCTGGGAGCGTTATGTGGGCGCAGCTTTTTTTGACTGCTGGTATTTATGATGCTCGGTTTCTACAGTAATTCTGCAAGTCAGAACCCATTCATGCCTGTAAAAGGTAATAAAAGGGACTAGAGGCACCATCAAAGTGAGTCAGCAGCTTTTATTTTTACAGGCATTTTTGGGTACTCATTGGTTGTATTCACCAAAGAGTTTCTCTTGCCAGCTAAACAAAAGGTGGCAAGTTGTATGGCAGAGGAAATACTATCAAAGAGGCTGTATGCAAAACCTGTCCAAGCAGATGGCCAAGATTTTGCATATTCAAAATCTTTTGTAGTAGCTTTAGATGGCATTGCAAAGTGAGTGTCCCTCCAGCCTTTCTGTCCACTACCTGAGGAATGAATGCATCAACAGAGGGATCCAAAATTGTTGCTTCACCTCGTGGAGCTCTTGATGGTTGGCCACATTCTGCTGTAGCTGAACACAAATGTGGAGCAGGCAGTTGCATGCTGCTTCAGCAGTCCTGGTAGAACTGACTGGATTCAGTGCAGACATTCCACACTTCTTACTTCTCCAAACAGCTCGAGCGATGTAGTGACTCCCGTAGTGTCCTGACCTGAACACTGCAAAATCTCCACTAAAGTCTCATTGCATTCAGTGGAAGGTGGATCAATTCAGACTTTTCCCTGCTACTGACAACCTTTCACAGTTCTGAAATATATCTCTGAAGGCTTGATTTTGGGTGCTGATGTTGAAGCCAGTGTAAAAACAAAGACTGCAGAATGAGTGTGTCTGCAGTAGCACGAAAGCTATTCAGCTATTCCTTGCAATAGGAGGCAGCTGATTCATGCTTCATTAACCTGAACAAAATTTGTAATCTTCCCTCTATCCCTAAGCAATAATTAACAGCTGAGTGCTGTAATGACTTCATGTTTTACTAAGACTTCATTTTTTACTAAATATAAACCAGCACATTTACTAGCACATTAAGGAGTATTACCATTAATAATTAAAAACTCAACTGCAACTGTCCATATAAATGAAAAGAGTATGTTTCATAATGCATTATTTTTGCTCTTATATTGCATTTAGTCACTTCCTAATTTGCAGCATCTACTGGTTAACTGCAAAGTAATGCTATTCTAATGCACATATGTTTTACCAATGAATTTTTAACATCCATAGCTATTCTCTCTCTATGAAGAGTACCTGTCAGTGCAACTGGGAGAGAAAGCAATTGGCCAGAAGAAAAGAATGAAGGGTAAAGGGAACAGAAGAAACCCACAAAACACCCAGGAAATCTTCACATCTTGTCTTTTAACCACCAGGACTCACCGGAAGATATTTTGCTTTACAGTGTTTTTGAGATCCTTCACCCTGTGGAAAATTACAGCTTCCTTAGGACAAGATCTGACTTTGCCCAATTATTTGGAGAGCAAAATACAGATTAACATGTGGACTCAAGAAAAAAAATGATATAGAAAAGAAGATTGATAATTGTGATTAGAAGTCTATGAGACACTCATATTTGATGCTTTGTTACTGAGGCAGGTTGTATTGTCTAGGGGCCAGTGGAACTTAACAGCAAGTCATTAGCCATCAAATCACTAATACTGACTTTAAATCAAATAATGTCTCTTTGAGATTTATCTGTAAGAGCTTGGGTGTCTGAAAAATAATGTGGTACTTAATCATTAGACCAATTAGGGGCTGCAGGTTAAATATGCTGCATAAAAGAGAGTCAGTGTTTTCTGCAAGAAAGAAAAATCTGGTTCTGATTTCATTTACCAAGAGAACTCATGCTAAAACAAATAATTGATGTCAGATCTGTGAGACCAGAATTAGACCTAGCCGTTCAGATTTTTATCTTTTTTTCACCAGGAGATTAAAGACAAGACCCCATTACATGTGATCAACTGCTGTGGCATGTTATTTTAAATGTAAACCTTACAAAATGTAAGAAGGAGAGAAAAACAAAGAGGATTGAATAAAAGCATGTGCCTTTTTTTTTTTACCTTATAGTATGATTTACATACACTTACCTTCCGGCTTATATTGTAAAAATAGTCAAAATCAACGAAAATAAAACAACTTCTTAGCTAGCACTTTAAAAGAAAGCTTGAGTCTGGAGGAAATTTCACAGCTGAGCTGTAGGCTCATGGGAAAAAGGAAGCTTTATAACACCAGTGCTGCTGACACAACCTTCAGTGCAGAGATGCTGGCAGCTCTTATCATGTGTGCAAGGTCTTTTAGTTTAAGAAGTGATAAAAAAAATTGAAGGCAGTTTGCTTCCAAAGGCATCACTTTCAGTCTTGCTATGATCGGGTTGCAGTTAGAGAGATACGTAATTGCAATTCATGATCTCTCTGACCAAACCTTCTTTAACGCTTTTTTTTCCCCCAATGGAATTTCTTTTGAAATGAGTGAGAGGTTCTGAATAGAGTATTATTATATACAGTTATTCAGCAAGGCCCAAATTGTTCAATATAATGGGGAGGACCACAAAAGCTGCAGACACCTGCATTAAGGAGGAGAGAAGAGTCGTAGATAAAACTGCTCCTCCGCTTCCAGCACAGTACGGGTTCTCCTATTTGCTACACCTCTGGGGAGGACTCAAAGCACTATGGCAATGCAGCCAGCTGGTCTCCTGTTCAGTTGGGCCATACAGTCCCTATGCATCCTGTTGTATGACAAGTTATTCTAGGAGACACTGGGGTCCTCTCTCTTTGGCCAGTGGAAAAAAAAAAACCAAAAAAGTATTTCATCCCGAAGGCCAAGCCTAAGGAGAAACAGAAGAGTGAATGAGGACATGGATTTACAGATTTTCCTACTATGGCTTCAGTGTTAGGGCAGGGAAGTTCAGATTAGCACACATAAGGCATTTTTTTGTGCCTTCATAGAAGTTGAAATAGCAATGGTTGGCACTTCTCATGCTCTTTTCTTGGGGGTAGCTCTAAGCTGTTTAATGTCACCTGACTGAAAATCCACAGCAGTCCTCTAAGATGCATTTGGCTAACCTTTTGCAGCCCTCAACACAGGCAGAGGGGCAGGAAATCAAGATGGGTGGCAGGGGCACAGAATCAATCTTACATGATTTTACAGTGAGATTTTCGAAGAAAGCAATTTGGTCTCTGTTACAGAGTTGCACTGCTGTAATTGTGCCAGAGCACCAGTAATGATGCTTCCCACACTACTGCCCTGCAGCTCCACTGACAAACAGCACCAGCCATGCAGGGATCCTTGTTGCCCCTGGCCTTATTGGTTTAGCACTTCAGCATGAATCATTACGATCATTTCCCACTGGCACCTGTTTGTTTGTGATATGTCCTCATGAGAAGCATAATGAAGGAAATGCGCCTAACCCACAGCAGTGTGCAGCACATGGCATTAAACACTTTCCCTTTAATGCCACCCAAGGGGCTGTCATCAGAATACCTTGCAATACATCAGCCAGGGGCATTATTCCAGGCCTTATTCTTGTTGGAAGCCTTTGAGTCTGAATAGAGAGCTGCGCTTTCTTAAATTATAGCCACCCACTGCCAAACCCACAATACTTTTCATGATGTGAGATGTGGGCCACATTTCTAGATTACATGTTTGTAATCTAGAAAGTAGAAATCAAACATCCTCCTTACCTGTCATTTAGCCTCCAGTTTCTAAAACACTCGGTTTTGCTCTCTACACTGTTAACTGTTTCCTCACTTTTTATCTATTACAGGATTTTTGCTGTGGGGAAACATTCATCTTTTGCACCAGCACTTCACAGACGCCAAAGCAGAGCCTTGAGGGTGTGTCTGGGACACAGGCGATGTCTGCCGTGGCACTTGGTTTCATATCTCTGGGAAGTCATGAAGCGGTGAAAGCCCACAATGGAAATGTCCTTTCCATGCCCGAGGGCTATAACCCCATCTGCTGTCTAGGCCACTGACCACCAACTCCACACCATGCATCCCCCAGCTCTGCTGGAGCTCCTGCCTCAAGGACTTGACTGCAGATGGTCCATGAGAGCCATCCTGCTTCTTTCCCCTCTTGACTCCATCCCTTCAGGGAGGAAAAGCAGACCTCGAGCTGCAAGAAGAGTCAAGGACGTGGTTCATCCTTATCCTAGTTGGAAAACGCTGGAGGGACCCAGCCAGCCATCTGGCTTCTTCATCAGGTTGTTAGCGCTGTTTCACAGAGGAGTCTTTAAAGTCAGGAAGCGACCCTGGATCACTGGTGAGGAGAAGAAGGGGCTACTGGCCAAGCATTTTTGATTTCAGCTTCTTGTGACCCCCGAGAATACCACAAATCTTTGCTGAGGGTTACAAGTCAGCCCATCAGAGAGATAACTTTTATTCAGAGATGAAAGTTACTTTAAAGATCTGGATATTGGAAAGGAATGAAGCAAAAGTGAAAGATTTATTCCTGTTCAACATTTCTGTCCATCCCAGAAGCCCAGGAGTTAGTAAATCTGTCAGAGTTGTTTTAATAACTCTCAGCTAAAGCCTAATTCACTAAATCTGTCAATACAGAAAAGTTTTATTGCTGTGCAAAAGTAGATCCACTCAGTGCAAGCAAGTCTTTTGCTACATGTGGGAGAATTATGGACACAGATAATCTATTTTGCTGCTGCTTTATATTGTTTATTAACTGTCCTTTATTCCAGAAGTCTCTCTTCCCGTTTGTTGGGATTTTGTAGTGTGTGTGTAATTACAGAGAGACACCCATACACAGAGCTGCACATCTATATGTACCTACACGTACAGTTTTCTACATTGCTGGAAGTGCTGCTCAGGCACCTTCATGAAAAAAGTCATGTTACTTGCTGAAAACTTTCTCAGTCATTAAACTTTCTGGCTGAATTGTGGCAGATCTGAGCAAGTTGCTTTATCTCTCTTCTTAGTTCTGTGGCTGGAAAATGGGGAAAACAGACCCACATATACTGCTCTTTAAGGTGCCTCAGGTGCTGGAAGGAGAATGGAAACTCCTCAGGATAAAAATAGAGGACATGACCTGGGATATGTTCAAGGTTCCATAGAAGTTTCTGATGACGGATGCAAGCATTTCTTCAGGCTCTGCATGAGACACTGGGCTATGCATTTTCTGACAAGGCTAGAAAGAAAATCAAAACAGGTACACTGCTCATTGCACAGCTGCACAGTGTCCATCCTTCCAAAGGAAGAGGGAAAGCTTCTGATAAAACAATTATGTAAGGGCAAGGTGAAAACCTGTGTTTGTAAGGTACATGCACACACACACTCACGCACAGGGTTACTGGTGTAAAAACTTCACGGGCAACTTTATCACAGTCATTTCCCTACAGCTGGATTTGCTGCCTTGGAAAGCTGAATGTTCATCTTATATTGGACTTTTGCTATAGTGTTTTATGACTTCATTTGTCATACAGTTTTTTCTTAGGTACTGCCTTTATTTGTGCTTTAAACTGGAGGATATGTGGAGAAAGGGTGATAACTTGCCTATAATAGGGGGCAGAAAGAACAATTTCCCTGCCTATTTTTGCACAAAACAGAGGCAAAATATTCAGTGTAAGAGAGTTTTGATGATACCTTATCTTTCAAGTCTTTCTCATATTTTCCAGTAATGGTGCTATTATGTATCTTTGATTCTTTTTATGATTACAGCCTGTGACATCCTATTGCAGTGCATGAATTTATCCGTTTGCAATGATATGGAAGCTTTCATTTCCACTTCACTGCTTCCCTTATCTACCAGCTGCCCATCATTCTCTGTCTCTTTGGCACCTTCTCTTTTTCCTCACTCCTTACCCGCCTTCTGCCAAAAAGAAGAAATCAATTTTCAGTTGAAAAATAATCTTGGTGTGATAACTTTCTGACCCTGGGTGGAAATACTTGTTATAAATGAGACCTGCTTGTCCCACATCAGTGAAAGGGGACATGAGCTAGACAGCACCTAAAATGGAGAGTGTATAGAAGTCCAACAGATGTGCAGCAGGACTACCCCATGCAGGACTGGGAAGGCTGGAAAAAGTCTGTCCCTTTGCTCATGTGGGTGCTTTAATCACAGTGGCCAAAACAGTGATGTTTTTCTTCATGGCCTGCTAAGGACGCAGGTGGCCTGGAAAAGCTATTATTTTGGTGATACACAGGAATAACAATGACTGATAGATCAGAGAGCTCTGATGTATCCTACCTAAACCCAGATCCCTAAGACCCCAAAGAGTGCTTTGCATGCTGGGAGAGGGGAAGGGGAAGGGG
>VZRN01002552.1:2061899-2103542 GCA_013397935.1 Dasyornis broadbenti
GGGGAACGGGAAGGGAGGATGCAGTAGGTACCATTGACATGGCCCATGGACATGGTACAGAGCTGGGAGCAGACCTGCTGCAGGATGATCACACTCTCTAGCTGCAGTCAGCTAGTGGGAGGGTTTTGGATCTTTTTCTTTGAGGAAATCCTCTCACCTCTCTGACCATAGACAGAGTCTAGGAACAGGTCTCTAGCCTTGACAAATAAATTAAAGCACTGTGAGCATTTACTCTTCCAAGCCTTGTTCTTCTTTCTCACATGCCTGAACTTCTTTTTAGAGAAATAGTTTATTTTCATTATATGGGATTTTTTCTGTTTGTTTAAGGGTTTCTGGTATTTTGTTTGGCTTTTTTTACATTTTTTTGTTTTTAAAATAACACAGATAAAAAAGAGTGAGGGAAGAGGTGGGCTCTGTTGATTTTCTGCAATTACAGCCACTGAGAAATTTAGCTCCCTGTAGGAAGGTCTGCAGATCTGAACCTCAGTCCTATAATCTGCTTTCCATGAGCTGCAGAACAACTGCTGGTGGTGGCTGGGCTTATGCCTCCAGGGCTGCTGCCATTGCCCCCCTGTGTCATCTTGGCCAAGTCCCTGGAATGCTCCCAGCGCCTCTCGTTACTGCTGCTTTACTGGAGCCCATCTTCTTCTGGCCACAGAGGAAAGACTGACCTCCACAACTCTTTGGTTCCCACCCAGTGCAGTGCCAAGGTAAAAGCAGCAGTGATGCCCTGGTAATGGAGCCCCTCTGCATCTCTGCTCACAAAGAGCTGTAGGATTCACTTAGCAGCCTGCAGACCACAGCCTCTCCTGCTCTAAAAGGCTGCTTCATTGATTTCAGTGAGCACTCCAATCCTCTCCACAGATAATTTAACTACAGGTGTATTTTATCTCCACATACTTTCCTGGAGTTACACATGGCCTTCCCAGAAGGAAATTTGGTTCATTGGGTTTTATCCTTTGATATATCCCCTTATGCAAAATATAGCTTAGAAAATATGTATTTATCATGTTCTCAGTAAAAGTAAAGAGAAAAAGCCACAATTTCTTCAGGAATAAAAAAAGCTGCTCAGTCTTCAAAATTTCCTGGACGAAAATTAAATAATCAGCTTAAGTTCTATTTCCTTTTCCCTTCCCCAGAATAATATTAGTTTCTGCTTTCACAAAGCACACAGATCATCCTCAGCAGGAAGCCAGGTAGAGTACCTTAAAGAAGAAATAATATAGTGGAATGGGGTTTATGAAGAGAAGAGCAGTGCCTGGTGGTCTAACCATGAAACGTTGTCTGACTGAGGTAGGTTTAATCTTCTGCTACACAGACACCTTCTAAGCAACTTATCTTCTTATGGGATATTTTTAATAGCTTTTTGGAAGCAATGAATAAGGTCTTTCTCAGTGTCATGCAGTGATCCGGTACACTGCAAATCATTCTAGCTACTAAAGGTGCACAGACCTCAGGAATTTCACATTTAAAATAAATATTTGCTCACTGAGTCTTGCTTAGAACTAGCTGTAAAGCAAGGTACTGCCCCAAAACAGAACTTTGTTACTGCAAGTCCAATTTAGGTAGACATTTAAAAAAATTATATAAAATTTAGATTCCTGTCCAGATCAAAAACATACTAAATTTAAGCATCATTTTGTTTGAAAATGTTTTTAAGAACATGCAGCAGTCATAGGTGATAGCTCAAACACAATTTCAAATAGATGGTGGTCAACAAGAGATGTGTATGCATAATTCAGGTGTAACATTGAGACTGGCCATGTTTCTGATGAAAGGTATATCCATGTTCTAGTAAGAACCAGGGAGATTGGGGAAAAACAAAACAACAACACTTACAGCACAAGCAAACCAAAAAGGCTGTCAATTAGGAAGTATGACCCTGGGCTCTGTCTCTGCTTTGCCATCTTTTACCTCCTCCAACACAGATCTGAGGACTTTATTCTAAGAAGAAACCTGTTATGCCAGCCTCTTTGACATCACAGCTCAGAAAGTGACAAAGGTCTTGGGTGGCTCTTGCACTTCTACCTTCAGCTTGTGTGATTCAGGAAGAGACCTTGTGCTGGTGCTGATGATACACGAGCCAGGGCCACAGCACACAGCTGGAGAGCTACAAGCACTGAGGTGGATGGACCACAGACACACTTGGGCCCACAGCTTCCCCCCTGGCTGGTAAGCTGGCGACCCCCAAGGAGCAGATCTGTTTAATTACAAGCACCCATGGTCACTTCATGCGTAGCTGTTATCACCCAGTCAGGCCTGGAAGGGCATTTTTCTAATCAAAACCAAAAGGGACATTTAGGAAATCAGCCTTTTCTCATCTTGCTGTTGTTTGGATCATGGTACAAAATCAACCAAAAAATTGCTGGGGTTGGATACCTCTGGGTCAGCTGCCTTTAACTCGCTTTATGGCCCAGGGAGAGAAAGATCCATGTTAGGTTAGCTAAGCTCCCACTGCTTCTGTGTGTTGACACCTTTGAAACAAACCATTTGTGACAGGTTACTGCTTTAATTGCCACCTTCAAAATGGAAAAATACTGTTACCTGTCTCCATCTCCCAAAGGTTTTACAAGACTTAACTCGTCTACTCCTCTGCTCACTCCTCCTGCAAATGGCTTTGAGATTCCTGAAGAGTGGGAAATTAGCAGGTATGTGTAAGGTCATGTTAGCTCACCCTCCCTTTGTTATGATGTGGCTCTGTGTGATCAAGTTTAAGAGGAAATATTGTGCTCAAACCAGTGCTAAACTCAGCAGGAGTGAAAACCTTGCATGGCTTAAAAAGTAATATTTCTCTTTTGGCATACTCTAATATACTCTTTCCTCATAAGTGTTCATGTTATCACTTCTGCTTGCCTGGAGATCTCAGCCGTAAGTAAAAACATTGCAAGAAGGAAAACAAAAGAGCTTTCTGGACTGATCTGTCATTTACATTTTTAGTGTTGCAGTCTGTGTGTGTTGAGGTGTAGAGGTTTTCCCTTAAAGTTGATTTGGTCTAAGGAGTGTCCTTTTTCCTGCTGTGTCTTCATCTTTGCAGCTTGTTGTGCTCTCCCTGCCAGCCCAGGCACTGCCTGAGTGCTGGCACCACCTCAGTGATGCTTTTGTTCTAGCAGCCTCCGAGGGCCCGGCACTGTCAGCAGGTTGGCAGTGGTAGGACACCTCTAGCAATGCCCCAAAGAAAGTGCTACTGTCAGGAAGCATTTGCAATGTTTCTTTTTTGGCTGTGGTTGGTGGTAGGAGCGAAGCAGGTGGAGAAGCACCTGCTTCACTCACTCCAGATCCTGTANACAGGCACACTGGCAATTGGTGAAGCCAGGCGAAGCACCCGCTTCACTCACTCCAGATCCTGTACATTTCCCCACCTTCCAATTCAGGTGTTTTTCCTTCCAACGTGGGAAATGGGGCTTGAGCAGCCCCACAGGAAGATGTGGGATGCCAGTGACTGTCTACATTCTGACAGACCCTGCAGCTGCCAGCTGTGGTGTGCCAAACCCAAACCTGAACCTGAGTTCTCCTGAGGGGGCTGAGCACGAGGACAACATGTGCCTTATGCGACCTGTCCAGGCCCCTTGCTCCCCAAGGGCAGGTGACTGATGCTTTGCCCCAGCACAGACCCTTCACAGAGTTTCCTTGGCCCTTGGTGAGGGGTGGAGCTCTTTCCTCCTTCCCACCACTTAAGAAGAATGAAAACAACAGCATCATGTTTTTAACCAAAGCAATTCTGCATTGGCATCAAGTTTTGTTGTCATCCCTGTTATTAGCTTCTTATGATACAGCCACTGAGCTGGACCCTTAACTGCATGCACACAGTCAACACTGGCTTCACTGGAGCCCTGGCTGGTGCCCTGGATATGGATGCCACCAGAAACACAGCAGGGATGCAGTCACAAATCTTTTGTAACTCCAAGATGAGAAAAGTTTACAAACACTCTTTGAAAATTAAATGCTAGAATTATGCTACTTCTGCGGGCTTTGTTAGGCTTTTCTTCCAGCAGGTTCTACCTAACATAGTTAAACCAACATCAGTGAAGCAAGAAAGCACAGGGTCACAAAAAATGGCCAGGATAGCGTTCATACAGACTATACATCTCTTGGCTTCCCCTGTGTGACAGTGCTGGTCTGAGAGCATCCACTTCCCTGTGAACGCAGGTATGTACTGACTGGGAACAACTTTGTAGGAGTGGGCTCTGGTTCTTGGCAAAGTTCCTAGAGTTTGGCTTGTTTCTGCACAGCAAGCTCAGGGAGCACTGCTAATGCACTGAGTTTTTTCCAGGGGAAAAAATCTTTTATCTTTTCAGCTGAAATTGCCATTAGGAAACGTCTGCTGCCAGGCTATATAGGTTCATATGTACGTGTATTTAAGGTACCGCCAAAAGCAAATATACTGACATGAGGAAAATGTCTAAGGAAATTACAATGCACTCTAACAATGATCCAATTTATTAATGGTAAGTGACACGGGAAGGAAATGTTTGATGTGGGACCATCTGCTTGGAGCTGTGGCAGTTCTGCAGCGTGGGGCGAGCCGGAGCACAGGAGTCGTGAGTAAGCAAGGGCTCCCTGCTGCACTTTGACGCAGGTGGCTCCGTAGCTGTGAAAGGAGATGTTTGAAGGACATGGGAGTTTACTGATTAAAAAGATAAATCTCCTGAATTGCACTCCTATAATTACATTGTCATTACAGCAAACGCAGCTAAATTAACTTACAAGAGCATGGCTTTTGCCTTGCCCCGTTATGTTTATGTACAAATCCCTTCATGTAGCAGCCCCTTGACTGCTTTGCTGGCTTGTTTAGTACCATATGTTTCATCCTGTATGCTCCAATGGGCAAATACAGTCATCTTAATAACCCCAACAACTATATCACAAAATCCAGAACACTGATTTTGCTCACATGGTGCTGAGCTGCCACAGTGACAGGAGAGTCTGACTCACTGCCTGAATTCAGTTCACCTGTCAGAATTTATCTTTTCTCCTTAAATCACTGTATTTGGTATTCTTCTGCCACAGCAATACACTCAGACCTTGACTTCCAGCAGAGCTCAGCCATGATTCCCCACAACTCAGCACTGTGCCTTGGGATGGCTGTGCAAGGTGGGATGAACTGCAGTTTAAGTGAGGCTGATTTGCACCATGGGAAGCAGTGCCGGTTTGTGTCGAAGCTGGGGAGGGAGGGAAATGTTCAGACCAGGAGTGGAGGAAAGGAACAGTAATACCAAAGTCTCAGGCTCTGCAATGAGAAACACAAGCGTGGTTAACAGCCCAGTTTCTCCTCCTGTGCCATTCGGGCGATATTGTTGGGTGACTGCTGTCAGCCTGTGAGCTGGCAGGAGGACATAAGGGATGTGCTGTAAAGAGCATCATGTGGGACAGAGAAAGGCTTTGAAAATGTGTTTAATATCAAATGCTAGAAAAAAAAAATGCACCTGACTTTCACTGAAAGATATACATGAGACAAATAACAGTACAGTTCTAGTCCTCTTGCCTGCAAAGGTAACTTTGAAAAGCTTTATAGACTTAATAATTATTTAACACCACAAAAAAGATGCTAAACTAAAATCAGCAAAGGATGGCCCTGTAAAGCAAGGTTCTACTGGAGAATGCCAAACCCATGTAACCTCTGGAAGATCTGGGTTAGTTGTGGGCTGCCAGCTCACTTAGCAGCTCACAATTGCTGAGCAGGGCAGCACGGCCTGCCGCAGTTCGCCAGAGAGTCCACAGTGGATGAAGCCTCTACTGATGTCCAGCATGGTCCAGCTGCATACCCTGAGCCAAAAGCAGAGAGCTCCCAGCAATTCTGGAGCCACTGCGAAGGCAGAAATGAGCTCCCCAGAGGCTCATCCACTGCCAAGTACGGTGCCAGGGCACCAATGGATGCACTGGCCAGAACTGAGCTGGGAGGCAGGCAAGAGCGGAGCAGAGCTGAGCATTACTTCCCTGGCAGCCTGAGAGCAGCGGCCCAAGCTGCCTGCCACTGCTGCTGGCAGCAAATACGAGGCTTGGGACTGAATCCTGCCTCCCTATCTCCCTTGAGAAGCATTCTGATGGAGTGGAGAGGGGAGCTACTATTTAAAAGCCCTATTAAACTATCCGGGGTCACAGAATGTAACAACATGAGGGGATAGGAGTCACATAAATTTCTAAAACCAAGGCTTTTAAAAGCCTGGCACTAGGGAGGAGCCCTTCATGTTCTGTCGCTTTGTGGAATAAAATGTCAGTGCAACAACAGCTCCACATTCTTTGTATGTCTTTGCAAATCTTTCTTTTCTGAAACAAAGCAAAACAAAAGGATGGTAACTCTTGCTGTTTGGCTGGCTCAAAATCCAGCTACATGTCAGAAATGTCCATAGGTCAGCCAAGTCCTGCTCATACAGGAGGAGACACCCTCACTGTCTGCACTCTTTTATAGGCACAGGAGCTTGGTCCTGGGAGGCAGGATTTTATGCCGTGCATAACATGCTGTTAATAATCAACAAGTTCAAATGTTCCACTGGGACAGGGCTGTGGATTAATCACGGCCTTCGGTAGCCGCGTTTCAAGAGGAGTGACACTGGCCTCCACCCCTTCTGTTGCCCTGCAGGAAATGTGGGTGGATGGAGAGGAGAGAACAACAGGAAGGAGGACAAGGAAGGCATGAAGGGGTCATAGTTCATAAAGTATTTGAACTTGCCACACCTTTTCCAGCATTTAGCTTGCTCTGAAGCAGACAATGGGCAAGTCTGGTACTGTCATTCAATGGTTTGGGCTTCAGAGGATCTGTCTGTTGAGAGCCACCCTGGGAACGTCGTTCAGATACTTTTATTCCTGACTTCAGGACAAGAAACAAAAGCTGAGTGTTCAGCTCCACCACTGGTGGCTGCAACGGCATTTTGTCTTGGGTGACTTTTGTCTGGTCCATTGTCTTTGAGAGCTTCACGTTGTGTTCAGTGATGGCAACTGCAAATAATTTCTTCTTCCATGCATTTTTTCCCTATGGGACTCAGAGAACAGGATCATCATAAAGAAGCACAGAGAGGTCACCACCTTTCCTTTTAACTTGTAGAAAAGTCTATACATTGCACACTTCAATGCCCTTCAGTGTCCACGACAAAATTAAATATACGAAGCTTTGCAGCACTGGAGGTGCACAGGTACCATAAACTGGGTGCTCATGAACACAAATTTCAGTTACCCTGTTTCCAGAACACAGAAATCAGACAAACGACAGCTGTGTCAGCCTCTGGCTTCATATTTCTTCTCCATAAGTGCATCCAAACAGATTAACAACACAGCCCAGCGCAAGCTTTTCAGCACCACCTGTAAATAACCTGGAATTACCAAATCGTCCTGCTGCACTCATTCCTCACTTGGTAAAGCAGAGACCTTTGCAGTTCCTCACGCTGCCACTATGATATATTTGTATGCAGTCATTGTATCTCTGCATTGCCCATCAGCTCTCCCCATGAATCCCACATTGTTAGCACCATATGGACATAAAATAAAAAATGATCTAGCATACAGATGGAAATAAAAGAGGCAATCACAGGTGACAAGTTTGCTCTATGGATAAACTAGAAATAGGATGCTGGGAGGAAAGCAGTCACTGAGAGCATTGTTCTTGCCCATTCTTCCTCCTGTGAGGCACAGGCATCCTTTCTGATTCCCCTGGGCTGTGGGGCAAATGAGATGCTATTCTGAATGAGGAAGTACCTCAGGGCACAGTCTACTCCCTAGTTGCCTCTAACCCCTGGAGGACCCACTCTGCAGCTGTCCTTGGCCAGCTGGTGAGGGCTTTCCCCTCTGCCCAGCCCTGCTACCAAGCTCAACAATGCTGACTGGAGGAAGGGTCAACACAGTATTCAAGATTTCTCCATCCCCTGCCCACTGCTCTCCTGGCCCACCTGTGTGGGAGGCTCAGGAGACAGGAATCAGAAAGGCAGGCGCACTCAGCACAATCACCCTCCAGGACTTTTTCCTACATGGCAGCATGGTAAAGGCTCATGCCCCTGTCCCATCACAAGGTGATGGAGCTGCAGAAGTAACCATGGTGCCTGGCAGCTTGTAAGGTGGCCAAAACCAGATTCAACCCCATTGCAGACTAGGGCAAGGGAATTATTCCCTAAGGGAAGTGTCCACGTACCGAGGTGTGTGTATGCTTCTATAAATACTCAGAGAATGTGGTTACTGTCAGCCACAAAGACTCAAAAAAAAAAAAAAAAACAGGGGGGGTGGGGAGAAGAAAAGCCAAGCCTTTCCATGTCCATCACCATCCAGTGAAACAAGTCATGCATTCAAATATGGCTTCGGCCTGGGTATTCTCAGAGCAGTGTTTTTACTTACAGCTCTTCTCCATTTTTACTCTGTATTTTTTGCACAGTGACCCTGGCAAAGAAACGAGAGACAAGTCCATGTTCCTGTCATGCTAACTTGAGCTGTTTCAGAGACCTCCTGGAGGAAACAGAATGCTGTAAACCTTTGCTTTTTAGCATATTTTACTTCTAGGATTTTCTTCCTGAAATGTATTTATGAGTTACTCCTGAAGAGCGTATCTGCATTGCTGTCATGCAACAGATGTCCCTGTGGTCTGATCTGACGAGCACCGAGCACTGAGCCACTGCATCTACACAATTACCACTGCTATAAGCCGCTTAGACTAGTCCTGGCTCAGGAATTTGCACACTAAATTGTGCTGCCTGACCCAGCCAGGCATTGCAGGAGTGCACTGGGAGCATTCCCACACCAGACTCCTGATATCAAAGGTGAGAGCAGGGTTATCTCTAGTAGATGTGGCTGTGGTGGGAGGTGTTGTCACCTTCCTCCTCTCTGAGGGAAGGAAGAGCTTATGATGCAACTGTCAGACAAGTGGAAGAGGCACACCAGAATGCCGATTTCCATCCCTCTGTCCTCCAGCACATCCATGAGCTGCCCCCTGTGTGGAGACCAAACACCACTGCCAGAGCTCCTCAGCGCATTGTGGGGGTCTTTGAAAAGCCACTGGAAAGGGTTTCAACTGTTTGCCAAATCACGCAAAGAGTCTGGCTTTTCTCAGACATCTTCAGCTCTAGTTTTCAGCCTGTATGGTCACAGCTCATGAGCGTCTTGATAAGCTGTGGTGCCCCTTCTCATAAAGATTTTTTAAAGACAAAGTGCTGGAGTCTGGAATATGTTGGAGACCTGTGCACTTGGAATGTAAAAGGCTAGAGATAGAACTGGTAAAATTTTGTTGTCTTGAATTTTTAAAGGAAAAACCACACTGTCATGCCTTCATTTCACTTAGCAAGTAGCAGCAGGCTGGAAAATCTTTTTTTTTAGTACACTTGCAGCCAGTGTGCAGAGCTTGATAATTAAGAACAACACCATATTCAAGACACATCCACCAAACCTTGATTACTATAGATGCTTCTCCTCAATTTAGATTCAGTTGAGTCTATATTTAACAGGTTTTGTGCTATTGCTATTGTCATACAAAAGTTCTTGGCAGCTGCAGGGACCAGGGAGAGCTGGCTGACTGAAAAGCAAGAAGGCGTTGAGCTCTTCTTTCATGTCCTCTTCTGCTAACTCTTGCTTCCTCTGCTGCCAGAAGCCCACACACTTCTCTAAGAGGTAAAGTACATTAGTACTGTAGCAACTTAGTCTTGCAGAGTATGGGAGGCCTTATAAAACATATTGTAGATGTATTTTAAGCTGAACTGGTAGAACTATTTACTGTTGAGACCACCTTATGCTTCACAGTAAAAGCCCATTTTGTCTGCTGATTAAAACTTCGACAAATGCTTTAGGTCCTGAAATTTTTCATGCTCTTGTGTCCTTTCCACAGTGAAGGAGAGATTAGGCCAAGAAGCCTTCTCTGTTTTTCAAAAAAACCCTCCAAAACCCAAAAGAGCATAGCCAAGCAAATATCTTCCTATAAATAATTACCTATTTTAGGTTTGGTTTAAAGAGCCCACAGCATCATAGTTCAAAGTCAAAGCCTGAAACCTGCAGCAGGAGTTGCCTTTTGTAAGCAACAATTTTAATTTTATCATTCCCATCCAAAGCTGCCTCAATTTGACCATAATGTCAGTTTGATGAAGCTCATTAAAGACTGCTGGATCTTGGTTAGCCGTTGGGGGGCCTGGCCCAGGGAGAGCATGACATTCCCACAGTGCTTGTTCTGTGCTCACAGCAGCTTTGGCAACAGCAGCAGCAGCAAATCCTGTCCTCCCCCAGCACATCTGGCTGCCTTACACCAGTATCGTGCCCCATGCCAAGTCCCCTGCCCCACTCCATGTGGCCTCAGAGGGGCTGACGGGGCAGAGCTCCCGCACAGCAGGCTTTGGTGCAGAACCTCTGCACCTCTGAGACTCTGGAAGAGCTTGCAAGACCCTGTGGTGCCTCCAGACCTCAATACATCCTTAGTGCTGTGAGGGGAAACAGGTGGCTGGGCTGTGGCAGACAATTTCAAACCTTCCTGGTGGCAGTAGAAAAACCTTTCGCGGGCAATGGAAGCTGTGCTGCATCTCTCAGCCTCAGGCATAGGGGAATGACCTCAGGTTGCATAGCTGAAACCTCAGTGGTGTCACTGCTGAGGCAATGTGAGGGTGCTGCCCAACTCCAGCTAAAATGGACAAGGAAAGTTACTTTGGAGAAGCAGGGAAGGCAGAAAAGTGAAAAAGGTTGAACAATCCACCACTCCTGTTCCCCACCATGCACGCCATGTGCATCCCTCAGTGCAGAAAAGGCGATTCAGAGCGTAAACTCCAGGTACTCAGAGACTAGAAGATGCCTGTGTGAACCCAGTTTTGGGGTTTTTTGTTCACTCATTAATAGCACACAATCTTTAGATCCACTGGTTCGGCCCCTGTAGCACACATATATGGACTCCTTGTGGATGCATCATGGCTGGGTAGAGAGGGAGTCTCTTTTGGTGAAGAAGTTGTGCGGTGAATGAGTGAGGGAGGGACTGCAGGAGGAGAAGCAGCAATTTCATGGTGGTTAACTGCTCTGAATACTGCCCAGGAGCACTAGACGTTAACACCACCTTTGCCACAAGGTTACCACACAAAGCAAAGGTCATCATACTTTCCGGTTTTCCATGTACCTAACTTGAAATTTGGGCCCAGTTTGCAGCAGAGATGAGCCTTCAGAGCCACAAAGATTTCCTTTTATTTCCTATTCCTCAGTCTCACAGAGTTGCTCTGGAAAGAATTTAATTGATGTCTGAAGTCCTCCCATGTCATACTGATGAGTCCCATAGAAAAGCCTGGAGGAAGCAAATAGCTCCCATTTGACAACAGTGCTTACACAGCAAACTGCAAATAAGGCACTGGGCCATGCACTGCACAAAATAGCAGTCTTCCTTCTGAGACCACTTCTGTCTTTTCTGTCCACTGAAGCAGGCAGGGGTGTGTAAAAGCAATTTAAAATTTCTCTTCCTTGCAATGCCTGCAGGAAATTTGACAACAATAAGGAGACTGGTTCTCTAGGCTCCTGGCTTGCTTGCCAAGCTTTCCTCCTCTTCCTTTCCCTCTCATAATTCAGATCCATCATTTGCTTTGTCTACCAGTTTGGGGCAGGGATGGGGCAGGGCATGGCTCTGAGGACAATGTGGACCCCAGCTGAAAACAAGTTTCAAAGTCTACTTCAGGTGTGATTCATGGGTCTGTCCTGTGCAGGGCCAGGAGTTAGTCTGCAATGGTCCTTGTGGGTTCCTTCTAACTCGGAACATTCTATGATTCTGTGATTCTATGCATATCTCAGATGACTGGGATAATATAGGCGTGTACCCAAACCTCATGCCAATCTTCTCCCACTTGCATAGTTTCCTCTTTGCCTCCTGTTTTCCCTCTTTTTTCCAGTGGGTCTGTAGTCCTGCAATGTTATAACTTGGACCATCTTGGCACTCTGGCTTACAGCCAGACAGGGAAGGAGTTGTGATGGGAGAGCTGGCAGACATGAAGATGCAGCAGGGCAGGGTGGACATGGGAGCTGGGGAGCTCCAAGCATTGCTTACAAGCAGCATGAAGGAAACCCCTGGAGAGAGATTTGAGTCTGATATCTTGAGGAAGATTAAATGAGAGCCTCAGATCTTGACCTGGTAAAACTTAACACCACTTTTCATCTTCAAAGCACTTCATAAACGTCAACCATTTCACCCTCATAATACTACCTTGAGCAGGGTGAGGAAGTTAAAGGCTCAGTAAGGGCAGAGCTGAAGGAGCTGGGGTTTTATAACTGATTGCTAGGGTTTCTAAAGAATTTAGTTCCTCTGAAAGGCCTCACCAGATTTTGAGATGAGCACTGAATGCAGCTGCAGACCTGCACCAGGGCTTCAGCAGTGCTTCCTTCCCTCTGCTGGAAGATAATCTGGGACTATTTGTCTCCAGCTCAGATTTGCACAAGGAGGCAGCATTGCCACCTCTCACAAGGACTGCTTGTCCCTTCTCAGGGACAACTTCTAAGGCTTTTTTTTCCTGCAGTCTTCCCCAGTTCTCAAACTGGGAACCCTTCTGGCTCCCCCCACACTGAAGGGCACTGACTCCCCTGCCAAGCACTGCCCTGCTGAGCTTTATTATGCGAGAGCAGTGCTGACACCAAAAAAGCCTCACAGCATGAAAAATGTGCCCTCTGGCCTCTGGCTCACCCTGCCCTTGTCATCGAAGCATTTCCTCTCCACCACTCTCAAGCTGTTGCACCAGCAAAGCAGAACCTCATGGTTTCCCCCAGTTTCCTGCAGCCTGTCTGCCCTAGGGCACAGCTCGGGCTGTGGGGGGCAGCCCCCTCCCCTCGTCCAGCCAACAGAACACTGGTAACGGGAGCGTATCCATGCCAGAAAGATCCAAGCCAGAGCAACAAGTGCTTTGCAATCCCTCTCCAGCTTGTGGAGAGGTGAGGAGAGGCTGAGGCCAGGATTTTGGCATTTGGGAATGATAATAATATCCAAAGAATTTTCCATCTTGTGGAGTGCATCCTGAGTGTGCAGGCCAGCTCAGGGCTCTTCATGTAACACCTGAGGCCATTACTTTCTCCCATGCTCATCCCAAGAGCCTCCTCCAAACAAAGCCTCAGACAAACAGCCAGGGAAGAATTTCATGAGCCTGAGCACACTTTGAAGTGGAAACTACATTTCATCTGCAATTCCCAGAGGTTCAGTGTGTGAGAGCTATTGCACCGAAGAGGAGAGTAAGTTGGGACACACAAGGGGCTGCTAGCCCTTCCCACAAAAAAATAGGAAGGAAAGACTCCACCTGGAGCTACACCTCAGTGGGAAACAGCAGGTGGGATGGGATTTGGGAATATTGCAATACAGGCAAGGGTACTAAGCAGAAGGAGAGAGAGCCTGCCAAGCATCAGAGCTTCAGTAGCAATGTATGGATCCAGCAACAAAAGAGGCTCCCATATTTTTTGGGTTGCATACAGTGGCCTATTGCAGATTTGGGAGGAATGAGACTGAAAGGCAGAGAGAGCTGCCTTCCCTCCACAGTGAGACCAGGAAAACAGCAATGCAAGGCAAGATTCCCCTCCCCTTGCAGGGATCTCAATGCTCTCAAGCAACCACCTACAGACAGCTGTGCTTGCTCTGCTAAGGCATCAGCTTAATTGGTGACATGGCTGTTTATCTTTAAAAATACACATTTGCCCTTCCTGTGCAGCCTGATGTCAAAGAACACAACAGCTCTGACCTGACCCAGAGACTATCAACAAAAAGCCCTTCCCTCACAGCTCCTCACTCTCTGCCTGCCTTGGTGTGGTGTTTTGTCCTGGCAAGCCAAAGCACAGTCAGCCGTGCGACTCCACAGGGAAAAAAATTTGCTGGCATGCCTCCCAATGCTGCACCCAGGCATCACCAAGAACTCTGACAATGCCTTACATAAAGGGTGCTGCTTTCACCCAGCTCATGACTTAAGAATGGATTTTCAGAAATACATAAATATTGCAATTTTCAGATAAGTACAGGTGTTCTTGAAAATTCACTAGGCACCTACCTGCCCTAAACTGTTAGGTTTCTAAATGCTTTTGGAAATATTGGCCCGGAGATGTTTAAACAACATCATCAACCCCCACCATTACCCTAACTAGCTTCCACACATTTCTCAAACTGACCCTTGGCAGCTCCCAAATGGACTGAAACGCATTGCCTGGATTCAGATTTTCAAGGAAATAAAACAGCAGCTGAGAACATCAGTCACAGCAAAGCCTGTTTTGGCAACACAGAGAAACTCTGGGTTAGGTCATGTGCAAATGGCACATGTGTGATTGCTCTTTTAGTTACAGACTGAAACTTATGTCTCATACAAAAACGACATCACTTCTCCCCCTTTGCCCAGCTCAGTTTTATAGGAGTTTTGAAGTTAAAACAGCAGAAGGGGAGCTGATGTGAGGGTGTTTTCGTCATGTAATTAAGTGGTGGTCCTCTCATGTGTCACATGTCTCATGTTAGAGGGTGGTGAGAAGCGGAACATTGCAAAGAAAGGCTCAAGAGGAGACCACATCCCCAAACACAGCCAGGCAAATGTGTGTGTTCATGTGTGTATTTGCCTGTGCATAGAACACTGGCAGGATCCAGCTGTGCTTGCTGATCCTCCAAGAGGTAATATTAGAGCACGGTTTTTAACCAGGAAAACTACATGCCTTTGGGCTAACAGAGAGACCGGCAGACATGGAAGTTAGGCAGGGAAAGGGAGATCCCTTAACTCCAGCGTGAAGGGAGAAAAGGGTGTTTCACTTTCTTCTGTCTTTGCAGGAAGGCTGGCCTCGCACAGTGCAAAGTAATGAGATTCTACACCCCTTCTCTTTCTCTTTTCAGTTTTGGTAAGGAAATGGCAGGATCCAGACAGCACTACACTTACAGCTGTAGCTATTACATAGACCCTCATATTCTGTGCAAATGCTTCTTCTGTCTCATTAAAGGCACACATCACTGCTCCTGCACTGTCTTGCTGCTGCTCAGGAAGGGATCCTGTCTTTCATCCCAGATGCACAGCATGGTACAGGTTCAGGCCCATGGGAAGTGTTGAGAGGCAGGGAGGGAGAAGACAAACAGGGAATGTTTCCAACCCCCATGGAGCCACTGCATGGGAAATGCCCCTCTTCAAGTCCTGGCAGGGTAAGGACAAAGGAATTGAACTGTTACATTGAAAAGTGCGAGAGAAAAAATTATGAGTTAATCAGTGCTGTCAGGACACCTTCTAAAGATGAGGTTTTTGTTTCATTTTCTTTATATGTTTTTCACTATCCAATTTTTGTTTTTTATTTTACACCTGCTGTGCGGCCCCAGCAGTGCCTGTCCTGCTGCAGGGACTAGGCTTCTAGCACCCGCAACCCACCTCTGCGGCCCCACACTTGCACAGGGCTCCTGGGACACACTGCCAGCCACTGAGCACCCTATGGGGCCACCAAGCTTCCCACAGGGAGTGTGAGAACAGAGTCAAGTAGTGGCCCAGGACAAGCCCAAGGCCAAGTGTTTAATAGGCAAAATAGTGGCTCAGCAAGTATCTGATGTGCAAAACTCAATAAACAGGCAGTAAATCTGATGTTTTGATAATGATGCTCCTCCTTATGGTCTCAGGCAAAACACCACTGAACTCTCACAGAATCAAATTACTATATAGGTTTTCTAGTGCCCAGCTACAAAAAGATCTGAGACTGCTGGAGGCTGGAAGGACACGGTACTGCAGCCTGTAACTCCTTTAATTAGGAGTTTAATTTAGGATTTCTGCCATGTGACTCCTGACAGGAAATCAAGCCCCTTGGGCTGAAAGGTTTCCAAGCATCCTGCTTCTAGGCTACAGCTCCCCTGAGTTCACACATTCAGTTGTACAGCAAAGGAAGCAGTGGTAGGGCCACCAAATGGGGACAAAATGCTGGGGGGGGGGGGGGGGGAACATCAGTCACCCACCAGCTCTGCCTATTTCTGTATTTTGCCTTGGAGGTAGCACAGCCACCACTCCTTGGGCAAGGAGTAACATTCAGCTTTCAGCACTTGAGGCTGGAATTCACCTCTCTCCTTTTAGGGGTTTAAGGTTCAGTCTGCATGGGTGCCCTTAACAATCATGGGAGAAGAAGAGACAATGACTTGTAAAAGTAAATATGTGCCACCAATTTTGACAACCTATTTGATGAAGACGACCCTGGGTGAGCTGATGAGGGAAGAAGCTTCAGAAAATAAATCCAAGAAGCTAAAGCGCCTCTGTAGATAAAAGAAGATCAAACATGGGCCATATCTTTCAGGCCTTCAGTTTGTCACAGACCACCAGCAGTATCATGGGAATGTGAGTATACAGTAACAAAAGGAGTGCTGTATATTAAACTCTCTTCTTCACCTCTTCTAAATTAAGGAAGAACAATTAAAAGACTGAAAAAGTCAAATAAATAGCAAGAGAAAAAGAAGATAATTTTTCATTTCTTCTGCTTGCTAGAAGGCTCAGGGACACCTGTTGCATTAGTGACAGACCGCGATGTTTTCTATTTGCCTTGGGAAAATGGCATCATGCAGCAGACAAACTTAAAAGAGCAACATATGTGGGCCTAGCAGTGCCACTGCAGTGACACTGGCATGTACAGGAGAAGAAAGTCATCATTAAGTCTACTTAAGGGGAGAAAGGCAAAATCCAGGCCAATTAGCTTCTGAGGTAGCTCAGAAAACCTGGCAGCTGCAATAGGAAAGCAAAGGAATCAAGAGAAACACCAGACCGTGAGGGATCAGCCATGAGAAAGACAAGCCAGGTTCTCAATCCTTCTCTAAATAATACTTTTGGAACAGAGTTAATCTGTATGATACTGATCTGATGTAATACTATTGCTGTTCCTGAGCCTATAGCTAGAGATGACTGTGCATGGGACCAGAAAATAGCTGATGTGAGTCCACAGCTGTCACAAAGAGTGTGGACCAGCTCCTGCTCTGCACAGCACCAAGGTACTCCTGGGAAGAGCTGGCTCTGGAATGGGAGATGAGAAAATCTCACAGATGAAGTAAATTCTTGTCACCTGGAAGGTGGCACGGCAGAAAAAGATTTTCCTTAAGGTTCTTCTCTGACTTTGGACTCCTAATACTCACTTCATAGCTCAGGTCAGTTGTATCAAGTTTTGCTCTCACTGAATCATTGCTGAGTGTAGACATCTACACACAAAAGGCCACCTGCCTTTCTTGGTGGTGACATGGCCTTCCCTCCCCTTTGCTTTGCTCTCACTGGGAATTTCCCTCTTCTGCACCCTCCTACGGGTAAGTGGTGCAGGACACTTGGGCTTTTCCTCCCATGGGAGGAGTGGGTGCTATGTGTCAACATCGTCGGTGGAACTGGGCACGTCCTGTGTCCTGGGCACTTCTTGAAAGTGCAATAGAGTTACAGGGTGGTTTTGCAGGGAACAGCTTTTTGGCTAAGACAGATAGGTTGAAACAAGGGAAAACAAGGAAGGAAGAGCTGATGGTGGGGAAAAAAAAAAAAAGTGAAATAGAGATAAGGAAGAAAAGGTTATGCCACAGACAGAGGCCACTTGACTTGTGCACCCTTGATCCTATGCTGCCAAGACAAAAGCAATACCCTGGCAGAAGTCACAGCTACCTGAAGGCTGCTATAACTTAGTGTGGGCTGCCAATATTCCCACAAAGCAGCTACAGCAGATATTAGTGCAAAAAAAAGGAAATGCTGTGGGTGATATCCCCACTGTGAGGCAGAAAGAGCCGGGAGAGACCTGTCCTTGCACTGCTGTCTTAGGGAAAACACTGTGGCATTTCTCCATCACTGCAGCATTAACTATAGAATAGTTTGGGTTGAAAGGGACATTTAGAGGTCATCTAGTCCAATCCCACTGCAATGAGCAGGGACATCTTCAATCAGATCAGGTTGCTCAGAGCCTCATCCAGCCTGACCTTGTATGTTTCCAGGGATGGGGCAGCCACAACTTCTGTGAGCAACCTGTTCCAGTGTTTTACCAGCCTCTTTGTAAACAACTTGCTCCTTCTATTGAATTTCAATCAACCTTCCTTCAGTTTAAAAGCATTACCCCTTTCCTATCACAACAGGCCTTGCCAAGAAGTTTGTCCCCATCTTTCTTTGTGACAAGCTGCAGAAAGTTCTCCCCAGAGCATTCTCTTCTCTAATGATGAGCTGTTGTCTGTATCTCACTCTTAAAAATACTGGATATCTTTATCTCCTGAGTTGTTATATCACATTTACAGCTCTCACACTTGTGGGATGCTGGGCTGCAGTGTCCAGCCCGAGACAGGTACTTACCTCATCGTGTCAGAACAGGTGGCACAAGGAGATATGACTCAGACTGAAATTGAGGTGTTTACCTTAGGGGAAACTGCAAGAAAAAAAACAACAAAAAACCACCCAGATTTAGAAAGCTTTTAACACCATAAAAGAAAGGTGAGCTCACCACAACAGAGCTCAGGGTAAGTGCTGGCTGTGGGAATGTCCCTGGAGGGGAGGACAGCAGGGCAGGGGCACCATTCCAGAGGACAGGAGCAGTGTTTCCCCACTCACTCCATGCAGGAAGGCACAGGCAGGCTACAGCTGTGAGCAGACAGCCTCTGGCTCCCAGCAGGACTCCCTTGCCCCTGGGATGAGTAGGAAAACTGAGTAAACACACTCTTGGGTGGAGTAGTCAGTTAAAGATGATTTCAAAGAAAACTGCGGAAAGCTTTACCCTTTTTCTGCCAGAGCCTGACTTGCCACGGTGGTGTTAACTCTGCCCAAGGACAATTAACTCTGCCTGTACCTCCAGCTCTGGATGATGGCAGTTCCTTCAAATGTTTCAAGGATCCCCTGAAGAGCCCCAGTCATGCTCACCCACTCCTTGCCCCTGGTGCAGAGGTTAAAGCAGAGAGCCTGCCCGTGTCCCCAAACTGCTGAATTAGCGCACTGCCTCATCCCTTTCCCGAGGACCATCTTTGCTGCATTTAGAAGTGCTGCTTCCTTATGAGTACAAACAGCTGCTGTGCTTTCCAGGGGAGAGCAACAAGCTGTGCCTGAAAGCTCTCAGGGGACAAGAGTCTTGTTTCAGAGAGGAGAGGAAGACAAGAAGGCAAAGCTGTGAGTGACAGCCCAGCCATCAGGCCTGAGGAGGGAGGTCCCTCTGGGTCTCAGTTCAGAGAAATAGCTGAGAAAGCCCCAAGTGGAGAGCTGAAGCACTGATCCAGAAACTGCCTGGCACCTCTGCAGGGGCAGCATTGGTGGGAAAGAGAGAGTACAATGGCCCGAGAAGAGATTGAGAAAAGCAGACATTTTCTCACACTGTGTTTAAATGGTATTTGGTGGCTCTGTTGCACTGCATTTGAAATATCCAGGTCTCTGCTAATGTTAATGCCTTTGTCCTCTGCTAATGAGCTTCACACTCTGGGTTATTGCAGCCTTCTCCTACAGCTGAACAGGCACCTTTGCTAACAAGCTGCGTGCAGCTCCCGAGGACAGTGGTGAGCAGAGCTGTGTTGGCTTCCTGGGGTGGGTTGAGTCCAAGGGGATGGAACACCTGCGTGGTGACACCATGACAGAGCACTGGGGTAAATTTCAGGTTTGCCATCCCTGACCTTCCAACAGTGATACCTCTCCTTTCTTTAGGAAAGACTCAAAGCTTGTTCAGGGGACGTCTGGCATGTACTTAATGCTGCTCTAAGTGCTGTCTCTTTCTTGTCCCAGAACCTAGCACTTTCACAGCTCTGCTGAGGCTGAAAGCTTGCCAGCAGCTGGAATAGCCAGCTGATGATATTCCCCTCTTTGTGCATGCTTTTATGTGTACATTTATGTGCATCTTCATCCCAAAGTGGATATCATTGATACGCCTTTGGCAACTGAGAGAGGGCGAGGGTTTGTACAGTTGCTAGGGCAGAAGAAAGCACTGTTAGACTGAAGAAGGATAGGCAATAGCAATTTTGAAGAAAAACAATAACAATTTTAACAGTAGCTGACATTCCGTTTGGAAATACAGCAGGAATATTTGTTATCTTTTTCTGTCAGAATGGCCCAGTCCTGATTTATAGATATTATCTTGAAGATGACAGAAAAGCATATTAATCTACTTGAGATGAGAACCTGGGCTTCGAGAACAGCCGTTGACACTTTCTGAGGAGTGAAGTGATTGAAATCAATCATATTTTATAACTCACAGCAGTTTCTGTAAGCAATTTGAAGATCCAGCTGCCCCACTAGTACCAGGTTTCCATCAATAGCTGCAATCCAGCTGCCAGAAATATCTTCTTAGTTCAAGTTATCCTTACAGTGATAGTGGCAAGTGGACAGAACCACATGACCACTCCACACAAACGTCTGACCGGATGTGCAGTAGTGGGAAGATGCAGACCTGACTGAAGACTAATCATTCATCATAAAAATTCAGAATTTTTCATCCGAAGGCCAAGGCATACAAGAAGGTACTCCTGGCATGTGAAGGTTGAGCTAGAGGAAGGAGAAAACACTGAGGCTGCAAGTGATAGGGAATAGGGTGTGACAGTCCAAACACAGTCATGGAGTAATATTTTGTGGAAGGAGCCTCTCGAGTTCACCCACCTCTCAAAGAGGCCCAACTTCAAAGTAAGAGCAGGTTGCTTAGAGCCTTGACAAGCTGACCTCTGAGTATCTCAGTTCAACATGTGCAGCTGGCACAACAGAAAGAAGGGATGCCATCCAGAGGGACAAGGATAAGCTTGAGAAGTGGGCCCACACAGACCTAAGGAGACTCAACCTGTCCAGGTGCAAGGTACTGTACCTGGGTAGATGCAGCCCGAGGTGAGTACAGACTGGGAGAAGAACCCTTTGAGAGCAGCCCTGTGGAGAAGGACTTGGGGGCTCTGGTGGATGAAAAGCTGCACACGAGCCAAGAGTGTGCACTCGCAGTCCATCATGGGCTGAAACAAAAGCAGCGTGAGCAGCAGGTCGAGGGAGGGAATTCTGACCACCTTCTCTGCTCTGGTGAGACCCCGCCTGGAGTGCTGTATGCAGCTCTGGGGTCCGCAGCACATAAAAGCAGGTGGACCTGTTGGAACAGGTTCAGAGGAGGGCCACGAAGATGGTCACGAAGGGCTCTTCCAACCCAAGCCATTCCATGAACTCCACCAGAGAAGGAGGTACAGCCACCTCAAGGGGCAACATGTTGCAGTGATGAACCACTGTCACTGCAATTTCTTTTCCTGACACTTAACCCAGATGTCACTTGTTGCATCTTGTGATGCTTGCATCTTGTCCTTTCTGTACCTTGTAGAAGAGTCTGGCTCGTCCTTCTCTATAAGCCCCCATCAGCTCATGGGATCCTGTAGTTATTTCTTCATCTTAACTACTCCTATCCAGGCTGCACAAGCCCATCTCTTTTAGCCTCTCCTCATTTGTTATGTTCTCCAGCCCATTGTCTTCATAGTCATCTTCTGGCCTTGTCTCACTCTCTCCAAAACTGGACACTGCTTCTTATGTGGCCTTGACAGTGCCAAATAGAAAGGCTTAATATTCTCCTGAGCTGCTGGAATGCTCTTGCCCACAGTGTAGTTGCCCTCCATCTCTGCTAGGAGGTCCTGCTGGCTGCTGGGCAGCCTGTTCTCACAGGGTCCCCAGCCCTTTTCCACAGAGCGACTCCTGAGGCAGCTGGTTCCCAGCCTGTGCTGTTGTATGAGTTTGTTCTGTTCTACATTCAGGTCTGTGTTGGTCTTCACAAGGCTTTTATCAGCCCATTTTCTTTGGTGGTTGAAGTTTCTCTGAATGACAGTCCTAATGTCCAAGTAGGTGATCTCTCACCACAACCACAATTTGCTGTCATTCACATCTCTTCCAATTCCTATTCTCCTCCATGAGTAGTCTCACTTGGTTGGTATTGTATGTGAAGGTGGATAAAATGACTGACAGAATGTGCAAATGTATCCCAGCATCACACATTTTTCCTGCAAAGTAACATCTCCATTTGTATGTCTGGCAGCACTGCCTGTGCAATTCCCTTCTGATTTATTAACACTATCAGCAGGAGACATCAAAAATTCCTAAGAAATACAAAAACCAAGACAGTTGTCTCAGCAGGTACCAACCTCACATGCAATGCACATACTCTCCTCTATTGCTAAAGCCAAAACGTGGCTGAATATTAGTTCTTACCAACTTATTTGCATATATACACACAGACGTCCCACTCAAGAGACTCAAAGAACAACACTTCTGTTTATCAATTGTCCAAGAGCAGCAGAAAACCACTTTCAGTATTGCCTCAGCTCAGAAACCTAGGGGCTCTCTAAAAAGTTCAGCTCCACAGCACACAGGGTCCCACACTTCCACTGGGGTCATTAATCAGTGCTTCACTATCATGGTGATGTGGGGCAGACTGAGGAGAGACAGTGCAAGATGAAAAGTGCCAATTGGTGCTAGGTGGGGTAAAAGCTCCTGCCTGCTCTTACAGGGACTGGGGCTCCATTCCTGCTTGCCTGTTTAAAAATTTGACTTGTTTTACCCGTTTACACCATGCGTGTCTTGCCGGGTGCACTGATGGGGCTGATGGCAATCTGAGCTGTCTGCTGTCAGATGTACAGCCACAGCCTGAGCTGATGGCTCTGATACTACACCTCTGACCCCTTCTGTCAGCAAAAAGTGACAAGGACGGAATCATGATAATTCCAGAGGGTTAACAGAGAGATAAAACATGACCATGGTCCGATATATTTGTGTACGGCAGCTCTTTACCTTATAAAGTTACCATTCCTATGCTTATGAAGTACAAAGCATGCTGGTATTTAGTACAAGCATTTTATTTCCATAATCTTCTGCTTATAAAAAATACACCTGATTTATATTGGGCTGAAATCAAGAATTAATTAATTCAAGGAATTAATTTTCAGACCACACTGTGCTCTGAATCAGTTTTGATTGAGCCAAGGCTTCTTATGCCAGGCCCTCACCCTGGACACGCAAGGAGGAATGCAGGAGTATGGGAATGAAAGCCTCCCCATGCCTGAGGTGGTGCACATTCTGCAGCCAGTGAGGTCAAACACAACCATCTCTCCAACGGTTTCAGCTTGGTTGGCTTTGAGGCAGCCCACTGGGATGTCAAAGTACTTGGATCAGGAGAAGGTACGTGTAGGGATGTGAGGAAAGGAACACAGGCATCAGCATGCTGCTGCAGCTGCCATAGTGCAAACCTCAGCCAGCTCAAATGCACATGCCAGCCTGCTCACATACTCAGCCTGAGAGCTCCTCTGAGTGAGAGGAATGTAATTAATTAATTAGTCAATAAAAATACACACTTGGTTATTGTCTGTTGGTCACTAGCATCATATGGAGATCTATTTACCCAATACCACTAGAAAGACACCAGCAGAAAGCCTTGACCCTACGCTGTTGACTGCTGACCTCAGCAGAGATCAGATTTAGGGACTTCTGCATACCTGTGTGACCAGCTGTTCTGCCTTTTGGGAATGGTTGAACCAATCCAGACCTTCGCTTTGGGGAGATACTTAGTTTAGACAGAGATATGTTTTTCTTATGCAAACTGGATATCTTTTCCCTCTGGAAAAGTTGGGCCCAGCCCTTTATTTCTTGTTATGTTGGCAAAGGGATGCCAGATCTTCTTCATTCTCCATCAGCAGGAGTTTAGCAAAGTGGAGGTGATCACTCATTTGCCCACTGCTCCCTTTCCCACCTGCACAGGAGTGTCAGTTCCACAGCCAATAACCCTAGGAGCTTCCTAGAAGATAGAAAAAACTGGTGACTTCTGTGTCCTGGTGCCTCACGACTGGGGCTGCAGTAACTAAACATTTTAATCCTTCCCATTATCTTTGCCTTGAAAAATGTAGTAATATTCCATAATCCGCTTTAATTTGGATAGGAACAACATGCTCCTGGAATGCGATGCTTCTCATGCTCTAATGTGCTCACTCAACTGCGATATTCAGAGAACTAATAGCAGCAATGTATAACCCTAATATAAACTATGTAGTGGAAAAGTAATCTGAATTGTGTTTCTGAACCTGTTCTTCATTAAATTCAGGTAGGACCAAAAAGCAATTCTTGGCTTGCTGCAAAATAGCCAGCCCAGAACACGGCCTTAGGAGTTTTGTGTTCCCGTTGTAGCACCCTGAATGAACAGGAATTTGTTGGTTTTTCCAGAGCAGCAATGGTTGTCATCTGCACTCTGTGTTTTCTGATGAGTTTATTACACCCAAAGTAGCGTTTTTAATATATGACTCAATTTTTTTTTCCATTACTTTGTCTCTGTCTCATCAAATGGACTTAATTACATTATTTATGGCTCAAATCCAGCCAGTTTTCAGTGTGTATTACATGGACTTGCTACACATGTCCTCAGTAATTAAGTAATTGCTGTGGATGGAGCATGCCTTCAAGCATCATGCTTGGAGCACTTCTGCCCACTTTGCAAGCCTCATCATACATAAACATACTTTGTCATACCACACATCAGCAATTGAAGATGCTTGTGTTGCCTTTTCGGCTGGTAAAAATATGAGGCAGACACAGCAGTAGCAGGGAAAAGGGTATTTTACCTTGGTTTTAATAGGATCCTGGATGCAAGGCCTGTCACAGAGGTAAATACGGCAGAAAGCACCCGGGCCCCCTTCGCATCCGAGCGCAGCGAGCCCAAGCACGAATCCACACAGGCATGAGCACAAGCACAGGCCAAGCACCCCGAGTACCCTGAGTATACAATTTTTATGGACTTCACAAATTAGCGTATCTATCTGAAATCCCCAATAAGAAATGTAATAGATGAAGTAACTGTCCCCCTATTCTATTTACCGCCTCCCAAATGAAATTCCAGTCCAGCTTACAAAATATGTTCCAGAAGGACAGACTTCAGCCAAGGTTAGAGCCTGTAGCTCTGAGATAGTGTAGAGCTGTTGATGTTCTACTATGTATGTTTCGTCTTCTCGCTTTGTAGGACCCCCAAACTAAGCTAAATGTCAGACTACAAGAATTATAGGTAAGTGGGACTAAGGTGTACAAGGGATATGTGTTAAGGGTAGAAGAAGAGGGAAAGGGTACAAGGAAAGGGAAAGGGTTTAAAATGTATTAAGGGTATAAAAAGGGTTTTAAAAGGGTATAAAAAGAAAAGACAAAAAACCATCAGGCATCACCTGCACAAATTTGGAAAAGACATGGCCATATCATCTCAGCCTGCAAGCACAGCAGAGGCTTAAACTGACCACAAGTCATTGGACCCGAGGCAGGAGAAACTCTTTGGCCCTGTTTGACACCAGAGGTCAGACATGGCAGCTGCTGTGCTTCGTTTGAGTCTTTTATGAAGTCTTTATTCATTTATGAATCAGCCCTCTCTCCCTAAGGAGAACCAGACCTGGTCAGTCTGCAGAGGAAGAGCAACACAAGTGACTCATAAGAGATGATTCACTCCTGCTGAGAGTACAGATGTCCTGATGGAGATGCTGCAAGTGCTGAATTGTGCAAAGCCCTTAGTTCACCAGAGGCTATTGTCTGGATGCTCCTAGAAAGAAATGCCAGACCTTACAGTGCATCCATAACTACAGTGTTTTCTGCCTCTGTAATCCAGGGTGGGATTGAATCAGAGCCAAAGTCTAGAATAGCTGACCTCGTACCTATTTATGTTGTGTTCACAACTTCCCTCCTGAAAATAAAGCAAGGATCCCTTAGCCAGGCACACCTTTTCCCATATGCCCATTTTTGTGTGTCCATTACATCAGGTGGCAAAACAGCATGTTCACCAGTGCCCTGAAAACAGTCTCTTGCTTTTTATTTTGGGGTGTTTCAGGTTCTAAACTGGAATTTTTAATTCAGTCTGAATCTGCATACTTAATATCCGACCCCCTGTTTCAAACATCACCCCAAACCCTACACTCTGCCCTTCCTTTTCTTACAAAGGGACAATTGAGAAGATCCTGTACAAGCTAAAACATATGGAGTTTCCTGGGGAAGTATTCCTGGTACAGCAAGAGACCCAGTCCCTGGATCCTGGCCAATCTGAGAAGAAGCACAATGTGAGAGGGTGAATTACTCCCCATAGAATAAGAAAATAATGTTCTGAATCAGTGAAAGAATAAAAATAAAGCCTTTAAACCTATAAAGGTGAACGATCAATTGTACCTGTAAGGTACTCACGTAGATTATAGCTATAATCTCACTGATATCTCTTCAGGTATTGCATAGGAAGTTGAGAGATGATTATTTCTGAAGTTATTCTGCTAGCTTCATCCACTTTACCACACTGCATGCTGCCATGTTGAAAAAAATTGTTTGTGTTGTATCACAAAATCATTAAAAATCAAACAAAAGTACAGAGCCCTGTCCTTAGCTGTGTAGTTTCTGCACTTTTATCTGACCAGCCACTGTACTGCAGGAGGCAAAGGTCCTGGGACAAAACCGTGTGTGACCAGACTGCAATGCACCCCCAGCTTCAACAGGGCACAACCAACATTTTCAAGCAGAAGAGTGTTCAAACAATTTTTTCCACTAGACAGCAGCGAGCCTTCTCTTCCACACCCCCACGTGCCTCTGTGGGGCTGGGCTCCTGTGATCAGAGGCTGAGTGGTGCTCTCCAGACAAGCCCACGAACAGCAAGGGCTGCTGTCTCTGGAAGTCAATCCAGCAGCCTGGAAGGTTTGAGAGGTGTGGGCAGGCTTTAGCTCTCTCACCATCCTTCACCACCCCTTGTATCTGCAGGTGCTCAAACCTGCACCTCACAATGGTCATGTTCCCTTAGTGTTTTGGGAGGCTGCCAACTTTGGAGAAGGTTAATGAAGGAAAATAACATCTGTAGCAGTTTACAAGTGAGCTAATTCTAGAACAGACTGTTGTGGGTGAAGACAAGGTATATCTGTAGATCAACATCTCTCCAGATGCCAAACTCTAACCATCTGCTATAGGCAATTACAGAAAAAGAAATGCCTAAAAAAACCAGAATCTCTTTTATAGGAAAACTGCAGCAGCCCAAAATGCAGCAGCCCAACTCCATAGTTAGATATCAGCAATCCCCAAGCTATACTATTTATAGAAAACCTAGGAAAATGAAGAGGAAAGCACCTCACAGAACTCTTGCTTTGCTTGAGTTCCTGTGTTTCCAGTACCACTAGAAGAAGGATATGAAAACCTGTCAGTAAAAAGTTAGCTTGATATTTAATTTTAAAGAAATGCAAGTCAAGCTAGTGAAGATGTTGTCTTTGTGGGCATACAGACATTATTCCAGGGCATTGTTATGTAGATTTGAAATTTTTTTGTTACCTCCATGCCTGTGCATTAACTGCTGGGCACCAATCCCCACAAACCCTGTTCAGGCCGCACTCCTATGTAGGTGCTGGCAAAACCCTCAAGTGTTCTACAGGGCTTTCACTGTTGCAGAGATGTCTGAGGAGACAGACCCCAGTGCTGAACTAGAAAACTGGAGAGGAGATCTTCAGGCTGGCAGTGAAGAAGGCCAAAAAAGAAAAGAGAAGCTAAAGAAGAAAAGAGGAAGGTAAATATTCTTGTGAACTCTGCATCACTGAGCACTTAACAGTATTTTTAGTAAGGTTTCTATGACTTTTGGGGCAGATACACCTTTCTTCATATCCCCCCCAACACATACAAGCACCCACTTTAAGATACTGGACAGTATTTTTCTGTTGTCAGATCGCATTGAAGATTACAACAAGCAACTTTATTAATATATTATTACCGCCATTATTCAAGCAATTCCCTCTTTAGAAGTTATGAAATATGGATAATAAATAGAATCTAAATGAGCACATATTTTCTTTGTTATGTTAATGGCCTGGCTGAAGTCTACCAGAACAGGCTTATGTGTGTGAGTGATTGCTTTGTTTCAAACCTTTGGATACTTTATACAAACAGGCTCAAAAAAGGGCATTTTGCACAGATCTGTTCATTTGATGCTACCTCAGGTGGGAGAAGAGCCCAGTCTGAAAACTGTTTTTTAACCAAGACATTCTTACACTAATGAAAATAAATTCATAATTGGCATTTGGAAAAGAATTTCCTAGCAATAGGCAATGCAAGAAGTGTCTTTGGGCTTCTCCTATAAAATAATGTATTTCTTATGTTTATCAAAGCCCAATCCATGGACAAGAGATGATTCATTTGGATGAGCCAGTTACTCTCATAAGTCCTAGTTTCTGGGATACGAAAACTTGACCAGACAATGAAAACACAGTCAAAGCACAAGCTAAAGCAATGGTGTAATTCCTAGAGGTGACTAGGAATTTGGCCTCTAAATTCTTTCAAGGTATGCCCACCACCTTGGATTAGAAAAAGTGCTGTAAATAAAGTTTCCTCCAAGATTCAGAGCATTTTTTCACCTGATTTGAATAACACAACAGTAAGAATATTCTCAGTTTCTCTGCCTCCCATTTTGGTGTCCTTCCATTTTAACCCCTCCCCTGATCAGCATCCGGGTTTATAACCATGATTTTTCAGACCTCAAGTTCCTAAGAACCTGGCAAAACACCATCGTGAACAACTTTTTCCCAAGAAGGAGCTGGACAGGCCTTACAGCTAAAACTTGTGTAATGTTCAAACACCTGGAAATAGAGGACATGTAAGTCGCCAAAAAATTACAACTGCTCTTCAGTCTTCGAAAATTTCCAGGAGGAAGTGAGATCATTTCCTGAAGTGTTTAAATGGCAAGGCCTTTTCATCCACAAAGTAATCCTGTGAACCCTGGCAATTTGCTTTGGAATTTACTTTGCTTTCATGAGCTGATTGCATCCAGCAGGATTAGCAAGAGCAGCTACCTCAGATAATCTCTCCTGCCACTTGTGATGATCACCTCTCTATATGCACTTACAATGAACAACCATTAACATCTGATCAGAGCCTCCAGTTCCCACTGCTATGGGAATTCAGGCTGGCAAACTCACCAGCAGCCTTCGCTTTTGTTTTGTTTTACTGACATGGACACAGAGATCGTGAGAGCCTCCCCACTGCCAGCCCTGACACAGCAGCACTGTGCACAGTCACACAGGGCACATGGAGCTTGAGCAGCCAGAGTAGGAATTCCCTCACTTCGTGCAACGATCACATTTCATGTCCGAACTGGACAAGCAAATTTGGGTTGTGTCCTGTCTGCAAGTCAGCTTATAGCCTCTCTTTCAAGACTGAGAACGTAAGTACCCACTAGTGTCAGTTGTGATATTGATACCTTGTAGAGGCATTTCTAAGTACCTAGTTGGAGAGTGAAAACATACTGCCCCATCATATCTAGGCTACCAAAAATCCTGCTGCTTTCTTTGCTCCCTGCAGCTGAGGGAAGAGTGCAGGGAGTGGGGAAGGGAGGAGGAGGGAGGGCTGTTGCTCTAAGCATGTAAGGTACAACCAAACTCCTGAATCCTCCTCTTTCCCTGTCCTTTACTTTATTCTCAAGCCAGAAGTAGTTACTGTCTTTCTGAGCATAATATTAAGTCATCAAAGGTGTTGTGCCTGCCAAATTGTTCACTGAAGATAGAGTTCCTTTGGGTGATGCGCCTCTGAAGCTATTGTCTCCTCAAAGCACAATGCTGACACCACACCAAGAAATCAAATAAGAGAACTAGTTCCCAAGGATTTGCAGGTTGTGGGATCTGACTCTGCTTTTATATCCCTTTGTAAATCAACAGTAATGCCTGAGTGACCTTACATCCCAGCTCCCAAGTGGAGACATTCCACCTTGGCTCCTAAGAAGAGCCGTCACAAACACTTGAGTTATAAAAGTGCAAACCATTTGAGGTATTTCCCCAGACAAAAGTTTCAGAAGACATAAATCCAGACCTTATTTATGTCCAGCCTTTGGGGCTGGACAGATCCCATGTGTCCAAGTGAGGCACTTGGAAGTAAGAAGAGAGAAGAGTGAGCCCATGTTAGACATTTCACCCAAAGCAAACGCTGTCTGCTGTGCCAAAGCTGCTGTTTCACCTGCCACATCCTGCCTGCCCTTTTCTTCTTTCAAGATCCCAGGTTGGAGTTGGCAGAGGAGAGTGAAACTCTCTGCCTGAGCCATCCTGTGGGTGAGAAGTTTTCTTCAAGGAAGTTATTCTACTCAGGGAATCTGGCAGTCCATAAATCACAAGCCTAATCTTCACTGTAAATTAATGCAGAATCAGCCAGGCAGAAAACTCCAGTGGCTATAACATTTCACGCGTTATAAATAGAAGTAGTTGCTTTGTACAACATGAAATAACCAAGAAACAATGAGGTATCTTTTATATTGTGGCTACAAAGACTCCCTCCATGCACCTGAAGAAAGTAATAGTATTTTAAGATCAATGCTTAGACTTCAAAGGCGAAAATCAGCTCCTTGTTCTTGGCTGATCTCAGGTGAAATTGAGTTTGTTGTTCACCTCCTGCACTAGAGAAGGAACAAAGCTTTGTGCATTGCTCATCTTTTATCATCATGGAAAAGAAATAAACAGATTTCAATATAACAGCTCCCTGGCTCCAATTCATGTCAAAGTGCCATTGAACCTGCTAACAGGTTGAGATTCAACGACAGAACAATGGAACCATCCAAATCTGACTCAGGGCTTCTCCAGGATCAAGAAAGAGTCCTAAGGCTCAGGCTTGGAGCTGGCTGTCAACAGAATATATGGTGGGCATAGCAGCAGCTCTGACCTGTAGGATGGTCTCCCCATGTCCTGCTCAGTTTAATCCAATCTCCCCTCCTAGGTCTGGCTGCCCAGGGCTCTGGCACAAGCACAGAAAACACTGAGACAACACTCATTTAAAGAGCATCACTAGCCCAGCTGTCTGCACCTTCAAGCAGCAGGAGCCAGCTGTTGAGAAAAGAGATATATCTCTGGGAACAAGCAGGAGGTCTGGTATTAATGAGTCATGTCACTGCTTTTTCATTCTTAAAACAAAAATTGGTACGCTTTTATGCACAGGGAAGGTGCTTTTGTCACATCTGGCTAAGGCAATCTGCATTTTGGCTGCTCCTGGGAGCTGTCACAGCCTACTCCACCTGGGATGGGAAGCCTCATGGGACCCCCAGCAGGGAGGCTGTTGTGTAAAAACACATCAGGCCAGAGCTCCAGGACGGAAAACTGAACAGACCCTGTCGTTCCCATGCTCTCTATTGCCTCCCTGTTGTGTAGCTGTACTCGTGCTCCCCTAGCCCTTACCTTCTATTTTTATAAAAGCTCTAGACATTCACAGTCAATCGTCCCCTGACCTTCCCATGTGTGCACAGCTCTTGCTGGTGCCTTAAACGATGAAGTCAACATCAGCTCAGTAAAAAAGCAGATGCACACCCTACAAGCAGGCAAAGTGGAGGCAGAGTGTTCGCATCGCAGACCATCCAGAGAACACGTAACTATGACTCTGTGCTGAGGAATCTGCTTTCAGTGCCCATCAGTGGCTCCTCTGGTTGACCTCAGCTGCCAGCTTGACCCCGTCTCAAGGACTGATGTTATTTATGAAGGACGTCAGAGCCACAGCAAACAGAGAGGTACCCAGCTCCACTACAACCAGTGGCAGTTAGACAATGGGGACCACAGGGCTCAAATGCTCTTGCTGTATCAGGTGCTATGAGGCTTCATGTGACCCCTCAGCATCAGCACAGGGCTCCACAGGTCTGGTAGCTGACAAATGTGGAGAAGTTACTTCTCTGGGGCCACTTGGACTGTGTGGCAATTGCAGCTTGGGGAGCGCATGGGACCCTGCACCCTCCCACTGGATAGTAATTGGAGAGGTGGAGATGGCACCTCAGCAAATCCGATCATTTACAGATTCACAGAGCAGAGCTGTTTTTTTGCTCCTTACTTGCACTCTCCGTTATCTGTGAGTGTCGTATTTCCCTCAGCAGTGGTGCAGCTTACTCCAAGACCATCACTGAGCTCTTCTTAAGGCCTCAGGAGAGGAAGTCACTCTGTGAAATCCTATACTCTTTAAATCTAAAAGGACATTTGATATATTGCTAGGGATGATTATAAAATATACATCTGGTCCCAAATCTAGCCTTGGAAAACCCTTTTATTCCTTCCCTAAAAGACGGGAACGTGACATAGACTAGAAGTCAGCTACAGTGTGGTTTTCCATTCTCAAAACAGGTCTCCTCTACCATGAGACTTGTGTATTTGTACTTAACAGTGTGTGTTTGTACTTAACAACAAAATGGATGGGGGCAGGGGAGAACCACACGGGTTTCTGCACTAGGAACCCAGAATATCACATACAGGCTTCAGCTGGTTTGGTTCTCTTCTGCAGCAGTGCCTGAAACAGCTTTCTGGAAAAAGGAAATGGACATTTTCTCTGTCATAATCAAAGAAACTCATGATTTTACAGAAACACTGTGACTTTGGCTGTCATCTGTGTGTAATGAGGCAAGCAATAGAAACACCATGTCTTTTGCTACTTATGTTTTCAGTATGTCAACACATTCACCTATCTGTACCTTACATCATCCTGTGTATATTGGCTCAAACACAATTATTTAGAAAATCTGTGGAAAGGTTGTGTGACCGAAAAACTGAAATGTGGTATAATCCTAATAACTCCTGCATAACAGCACAGAGCTCTTATCACAATCCTTTCACACATTTGATTTGCCACTAAATCCCTCATGCTCACTCGGGCTAGTTATCCTCACAGGCTGGAGGTCAGGTTGCACCCAGAATGGAAGATTCTTCTCTGATAGCATGTCCAATATGAGGGAGATTCCCTGCCTTCAGCAAGCTTTTTAAATGAGATTATTGATTCCAGTTTGCAAGCGAATCAAAGTAGATCACCTGACCAAGAGTGCTGGGATTTCATTTGAGGGGTAAGGACAAAAGGTGAAAGTTTCTCTATTATGTGGCGAGCAGAACAAGCAAAGAGACTCCTCCAGTTTGGAAACTCAGCTGTGCCCTGGCCTTCTTTGGAGAAAACCGAGAGCAACAGAGCCCCTGGTTCTTGTCGCAGCTCATTGAGTTGCAGTTGCTTAAAATGATGTAAGTTTTCCCTTAAGTCATTTACCTTTACATTTCCAAGGTTTCCTTCCCTACATTGATTATCAGATCCAGGCACTGAATTCTGGAAGTTCAAAAGGGCCTTCATCTCTGAAGCAGTGGAGCACATGGGAGGAAGGTCAAATGATCTGAAATACAGGACAGCCCCAAAAGGAGATTTTCCTGTGAGGTTTGGCATATAAATTGCTGCATTCCCTCATAAACCTGGCTCTGGGTAAGCTACTGGAGAAATACTCATAGAAGAAGAAATACTTTATAAGCTAAAAGTGTTCTTGCAAAATGAGTTGCTCATTTTGGAGAAACAAATACGGTCTCTTCACAGGGGATTTCATACACATTGTTTCCATAATTGCTGTTGGATTATGGATCATTTGTGCCTGGCACCAGCACATTCACCTCTGGGGTAATGGGCTCTATCAGCAAAAACAAAATGCTTTGCCCTCTGTTTTCACAAGGGAGTGACAGAACTCAGGCTCCACAGAGCTGGGCAAGTTTTCCTGCCACAGCACCAGTTTACATCAAAGGCATGATGGTGTTTCCTGCCAGACTGAAGGCAGTGCTTTTAGACGCCTGTTTCTGTTTAGGGAATGCATGTAGTTCTCTCCAGGCTCTGGAGAAAGGAGACCAAACTGCAGCAGCCTGGCCTGCCCCAAGCACAGCCCCATTTTAGTAAGTCAAAACAACTACATTCCCAGCCAAACTCTTCCATAGGTATAAATGGGAGCCGGGGTGAGCCTTTAACCTCTCCACTCATTGGTGGGTGAGTCATTCCAGCCTGCTGGGATTCCAATCCACGGCACATATCCCAGGCTGCAGCAAGGAAGCCCTGGGCATGAAGAGGGGGAGGCAAGCAGAGCTGTTGCTCCTTCAGCTACTCTGGCTCTTGTGATCCTGGCGCTGTTCCCCAACATAATTTCCATTACCTTGAAGAATGATCCAAACAACTCCAGCAACATGATCAACCGAGTATGAAAAAGATCCAGAGGTGACTCAGGATGCCGGTGCCATGGAGGCATAAATGTAGTGGTGTATCTCAGTAGCTCCCGTGCTCTCTGGTTCCTGCGCAGCCAGAGGGACTCTGAGCACCAGCTCGCCTTGCAGTCACAAACACAGCACAACTCCCATTAACATATTTACTACAACTGCTGTATTTGGCCACTGATGGCTCCCTTTGGAGAGGGCAAAGTCAGAAATGTTCCAGTGTTTCACACTGCTGTGTATTAGAAATGACCAGAGGATTTAATTTCCACACACAGGTTTTGTGGTTTGTATATTTTTGCTCTTTGGAAAGTTTTATCTGTGGAGTGTAAGACAAAGGCATAGGTAAAAAATGCTTGTCATCACCTATTTTTTTGTTTGGTGGTGCTTCGCTTTGCACTTTGCTTTTGCACTGTCACTTACAAATTGATCACAATGAATTAATTTACTGTTTACTTGAGTCATGTAGCATATTGAGTTTCATTACAACCATCCAGAAAACATTTTTACTCAGATAATCCTTTATGACTTAAATGTTCGAGGATCAATTTGTCTCACAAGATGAAACAGAGGTCAGAAATTCAATGCAGTGTGACAACACTGTTATTCCACTTATTATTATGGCAACATGCTCTGGTACCACAAGTGTTAAGACTTGCATAAACATTCGAATTTGAAATCTTATTGTGAGAGATCTGCAGCTCAGTCACAGAGATTTGCTGTAGGCAGAACTTGTCATATAAATATTCCGCCTAGAACTAATTTTCTTTAACATGTTTTAACATCTTCCAAAACAAACATAGACTTCAGCACTTTTAAAAATACAGTTCTCTGTCTCTTGATCAAAACATAGGACTTGATTCAACAAGGAGCAGCTGTAGTTTGAAGCTAATATAAAGTGTGGTAAGGTTAAGTGAATTGAGTTGCTCTAGAAGTAAACTAGGATAGCACACAAGTAGATCAGGCTCAAAGTCATTTTGTTTATTAATACTCTGTTGGAGCCTCTACTAGATTTTACTTTAACGCCAGCTTGAAGCCAGCTGAACTCTGCTTCTCAGAATAACGTGTCCAAAAAGGATAGCAAACCTGGTTAATAAAAATCTTTTTCCAGATGATCATGTATCATTTACTGAGGCATCCAACAATGTTTCAAACTTGTTTCAGCTAAGATAAGTTGGGTGAGTGCATCTCACATCTCCTGTTCTCATTTATTCAAAATGAAAAATCACCTTTGAGGGATAATACGTTGTGTCGAACAGAAAACAGGGCTGACTTCAAATAATCCAAACACTGCTCTAGCTTGCTAGCTACAGCAGGGCAGGGTATTTTGCATTTTGTTCAAGATCTTCATAACATCATAACTTCATCTAAACATTAAAGGCAGAAAAAGCAATGAACAATTAAAACCTCCAGAAAACATACTGCACCGCAGAACACCACACCTGTGCTCATTTTCTGGTGCTGCTCTCATGCTGAAGGGAGAGAAAAAGGAACTGTCAGCGGGTGACTCACTTCAGAGAAGCTCTGGTCTGGCTGAACTACTTTCTGCAAACCCTTATTTTCCTTCTCCAGCTATTAAGAAAATGTACATGATGAGTTCAAATGTAGGAGGCTTCATCCAGACAGATCTTCCTTGAAAATCTGTAGCAGAAATACAAGTGAGAGGATTTCTAACAAGCACCCTTCTTGGATTTGCAACAAATAGCAACAGCATGTTTGGAAACAGCCTTAAACGAAAGTTTATTTTCCTTTCAGTAACTCCACTCCTCTGGGGGATTTCAGCAAATGTGCATCTCACAGAAGGTGTACGCACGTGTTTTTTACTTCAGCTTCTGCCCAACACCAACATTTTTGCCTGTGTCTATCAGGAGTATGTGTGCCTCTGCCGAGGTGACCTTGCGGCCACCTCCCCAGATGATATCAATAGCAAAGCATCTCCTTTTCCCAAACCGTAGCCAGACAAAATCTCAGCATAACAAAAGGGAAAAAACCATTGTTGCATCTCCAAAGAGCATTTGTGTTGGTGGGAAAGAGAAGGAACAGGGCAGAAATTACAGTTATGCTGCATGTCCCTGGAAAATAAGGGTAAATAACTGCCTGGTAAAGCTTCAGCTGGAATACTGTGTTCAGTTTTGGACACCCAGTATGAGATAGATGATAATAAACTGGAGGGAGAGCAGCAGAGAACTGCTAAGATGGTCAGGGGCCTTAAGCATATGGGCAAAAAGTGGCAGCTGAGAGTAGTGAATTGTTTAATCTTCTTTAATCTGATAAAGAAGAGACTAAGGGATGATTTAATTGCAGTCTACAACAATTTTTGGAGAAATTACACAAATGAAACAAGCCAAAATTTTGGTACTGTGAGCTGACAGCAAGGGGCAACAACCACAGATTGTGGCTGGGCTGGACATTAGAAAAAACCTCCAGCTTTATTGGGGGATAATACAGCGTGCTCAGAGAGGTTGTGGAACCTCTGTCCTTGGAGGTTTGTAACACTTGGCCAGACAAAGCCACTTTACCTAACCTGGTAAAGTGCTGGTTCAGGAGGTTGGACATGATGACCTCCTGACATTCCTTTCAGCCAAAATTTCTGTCACAAATTGTAAGTCCTGTTAATTGACAGTAACTGAAACAGCCTCAAAAGGAAATGTGGTCCCTCAGAGGGGAGGTAAAAATGTCTCTGCATGTATGAAAAATGGACTCTGAACCTTCCAAATCCATACAGACCAAACGATGAAAATGCACTTAGAGATGAAAGAGACGTTTACTTTTCTGGAAATGTTGCCTTAGCAAGTTTAAGGTCATCAGATAATTTTAAGAGAATGAAAAGCAGCCTCATTAAAAACCAGGATTCTCCGTAGTTCCTGCTCAGAGCTGGAACGTAAAGCCCCAATCATAAAAGGTTCATAGAAAGGGCATTTTCAGACAGTACAATACCTAATACATATTGGGAGTTAAATATATTTTCAAAGGGACAGCTATTCAGCTGTACAGGCCATTGCTCTGGATGTCAGAAAAGATACTTCCTGCACTTTAAATATAGATATAGGTCCTACAGTTACTTCCAAAATAACCTAGGAACACTGAACTTATTTGCCACTAGAAAAAGTCCTACAGCCAAGTTTGAATCATCTCATGGCTTCTGCAAAAGTTTGTTTAAAACTAGGAGGAATGAACAAAAAAAGAAGGAACAAAAAATCATCTTTAGCCAGTGGAGATCATGTGGCCAAGAAACAAGCCTTTCCTCAATGTATCTGAAGGTTCTTGTGCCACTTCTCCCTTTAGATGACTTTAATGAGACAAAGCCGTTTACATTTTTTCAGTCCCACTTTATTTCCTGCATTTCCAGCTGTGATCCAGAATTTGTGCTCAGTACTGGTAACATCAGACTGTCCAGAGTTATCATTATATGACCACAAGTGAATGTTTCAAAAACACCTAGGTTAAGTGGGAAGGACATTTGCTCTTCTATTTCACAGAATACTGGGTTGGAAGAGACCTCAAGGATCATCTGGTCCAACCTTTCTTGGCAAAGGCATGGTCTAGACATGGCACCCAGTGTTTGCCCACTGTTGGCTGCGTGTGTGCTGTGTGCTGTGCTGCAGGAGGACAGCAGAGAGGCTGCCTGCTTTGCTCCAGCGTGCAAGTGAGCAGCTGCAGCACATGGGGCAGAGGAAGCCGGTGGAGGAAGGGGAGCAACAGAGAGCAGGGAGCCTGCAGGCCAGCTGGGGACTCAGAACAGGAATGGGAGACTTGTCTGTAATAAAAGGATTCACAAAATTATCTACGAGATGCTAGGGAAAAAACCCACACTTTCCTCAGGCGCCAGATGGGACCATGCAATTTAGGAAGCTGCTCAAAGGTCCACAACAGGAACAAGAGGAAAAAAATAGCCCTCACAGGTGGGGAGGAAAGATTTGATTGTGAACATCGGGTAAAAACAACCTGTCTCCATCAGAAGACCAGAGTATCTGTCAGCAATTACTTTGCTCTCATCTGTATTCTGATCAAATCAAGTATTAGACACTAGACAGCCTTTTGATATTTCTGACATATTCTCTTCAAGAAGGTGCAGGTATATCCGCAACTCTGATGCCTCTGAGCATCTGCATTTAGTGTCAGCACAGCTTAGAATGAGCTGTGAATGCTCACTCTCATTCACAACATTCAGTGATTCATGCCATCAACAGTAAGTGAATATTTCCACATCACTCTGAAAAATGCAGCCTGGGTGTTTCTGAGAACTTTCCTAGAGATGAAAAGTAGTGATTTTCATGGAGGGAATTTGCGGCATTTCTTGTAAAACGTGGACAAGTCATTATTACCATATTGTTAGCCCATTCACTGCAATGGGGCTTGCCATACACATGGTGTGACAGAGAACCTGTGGCGCATTCGGGAATTATACCTTGGCCTGTTACATATGCAAGCCTAGTCGTTTCTCTCTTCTTCACTTTAAGAGGATTATTAAAGCATCTCTATGACATTATAAAAAACATTTTAAAAGGATGCTCCTCTGTGCTAGCCTGCAGATTGAATTCACTCTCTCTCCTTAGGCTTTCAAACTGTCTTCTACTTCATGTTTGATTTATGAAAAAACCCCGAACCAAACCAACTAAAAATAATCAGCAGCTGAGCAACGCTCTGTTGTTCTGCAATAACAAACTAGGACAGACTGGGAAGGAAGGTACTGACATGCAGTCTTAGCAAGAATTCACACTTCAAAAATCCAAGAGGATTTTATGCATGAACCTTAATAAGGCTATTTACAGATGATGAAACTCTCCTGTCAGCATCCCTTTAAAGTTCCTCTGTATAAATATCAACAATCCTGCTGGACAATTGGCGAGACTTTAGGAGGCTTATGGCATGCTGTGCCGTAAAGCTATCTAGTTTTAAAGAGCAAATGACTCATTTAATAGATATGGTTCTGTTGAAAGGACATTCTTCAGAGCTTAGTAAGAAGTTTAAACCACATTAACATTAGAAATCAATATGCCAAACCACTGTGGACTACTGAGGTCACGGTTAATAAAGAATGACTTCAATTTTATTTTCATATCCTGTTTTTGGTCTAATCACTTGACCTCCTTTTAAAACATGGTCTGGATGTAATTCACTATTGCACACAAAGAGACTGATTCTTTTCCCTGTTTTACTCTCTTCCGTAATTTCTATTATATTAACTCTGATTTACACCAGAGGAACTGAATACATTTTCTGATATTTTTAAGGAAATCAGCTACCCAGTTTACAAAGCACAGCTCGATTTAATGGTGCCATTTGGAGTTTTTCTGACTACATGACATACAGCTTCTGTTGCCTATGTGACATAAAAATCTGTAGGAATGAGCCCATTCTTTGCTTTCTCCTTTGAATGGCAGATCACTCATTCCTCATTGTCCAAGCTACATATACTGCAACTGATGGTAGGGCATTTCCCCCATTGGAAACAAGATTGCCTCTGGTCTGTATACAGGCTGAAAGCATGCTGAACATATTCATATATTAATTACAGCTTATGTTGAAGATCCCCTACTCATACACAAGCATTTCAGCAAACAGGCTTTGAATTGTTCAAGTATTAAGCTGCCCTGAAGTTCCTTTTTAAGGTTTCTGACAGGAGAAGCCACAGAAAGGAACAACACAGGATATTTGTACCTTTACAAAATCCCATGTATTTCCTAAGAAATGAAGACACTGCAAGTCTCAAGGAGCGTTTTGTTTTATGCTTGTTTTTACTGAACCCCTGAGAAACTCAGTTCTTAGCAAACGAAAGGAAGACCAAGAACCCAGAAGCTGTGTGGCAGAAGAGTCAGTCAACCTTGAGCACAAACAGCTTGAAGTCGCACTAGTACTAGAATATTATTCCTGGAGCTCTGGTCTTACACACAGGAGAAACATTGCTTGTTGGAAATAAACACTTTGTCTTGGATTTGAGAAAGGAATATCCATCATCTTGAACAGAATGTCTATTAAGAGGCAGAAACACAGAACTGATGAGAATGCAGATACCTCAGATTTCCACCAAAAAAAAATCCTTCAGAAAATATTATCTATCAAAGTTAGACCTGAGCGGAAAGCAAGACTACAGTGTTAGTGGTTACAAGAATCTCAGATGACCCTGGGGTCACTCATTTGTTCTATTATTAACAGCTCTTGTCACTCAAATAATCATACATTTTCATCCGTTTCAAAACAGGAATAAAAGAAAAAAGAAATTAGTTTCTAACACTTTAAATTTGAGTTCAGTGTAACCAAGCCCCACAGCTTAAATTCAGTCATAACAACGCGAGTATTGCAGACCTTCTCCCAGATTTCTGATCAGGGCTGACACATGGGTTTTCTCCAGGTAAGCTCACAATTGTTTTCTGGGTTCCAAACAGTGGGTTTATGAAACATAAAACAGGTTGAGAAAACTTCCAATTCCTTTGAAGTTCTAGTCTTTGGACATGGAGTCATTAGTCAATGTATTGTCCACGATTACTACAGCTGCACTTCACATATCCCACTTTCTGACACAGCAAGGTTTTCACACAGCAAGATTATTTTCCCATAATCATTCCTCAGAATTATTTTAAACCCCTCCGGCAGATGTCTAGACACAAGAGCACCTGAATTGGTACCAACAGCATACTCAGTAATTTTTAATTTTTAAAAAATTTTTTCATGACTTTGGTCAGAAAATTCCCATCTGCTGTTTTTTAGCTTTTGAGATTTAATGAGTTGCTATTGTATAGGAAGAACACAGGAAAACATGAAGTAGATGTACAACCTTTCTGCAAACACAGGAGTATCCTTCCTCTATCAACCCCAGTTTATTCCAGAGAGGACGAGGTCAATATGACTGCTGGGGAATACACCTGATCCAGGCAGCTGCAGATTGCGATGCAGATTGAAATGCAGGTTGAGCTCTGCGCGAGAGCCCGGGACAAGAGGCTGGGAACTGCCAACCTGTGGGATAACAAAGGTTGTTATCCCAAGAAGGCAGGTGACACCAGCCAGGTGAAAGGACACTGAGAAGTACAGCAGGAGTGGGAATTACTGACCTTTTGGATAATAAAGGAGGTAAGACTGGTGAGCCAGGGAGATGGATGGACATGGAGAGGGAGGCCAGAGCCAAAGACTCAGGAGGAACAGCAAGACTTGTGCCCAGGCAGACTGTGAGGGGATAAAAGCCCAGGAGGGCCCATCATTGGGGGTCCCTCCTCAGAGGCAGCAGCTCAAGCTGTGTCTGTGTTACTGCGCCATGAATAAATGGCTATTATGGAACAAGACATCTGAGATTCTGCCATGGGAAACTGGTGAGGAAACCTGGTGTGACTGTGTGAGTGTGATGTGTGGGGAGCCAAGCAGGGCACCTCTCAGCTCCCTGGAGGCACCATTTTGAAAGGGCTTCAGTCCCAGGAGTGAAATCTCTGGCCTTGGAAGTGTGACAGCCAGGGAATCTCATGAATGAGCAGATTGGGAAATTTCCTTAAGGATGACCACCACTAGAGCAATTCTGTGATGCTGGATAGCAAAGAAGCCTTTAAATAGCCATGGTTAGTGGAAGAAAATAAAAAATGAAACAAATGGACATCATAAAATCTCCCTTGAGAAGTCAATAAAATAAATGGGATTCCAACACTAATATCTTTGAAGCCTTCCAGTGACTTCTAAACTGGAAGGCTATGAGCAATTTGGTCTCTTTACTCCATTCCCTGGTCCTGCTGTGACCCTTTTAAGACTGTGCAACAGCCAGAGCTCTTGCTTGTCTGTCTGAAAGGAGAATCAAAATAAAACCTAAAAAAAATCCTCTCTGCCCTCTCCTCTCCCCTCCTTTTTTTTTTTTTTTTTAA
>VZRN01002552.1:2103561-2151336 GCA_013397935.1 Dasyornis broadbenti
CTCCTTTTTTTTTTTTTTTTTAAATTGCTTCCCTGGTGAAGGGTTTGGAAATCTGCTAGATACAGTTATTGTGGAAATACATATTCTTGATTGGCTGTTTTACCTATGAGTCAAAAATGCCTTCAGAAAGCTAGCACTGTGTAAGATGGCAATTGACTTCACAGTCTGCAAAACATTGGCAAGACCAGATGAAAAAAAGATTTACATTGGCAAGACTGGATGAACTCGTACCAGCCTTGCTTTCTGTTCTGCAGCCACTGGAGCGAACAACGCAGGAGCAAACACAGCAAAATGTGTAGGCCCTGCTGCTCTGTGGCTGGCCAGGCCCGGCACCTACTGCAGACCTTTTCCTTCTGCCATTGGATTCTCCATGAGAGAGAACAGAGGCAACATGGTGAAAGAGAGAAATAGAGGGAGTGCAAGGAATCAAAGGAAAAATACAACCTGTGCGCATGGAAAAAAGCGCTGACATCAAGGTTTATATTTGCTTTTGAGTTGAAAGACATTATAGTCTTTGCTGTAGAAGAAAGAACATGGGACGAAGAATAATTTGTTTTGGCAATAATTAATGGCGCTGATGGCTTGAAATCGCACAGCACAAATTCCTGAGTTTCACTGACTTTCTTATATATTAGAACCAGTCAGCACAGAGCTCAAGAAGTGCTACAACAACATCATGCACATAGCAATCCTCTTTTTTATCCATACTAAAAATTCTTTTCCTAAACAACTGCTCTACAACTAGCTAGTTTGTATTACAAATATTCTAAACATTTTTGCACATCACTGGATTTTAGGCACTGGATTTTGAGAATTTATATTGAAAAACACACAGAGGACCTAAACAGATTCTATATAAAGCTATCACATGCCTAAATCAAATATGACTACCCTCTCAGGAACAGAAAAAACACTAGAAATTATCCCTTATGTTTGAAATAGTGGTCTCAGAAAAAAACTGTACATAATAAAATACAGTCCACATTGTGATAAATGTCTCAGTAAGGATCCCTTCAGTAAAGATCTGCATATAAATATTGATATGTCACTTCTAGGGCAGAAGCTGAACATTTTGTAATTTTGCCATGATTGGTGTTTTTCCCTCTTACAGAAGTAAACATCTGCATTGGCTCATATTCGATTCCGGCATCTCAGCACTGCACAGCATGGCTTGTTGTGCTGGGAGGACTTTGTTGACATTTTGAACACTTCCATATAACTGTTTTAAGTCAGATCACAAACACATCTTTGAAGTCAATTTCCCAATCACCCCCACCTACTCAGCTTCAGATCATACAGAATGGTCTTAGAGCACACAGCCTTCAGACAGAGCCAGCCTAGTATGGTTTCAGCCACTGAAAGGCATCCAGTCATGGAAATGGACAAGGAGGAGCCTGAAAGATCTCCAAAACCAGGTTAGCAACACCCTGAATTTTTCTAGTGCTCCACACTAGTTACTCATGTAAATGTAGTCATTGCCTTCATATGTCTAAACCAGGCATTTTTGTGAACAAAGTGCTTTCAACAGGATTATTCTTAAAAAGCCCAGTTAATTAATATGTCCAATTAAATGTCCTTCACCTATGCCAAAACTGTATTATGGTTTCTGATAAATACTGCATTCTCGTGTCATCAAAATACTAACAGCCAGACTAAAAACTTTTCCCCATGGTGAAGGTTAATTAAGGAAGAACCATGTGCCTCCAACACAACCTCTTCTGTCAGCAAAAGAAATAGGAGATTTGTAGACAGTTTTCTATCACTTTTGGAAATCAAATATTTTCAGTTGGATGGGAAAAATAGAAAAAAAAAATCTACTGAAAGTCTCTTTGTGCATATAGTTATAACTGCTGGTTTTCAATAACTGAGATATAAAGAACTAAAATGAATATTGGACTATAAACTCTTCTACAAGGCTAACAGTGTCCCTTCAGAACCAGCTTACCCTCAAGTTCATTTCAGTTAGCACAGCTTTTCAAAGGGAACAGACCAATCCTCGTAGAAACGTGTTCACAGACAAATTGCCCAAGTTGTTCAGCACTGTTATTTGGCAAGGTCTCCAGCCAGATGGGTTTGCTAATCACTTCTGTAAGGTGCTTAAATCAGAAGCTAGTGTAACACAGGACTGCCATCTTTAATTACCCTGTTAATACAGCTTAGTGGATATTGTTTGGTATGTAAAAGTCAGAGCTTTTGATGAAAAATACAAAGATGAAATGGTCTTTTAAATTTCAACGTAAGGATACCAAAGACTTGATTATCTGTCCATATATAACCTTTCCCAAGAGGAGTCTCTCAGAACAATTGTTACAGCAGTGACAGACATTTCTTCAACTTATAAAACATTTCTCAGCCAATGTGCACTAACAATGGGCATGGAATTTTAGTTGCATGAGTTGAATATATTTTTTAATTATTCAACAATTCTCTATAGGTTTGCCTGAATGCATTCAGCGGCCAAGAGGAAACTGGGATAAAACTAAAATTATGTTTTATGATCTTTTTTTTTTCCTCAGGAAAACTCAGATGTGTTCATTAGCTTCATTTCATTTCACAAAGGTGTCCTTTTTCGGTGTAGACTTTAAACTCAGTACTGCCCACAAAACATCTCACATATGCTAACACCTCAATCAAGTCCTCAATCGCTGGAACAAGGAGATGGCAAGTTATTTCCTGCCACAACTAACACAAGGTCATATGAGGAAACAAGACCTCTTTTGAAAATTTTCTCTAGGATGTATTTTTCAGTAAAGCAGTTTCTTTTCCTCCTAGCCCGCTAATGAGTGCCTGTGAACAGTCCAAAGAGCTTTTGTTCAGACTGGTGAAGCCACCTCCCAGGTTCTGGGAAGGGATGCACTAAAGAAATTAACTGTGATAATGCTGGCTACCCCTCCTTGGTAACAAGGGATCCTGAGAGCTCTGAGGGGTTGGACTGCCTCTGAATGGCTAGCCCAAGAAACTGGGCTGAATGGAAACCTGAGCTATTACAGATAATACAAGATAAAATAATTCAGGTTTAGATTTTTAACATTTATTAAAAAAGCAGGATGTATGTCCATTTCAAATTAAACAGTTAAAAATGTTAAAGCATACAAACAAATCAATTGTGTACTAGCAGCATCCAATTGTTAGAATTTTCTAGAACTCCTCAGTACAGTCTTGGCAAGCTAAAAATATTACAACTTGCAACCAACTGACCTCACCATAGTGCAGATAAAACAAACTTTATAAAAACAACGATTTAAGGTTAAATAAGCTTAAATAAAGGAGTTAAATACAAGACACTTGATCAAAGCTTCTGTACAAAGATAAACAAATTTGGCATTGTACAACTGATTGGCTGGCTCACACCATACATGATTTCAATAGTTAAGCAGTGTAACTGTTTAGCTGAACATCAACTATACAAAAGTAACTGAAGTTGGGAGTGGGCTAACCCCAGTGAGCCATTTACAAGGCATGTGTATTTTTAGAAAATCAGAACACTGTTTATATTCAGGCACCATTTGTTCCTGCAAATAAATAATCTCTAATGTATCTGCATCCAAACTAGTGTTAAACACATCAGTGCTAACATTTTATAAACACAGCTCTGTGACTATTCACTATACCTCCATTCTTATTGCTATGACAATGTGGACTGTGGAAATAAAACTACTGTACATACAAAAAAATAGAGCACCTTTTAAACATTAAAGTATATGTCTGGTTATTCTTTTTATTTTACAATACTGAAGCCCAAGCTAATTTAAATTGCTTTAACATCTTCACCAGCGCACCTGAAATGCAGGAACTAAAACCCCAAATATTCCTCTTCAGGCAAGCCCCAGCCAGAGCAACTTCTAAAAATGTCTAAAATGACACTAAGGATTTTTTACATTCATCTGCACACAAACAAATATCTGCTATTCTCTGCTCTCTTCATATGAATTTAAAGACAGATTGCCACAGTTCTCTCTCTTTTTCAAATGAATAAAGCCGGATAGAGAATGTAGCAGAAACACCTAAAATGGATTGTGAACACAGTGAAATTATTACCCCGCTAATTTAAAAGATACAGCTGTTATGTTGTTCAAATAAGTATTTTGCAGGGGCCCAGCCATTAGGATTTTTTGTCTATCGTATTAAAAAACCATTCCGTAAATTTCCTCAGTTGAGCAGCTGCTGTTTGAGACTCCTCCTGAAGTCTCATGTTATCTTGTCTCAGGTGCTGTACCTCTGCTTGGAGAACTGCCTTGTCCTGTTTTTCCTGGTTAACAAAGATACAAGTTCAGCAATGTGAGTAGTCGCGATGACAGCATTTATTTTTGTTGTTAATATTTCTATGCAAGTCATAACAGCTATATTTTGTTGAGCTCCCTGATTCATTCTGACAGCTATCAAGTGTAAGTTAATTCCCCAAATATGCTCCAACTACCTCATTCATTCTGAGAAAATTCAGCAAGCTAAAAAGAAAACTAGATCTTACTTTAATAGAAAAGTTATAGTTTACTCCATTTAACAAAAACAAACCAGTAAAAAAAAAATCAAGCATTAAAAGCATAAGAAACTTTAACTATAAAAAATGATATATGAGAGCCCAAATTGAAAGTAATTGATTTCAAGCATATGTTAAGGAAGAAAAATATCTGATTTCAAAACTTTCCTTACATGATTATTTTTTTACTAAAAGCAGCCTCATTTCTATCATCCTGGCATTGTCTCCAGCTCAGAAATTAGACTGCAAATGAGGCACAAATCAAGTCATTGCTACATGACCAAGACAGCACAAGGCAACAAGGATGACAAAACTGGAGTGCTAACTACTTAGCAATAGTGCCCATCCCTATCCTTTGTTAAATCCAAAGTACCATAAATGAAGATAAAGTGCCTCCTTCTTTCTGGGGTATGGCCGTTCGTAGAACAGTTGTTCTGGAGTAAACACCCATAAACTTGTTAGCCTTGGGCCAATTTCTCTGACCATTCCCCCAAGGCCCTTCAGCACCTCAGTGCTCTGACCAGCCACTGAGCTCTCCTGTCTAGTTTAACTGAAGTACTTCTTTCAAGTCCTTGATGAACTCTGTGTAAAAATAAAACCATTAAAACTGGGGAGAAATTATGGTGCCAATGGTCTCTTACCTTTCTCAGGTCTGTTTGTAGCTGCCGGAGGATGACTTCTAGCTGGTTTACTTTTCCAGTCAGAGTACTTGGAGCATGTTCCCTGTAAAGCAAACCACTACCTTCACTCTGAGTTAGTTAAAAACGTTTTCTTCGCAGCTGCAGCAGAGGCACACTTTTAGTAGTAGCAAAGGAAACCAATCAGTTTAGGCATAGTTAGGAAAATAGAAATGAAACCAGCATCAGCAAAAGACTATTACTAGAACAAAAATCCAATCCTGCAATATGTGAAATATGACACTGCTTCTCATGCAAATCAGGCAGAAGTTACAATGACTTTAAGAAGCAATGTTTTAGGAATGATTTGCACAAACCCTCACAGTGCAAGTCACACTCACTGCTCCATGGTGTGCAGGCACATTGGCTAACAAGCTGCTTTCTGATAAGGACTGTACTAATCTCAAGCAAGATGCAGCAGCAGTTACTGCAAACCAAAAGAGCTGTAAAGAGCTCTTTTGTCTGCTGTGCAGTAGTGTCATTTTCAGTAAAGGATAAACCCATGGCTTAATGGAGACAAATATTTTGTTTAAAGGTCAAAACACATAAAATATTACCACAGGTTAATCAAATGCATGACTGAAGGAAAATACTGAGAATGGCTTCGGTTTTCTGAATGACAATGAGCACTGTGGGAGACAGTTTCATGTACATTATAGATGCAATTACCCATCACGTGAGTTAACTGTGTATAAAAGAGAGAAGGTGAAGAGAGAGGCTTTACACACAAAGCTGAATCAGCTGCTTCATGCAACTGCACAAAGCTGACAGGTTTGCTGAGGCTAAAAGGGGAACATCTTTAACAGTCTTTTGCAAACCTTAGTGATCATTAGCCTGGGGAAAGATGTGGACTTAAAAGTCATTACAATAAATGTGTTTTACCATGTAAGCATGCTAATTTGTGTAAAATTGGTTCAAATTAAAAAGTGATAGTCTAACAAGCAAGAAGACTTTTCCCTCCATTTCCCATTCTCCCATTCGTGCAACTAAAGAGCAAAACGAATCAAAGATGGGTTTTTCTTTTAAAGCATGGTAGTGGACAGATTATACTGCTGAATCTGTATAACAAGTATAATCTGTAAATTAACAAGTATACTCCTTAGAGCAGGAAAGGTGAACGGGGAAAAGAAAAAAAAAAAAAAGACTAATTTCTCCCAGAGCACTGGAAAGAATTTGAAAAATTGGATAGTTTGGCATAAATTCTGCAGTCCTTAGTCACATATTTTCTTGATGAATTTACTTCTGCATAAATGAAAAATTATGGGTTTGTAAGTAGCAAATAGTTGCAAAGACAGGATAGACCCTGTTCCAAGGTTTGACACATTTGCTGCAGGTCAGGTTACGGCATCCTACAGAACTGAGCTCCTGTAATTGGTTCTATTCAAATGAAAACAGAAATAAGCATAACACAAATTACTGGTATAAAAGAGGAATACATTGAGAAAGTTGATTATCTGAAACTCTGCATCTAACCCTGATCTGCATTACAGACTTATTACAGTGAGAGAGCCTTATCTGACTATACTACAATTTTTCTAGACAGAGCTGCTCAGAAGTTAATTCCAAGAAACAACATTTTTCAAAATTAATGAAATGATCAGACAAGGTAACAAGTCTGCCATCAAACAGCCATGAAGCATGCATACAGGCACTTTGACATGCATCATTAAGAGAAAATCTTTCCTTAAAATACTTTTGTAAGAAATATGCTTTAATTTTGACATACCCAGCATCCTCAAGAAAATCTTTTCCATCTGGGGGACTGTCATCCAAAGGTAACTCTTGTGTTCCTTCCAAGCCCTGAGCTTGCTGCATATCATTTAAGGTGCAAAAAGATGCTACTCTCTGATCTGTAAAAAAGTAACATAAGGATATATCTAAAACGGGACAAAATAAAAGGCTATATTACAGCCATTATCCTGGTTCAGTTAGCGAAATGGATGTAGGTTTCTACATCTCAGCTCTGAAGATAATCAGCAGATGAAAGTACCAGCTAGTTGGCTTCCCCACACCTTCATCCAAAGGCAACCCCAAAACAATTTTTTATATCTATCAGCAGTATGACAGTTTTGTCTGGACCAGTTAATGCTGATATGAACAGTAAATTGGTCTTGATGAAATCTGCGGAAAACTCTTACAGAATTCTGGGCCACAACCAATGACAATAATGATTCAGCAAAAAGGTTTGCATTTTTTCCATGGACTTAAAGCCCTCAGATTCCTCAGAAATCTGCACTGCTCATTTTGTACTGCTTTACTGTCTCAAGCATTTGCAGAACCTGATGGTAATCTGCATACTTAAAAACCGATAAATTCACACTATTTTTATCAATTGAGATTTTATTATATATATTATTAAGGCACGCTATTATCTGCATTGAATTTCACTAGAACATGATCTAACAAGCACAGATGTAATTACCTATGGATATACAGTGTGGTTGCCAAAATACATCAGTCACCACATAATAGAAATATGCCATGCAGATCATCATTGCACAGAACAGGAGTAAATGATGCATTCATTAGGATTTAATTTGTCTTCTTAAAAACAAACAAACAAAAAAAACCAACTAAAACCTATATTCTGCGGAGATTGATTTAGCTTATTTCTGCCAAACAAAATCCATGTCTGCAGGCTTGGATGAATTCTGGCGACAACATGCCTGCCTCACCCTTTCTCCCCTTGCCTACCACCCCACCAGGCCCAAAGCTTGCATTACCATGCAAACGTGCAAACATAGGAAGTATTAAAAAAAGTTTACAAAAGGCAAAAGTCATCAATCCCAGACCATCACCTAGAAACGGCGTGTGATGACAGAACGGCCCAAATTCTTCATCTGAGTCAAAACCTGGAATAAGATTTAGAATGTTCCTATGAACAAGGCAGTCCATCTCCACTGGAGCAGCTGTGGCCCTTGCGGCAGCGCACGCAGTGGGATGCTCCCCGTGCAATTCCTGCTGCCACTCACTCCTGGCCTGGCCAGGCTGTTTCTGCACAAGAGCACCGTCACAGTAAAGCACGAGGTGTCGTGCCCCACGTCCTGGGAGCAGCACCCAGAACCGTGACACAGCACGACAGCTTGGCAGGATACATAGGAGGACAAGCCTTCAAACTCTTAAGGACACAAACAGTGAATACAGGCCGGATATTTTCAAATCGGAAGGACAGTTTAGTTTAACAGCTCTACCACACAAAAATAGGAAATTACTAAAAAGCTCTTTGTCACTTAAAAAAATCTCTTCAGCATAGTGTAGATCATCAACTCATTCTATAATACCATGAACAAAAGTTCCATGTCTTGTTTTGCCTAATTTTGTAGTCTGCAGCTCATTTCCCCTGCTTTTATCCTTATTTCTGACTAGTGATGGATCTCAGCAAATATGGACATGACTTTTCCATATGAGCTGGCAATTAGGTAAGACTGTAATTTTAAACATAATCAATGACATCATTTACAGATTAGAAACCTACTAAGTTAAATAGATTTACTTCGTATGGATAAACTAAAGTTACTTTCCCAGATCAAACATAGTATGTAGGCCAGAAACAAGACAATGTAAACAGTCTGAAGTACACAGGTAATTATTGGTTTCACCTTCATATTATTAACATTTTCTTTATCACTTGGTAGAAACAAAGTCAGCAACAAATGTTATGCTGTTGCTACTTTCCTATGGCCAACAAAATGTGACATGTGCCATTGTGTCTCAGAAGAAATTCTACTGCAATATTAAAAAAAAATCCACATTTTTCTCCCTCTGATGACTAAGCTTAATGAAAGAGTCTGGCCACTTGTCTGGTTTATTTTGTCAGCTGAGGAAGTGTTTTGTCAGTTTGATCTCCACAACATTATTTTAAAGCATCTTTTTCTTGACGGATAAAAGCAAGTGCAAAACCAGGTCCAAGCAGCTGTTAATGAAATGACACGATGCCACTTTTAAACACGCTATTTAAAAATATTTTTGTATTATTTCAACACACAGCAAAAATAATAAAATGTGTGCTTGGAATGAGTTATAATGTGTGGATTAACTTTTCCTCCCTTGTATAATCTCTAATGAAGTTCAACTCCACTTAATTTAAAAATAGTATTAATACTTACAGTAGGAAATAGATTGTTAAACCTTTTCTGGTTTTGTAGTACAACTTAAAACGTATTTCCCCATATTCATATCTTTCTAAAATATGAAACCATACTCTCAGGTTCACAAAATGAGGGAAGAAGTCACTACATGGCCACTTATAATTTAAAATCTCAAATTACGTAACATACGTGATAAATTCCTGTGTTGCTCTTCAAAGATTAGTTCCTTTATTTTCCAAAGCCAGGTTTGTGTCAAAATCATTCTCTGAACAAGTTAATAACACAATAAAATTTCTGTAATAACTAGTACAACTACCAGTTCCTGGACTAGGAAAATATTGTGCCTTGGAATACTTTTCAAGTACTTTTCAAGACCACTTTTATTTTCAGTAACTGTATAATATGTAAGTATTCATGCTTAGCAATAAGTTCACCAATTTACTATTTAATTCAGAATTGTGGCAAAGGCTGAACTCGTGCTTCAAAGAGCAAAACTCTCCTATTGATTTTTTTGGTTTCTTTGTTCTTAACAGAATTGGCTTGAGTCCTTATTAATAAAAATGAAAAAATTACCTTCACCAACAGCTAGTTTTTATAAAGAAAAATCAAGTGTATTTCTGGGTACGATGCTGTAGACTTATGTTCTGCATCCTCCAAATTAGAAACCCCTCCTATTCAACTGAAGTGACACATACATATGAAACATAAGAAAACACATGTATATCTCAGAGATCTTATATTTAACTGAGATGTCCCTGCCAAACTCCAAATAGAGCCCATCCATAGAAAGCTATTTGCACATAATATATTGGTCTTTACAGCAAAAGATTGAACAATGGTTGACTTAGCAAGACCAAAGATGAGACAAAAATTCATGATTTAATTTACAGTAACAGAGTCACAGAGCTGTAACCACTAAGAATTTGAATCTGGATTTTTCATTGTTCCAGACCACTAACTGAGGCCAGAAAAAACTCCAGGCAATTTTGATGTACTGGAAAGCAGAAAAGTCTAAAATGAGTAGAGTGCATGAAGCCACTCTCTCATTGTTAAGGTAAAGTCTACCCACAAACACACACTGACATATGCATTGGAGCAAAAAGAGTTACACATGCATGCCCTTGAAATCACCAAATGTTAACTAAATATTTTCATTTTTTCTTTTTCTAGTAGTTTAACACACTATTTTTGTTAAAATAATTATCTGTCATGCTAAATGATTCACTTCTTTCTCATTATGTTATGTGTAGCATTACATTTAGCTATGAAGATTTTAAATCAAAGTATTAAAATAACATTAATTATAGTAGCACAGATGTTTCTGCAAAGATAAATTTGCATTAAGGAACACTGCATTCTGACTGGCACCGGTAGACGTTCATAAAAATCACCTAGAAAAAAAATCAAGAGTTGGAACCACCAATTTTAATGAACAGGAACATCAGAAGGACTATCTTAGGCTTTTAATGCTCACAATATGACTTACCAAATAGTAACCAGCTTTCAAAAAGCAGAATAAACCCAGTTTGAAGTAGCACAAATAGTAAAAAGTTCTATTAATAACAATATTCAATATTTGTATGCATGTCAGTTCTCTTTTATAATTACAGTAGCAGGTATGGACACCCAAAAATGCTTCTCCTTTTGGTACCCAAAACATGGAAAAGATCTAAAAAAGTCATCAGCAACATCATACACACATTGAAGGCCAGTCCTTCTTTCCTAACTTGGAGATCTTTTGGAAGGATAATACAAAAAGGGAATAAAAAAGTTAATTCTTTTATTTTCTCTTAGTCTTGTCTGAGATTTCTTTGCTCTCCTTTTTCAAATTTGGCTTTCCAATTTATTCTATAAACCCGCACAGCTTTATCTTTACTCAGGCTTTCTTTCTTTCTTTTTGCTTCTTTAACTTTTTCTTTTCGGTTCTTTAACTTCTTTTTCACCCCAACTGCCCTCCCTCTTTTGCTGTGCAGTCACATCCAGCCCTATCTATTTTTTATTGCTTGCTTCAGCGATGGATACAAAAACATTACAACAGAGTATTTCCATCATGTCAGCTGCTCCCTGGTTACGGTCTCCCTGCAGTTCCCAATGAAATAAGAGATGGGAACTAGAAGTAGCCTGTCCATGTATGACAGAAATGGAAGGATTCCCCTTGCTACTGACAGGACTGATGCTAGCATGCATGCAAAATATCCTCTCTGGAGAAATAGCAGAGTCAAAACGATGTCTCACAAAGGAAGGCAGTGTGGGGTGTTAAAATAATGCTCCACTGCGCTCCAGCTTATGGATGCTGATCCCCCACAGAGGCAGCTCAAGCAAAATCCTTTCTCTGATGCAGCTTCTGGAGCCTTGGAGTTAATGCCTGCACAGCTCTCCATTAAACTGTGAAGACCTGTCTTAGCAATAATAGAAGATTTGCAGAAAAAGTTTGAAGTAAACAGCCAGCTTCCCACAAAAGTTCTTGTCAAATAAAAGCAGTGAAAATTAAAATCTTCACCAAGTGAAAAGAATTGTCATCATGCTTTCAATTTAAAACGAAACAAAAGGAATAGCTTCTTCCACCCTCATGGACCAGTTTAAAAACTGCTGCTCTACACAGGACCAAGGCTTCAGTTGAATAAAAGCTAATACTAATAAACAACCTTGTTCACTCTTTATTTGAGGGGATGGAAGAAAGTGAAAAATGAGACTGCAGCTCTTGTTACACCTGTAAGTAGACTCTGAGTACAGAAGGTGGTAGCAAAAATCTCGCTACTATATTTACTTCTTAATCCAACTGACGCCCACAATATAAACACATAAAAAGTCTTCATCTAACATTAATCTGCTTCTTAAGACAGATGAAGGATTGTGAGGCCTGTGTTAGGGATGTTGAACTGATCAAATTATGCAGGTTGTCCACACGTAATCTGGAGAGATCGCAAGAGGCAAACTCTGAGCTTGGAAACAGATTGGTAATCCTAATAAACTGACAGTAATGAAAGACATCTCACAAAGAAAAAATTATAATTAACTGTAGTATCTTGGTTCAGGAAGAGAACACAACTTCAAAATACCAGGCTGGCAAAGCCAAACTAGAGAAAAACTCTAATTTCACAGATTCATTATTAAAAAATTCTAATCTTTTTAGTGATCTTTTCCATTGAAAGTGGAGGGGGGGAGCGGGTGTGTGTTTTCTTTTGGGTTTTTTCATATGGGCCTATATGAAATGTGATCTAATTTCCACTCAGTTTAAAAAAATTATCAAAGCAGTTTTATATTCAGTATCATCCACTCTCTTTTTCATATTGATAGAATGCAGAACAGTAGTTCCAAGCTGTTTTTAAATAGTAAGTTGAAGCAAATTCTAAGTCAACAACATTAAAATACATATGGAAACTGCATCTGTTAATTTGTATCCAACACATTCACTTACAGTGATTTTTTTATGACATGCCTATTAGTTATTCTTTTTAAAATGACTTTCAAATTGCAAGACGTAGGATGAAGTTGTATATGGGTTTAAAAATTCCATTCCTTGCAAAAGTTTCTATTGCAGCACTAGGAATTTAGTCAAAATGTTGTATAAATCATCTAACATATACGCATATAGATGTGTCTGTGTATATACTGTAGAGTCCAAAATAGAAAAGAATGACATTCCTTCATACAAATACAGATTATCATTTACTATTCAAATTCTTAGAATAATTTTAAGAAGTCCACTAAACATCTTCTATCTTACAATCAGACCACCAGTTCTTCAGCATTATCTACAGATATATCTAAGATATTTGCAATTAAAACTCAACCATTGAATATCTTTCCTCCCTAGGATAGAGCACTGTGGGTTAGCTACATTATTCTACCTCTCATTCTCAAATTCAAATGTAATTACACTTACATAACACTTAGCAAAGCGAAATTATTTTCATCATGATACTAGGTAGTAAAAAGAATGGAAATCTATTAGTTTTCAAACAAGCTAAAAATACAGGAGCATAGTTGGTACAGAATGATCTTTCAGTCAGCTGAACCCAAAATTTTTATTAGCTTTTAAAAATATTCCTCAAGTACAAAGTTACAGAGCTAGTCATTTTACTGATCCATCTTTTTTCAGTGGTTTAAGATGTCAGCAACAGACAGCAGGGTGTTCCCTGAGCAATCAAACATAGAAATGTGCAGGAAGGGCTGTCAAGATTCTCAGTGTCACAGTACTTCCTGCAAGCTACCACAGCCATGTTTGAGCAGTACTGAATAATAGTGAAAGCACATACAATTAATTAGGTCAAGAAATAACACAGTTCTTCAAATTCCTAATCCTCGCTGTTGGTTTGGGTTTTCACAATGCCATTTAAATTAGTATAGCAAGCAGTTCTGAAGAGCTTTTGGTCTAAGTGAACTTTAATCACTTCATACTTTGGGAAGGAATCAAGCACCAGAAAACTGATTTCCATGGTTGCTTTTAGTTATAAAAGACCCAAATCACTGACTTCACAATCAGTGCTCATGAAGTTAAGACCTTCATCTTACACAATGATGACTGTGGTAACGTCATCCTTCTTTGTAGATACTTCTGACTTTCCATACATTCAGTAATGCAAGCAACACCAGGTAATAAATGTCAGACATCTCAAGACAGCACAGCAATGTAAAAAAAAACCACCTCTCAGAGACAACAAAACACAAACACTCAACTGTGTATATTCATATAAACACTCAAACCAACATCCATTTTCTCTGTTTAGACATTAAGTGTATGAGGTTTTTTAAGTGGATGAGGTTTGTTCCGTAGCTAATCTTGTTCCGTAATTTAATAAAGCAAGCCTGGTCTAAACCCTGCACCTCAAGTTCTGCTACTGGAAAACATACTGTACATTTCTGCTGGTCTTCAAGGGCTTATGAAAACTGAGAAGGACTGCAACACCATTTGGACACATGCCAGTTTATAAACACAACACAACAAACTCAGGGAAGTGTTACTTCCAGTTTCATTTTAAACATCTAACTCAAAAGCTTTGAATCTCTCCTTGAAAGAACTGATTTTTCAACTGATTACAGAAGGAACTTAAGCACTAAAGTGGAAGAATTGCATCTATTGAATTGATATTGAAACTATCAAGAAGATCTCAAATTTTCAGTGACAATCTTCCACACTGAGAATTGATACTGCCAAAAGAACTAAAGCTCTACAGAAACAAACACTGGATTTTTGTAATTCAAAATGTGGCTATACAATATATATTTAAAAAAAAATAAATTTGAGTACTGAACATTGATCTTTATTCAAATTTTCCTGTTACCTTCAAACGCTCGTGCAGCATCTACCAGGTGAGACCAGTCTAGCCCTGTGGCAGTGTCTGGCAGGGGCATCAGGCCAGGATCATTGAATTTGGCTTTATCAGATAAGGACCCATCTGAGAACCAGAATTCATCTAAACAATAAACACAATAATTAGTCTTCCTATAGCAATTATGTACAATTAATTTTGAAGCTACTATAATGATCTGTAAAAAATGTGTAAGCAAAGAGTGCTTATCTTCACTTCTCTTGTGTCTGTATTTTCCTGTTCAATACTCAGTATGAGTGGAACAATTTCTAAATGTTGACGAAGAAAGATGGGAAGGTTTCTAAAGGATTTTTTTGGGTGTCGCTTTGCATATGATGTGCTCCTCACATTTTCATATGAACACTGTGTGAGTAGGCAACACACATTCTTAAAGCATAGCATATTAAACCTGAACACTAAACAGAAGAGTTGCTCGATACACAAAGTTATACTTGTGAAACAACACGCAAGATATTTACATGCAGAGTTTTACTTGAAAATATTCCTGTTGCAGAAGCAATTTTAAAAAAATCAACTGCTTTTATTTTAATGCGTTTGTAAATTCTAGCCTATATCCAAAACCCCCTTTCACATTGAAAATATCACCCTATTAGTTTAATATGTATAGCTGTATCTCTGAGGGTGTAAGACTTGTGTGAGATTTCAGAGTGAGCTGTAACACATTATACACTGTACACAGATCATATAGTAAATGAAATGTATACACTATAAATTCTTCAAACAAACCTTTCAGTTATGCAGACTTCTAAAAAGGTACCACAAACACACATTTTAGTAGAGGAGATGCTAATTATCATAATTATCTTGAATAGCTTTACACTTTCCTTATCTGTCCATAGCAGCCTTCACTCTGATCAATGTGAACACGTTAAAAAGAATACTGAACAGGCACACAGAGTTTCTTAAAACTGAACATAAACTAAAACCATTATTTGCAATCACATTTCATCTTAACCTTAAAGCCAGCAATGGAATATAATAATGTTATCACATTAATCACAGGAAAAGAGAATTTTTGCTTCAAATATATCCACTCCAATTAAACAAAAAGGTCAAAATAGTAATTTTTCCTCAAATATTTCAGAAGGATATTTCCATCTAGTTATTCCAGTGATTTAAACTAGAATATGTAGGAAAAGTATTTTTTTCTAGGAAAAGACCAGAAACAAAAAACAACCAAGGAAGAAATGCATTCATACAAGTGGGAGATACACTATCATTTAAGGAAATGGCATGCTGTCATTGTCCTGATATTAATGTCCATTTGACTTAAAGATTCTGATCTAAAAATCCAAAAAGAGTAGGCTATTACAAAGCATTCTACTGCACAGAGCAATGATTAAAGCATATGATATGCTCTATTCTTTGCAGAAACCTTGCTTAAAAAGAGTATAGAATATCAGGAAAAGCAAAATGAAGGAGGCCTACAATCCTCTGTCAAAAATTAGGAGTACCTGCAGAAAAGGCAGAAATTGTATTTACTGTGGAATTTATCCTGTTCTACACTTACTTGACAGATCCAGTATTGTTAAATTACACTTGGAAGTGGCTTGACAAAACTCTGTAGAAATGTCCTACTTAATACCTACTCTTAGTATGTAAAAGTGGGTGCTATATGAAAGGGAAAATATAATATAGACATATATTCTACTCATATATCTGTACTACAATTTTATTTTCAGTTCCTTATAAACATACATAAAGCCTTACCTAAGGCTACCTTTGTGCAAATATATTGAAAGCTGAAAGTCAGAGCAGTCTCTGAACTTTTGTATATGACTTGGGAATTGTAAGAACCTTATTTATGCAAGTACAAATGTTTCATACAGCCCTGTTGTGGAAAATAGACAGAATACCTTATTTGAAAGACTGGCAAGACAGCTTTTGGTTCTAGACCAGCAGGCAGGCCCTAAGGGACAACCCTTGCTTTTGTGTGATCAGCCTACAGAGGCTGATTGTGAAACCTGTCAGGCAGAAGCCTGCTCCCAGCGCGATTCTGCTGGCTTTCCAAATTAAAGTGTAGGAGTGATATATTCACCAGTAGTCATCCTTCATTATGCATTGTCTCTGTGAGAACCTCAGTTCACCTTAGGGTGGATCCTATTCAGTCCTGCATAAGCCCTGACAGAGCCACTCAAGTGCAGAAAGCCTGCCAGAGTGGAGATTTGAACATTGATAGCTCTGAAAATGCAAGTGCTCGGGCTGATGGCTGAAATTCTAAGTGGAATAACTGAGCAGGCACGAGTATGCCACCACAGAACAATTAATTTTCAAGACATAAACTGTGTTCTTCTCCAATGGGGGAGAGGAAAGAGGGGGAAGAAGAAAAATAACCAAAAAACCAAACATGAGCTCTAATGATATAGGCCTTGGTGCCTTTGAATTTCAGAGAATATTGTTTGTATTCCAGGAGTGCTCTGGGTGTGATAAATTATTTCTAGCCTCCTGTATTTGCATTTCTTCCCTGCTTGTCTTACCTTGCTGTTGCCTCACTCTTTCTATGCATGACTGCCACACCAGCAGCTGTTGCCTGTTGTCTCCCTTTTTGATTTGTGCAGAGGTGGCAAGTGATACTTAAGCATGCCCACCTCTCTGTGTCCAGGAGGATATGTCTAATCTAGTAGGCCACTACTTTACTGCACACAAGATTGGCTTTTGAAGCAACGCAGTTTCCTTTGAGGAAACACTTTCAGTGTTATCTTCAGTTTTAAAGATTATTGTGTTTGCTGTACTTTTGACATAAAGTAATTGATCTTGTTTCAGATCCTTTCAGTTATGTTACTTCCTACACTTAGGAATTTAATTTATTTTTATTATTGATGCATAAAAGTATAAAGCATTTTCAAGAGTCCCTATTTTCACCAAAATTGCATGGTCAGTTCAGTTTCCAACACAGCTCCTGAAATTGATGGTTATTGGTCCCATATACGTGTTCATAGACTAGTTATGCAGAAAGAAGAAAGATTCACCTGACTTAACCTTTTTTACTTCCAAGACAATTATCCTGCTTCAGTTGGAACTGCTGCTTTTATGCAGAGATTGTAGATCATGAAAAAACTATCTGCTAAGTACTCCTCGATTACTGTGCTCCAACTAGACATGTCATTTAACACGTGGATTACCTCCAAAGATGCTACAGGTGAAGAAACACATCAAATCCCATGTAAACAAAAATCCCACTCCCTGTGGGATGTCTGTTTTTCCTTCCTGCAATCAGTAATTATATCTCTGTAGCCCTCTTAGGCAACAGCTTCTGCCTGCTGAATCCTACCCTTCTTTAGTATTGCCTAGGGTTGCCCAAAATCTCCCTTCAAAGATGACAGCCTGCTCATAGGCTCTCATGGATATGTGCTCCCAATAACTTCTTCTTCCTTCTCTTCTATTATTGAAGACAGTCTCATATTCTAAAAAGGTGTACTATTCACAGTGTGAGAACATGTAACAGCAAACGTTCTTTGATTGCGTGAATCAATCAATGGCATTTATCTGCTCACTGAAAAACTGATTTCCAAATTGCTAATGTTGCACATCACCAATACACAGCGATGCTTTTTCATTTTTTAATAGTTCTTATCAACAAGTTTAGTTTTGGATTGAAGCTAATATGGGTAGTAAGGCAGTTTGAAGTTAAGACTTTCATCTACGAGCAAAGTTGCAGAGACAGTTCCTGCACTTCTGGCAGCCTATTCCCTATGGCATGTACAATCTGAGAACTTTCAGAATTTGTCAGTGTATCACTGTAAAATATTCCCTTCCTTATGACCCTCTTCACTGCAACTATCCTGCACCCTGCTCCTTTCCTTACAGCACAGGAACACCCTGCCAGTTTATCACTTAGGACATTTTCTTTCCCCTCCCTTTTTGTGCTTCATAATAGAGTGGACCATGGTGCCTGCAATCTCAGTCAGATTGTCTCTGTGTGTCTTCCTGGGTTCCTGACTTATGTTACTACACTAGTTTGGTATCAGTGGTTCTCTTTGTTTTCATTCTTTCCCTGCTCATTCACCTGCCATGAATTTGCAAGAAGGGCATAGATTTGTACCTGCAACTGCATGTTAGAATCACTCAACATGAACAGCACTGTCTCAGTCAGGGAATCCTTAATGTCCCCAAGGTAAAATTCCAGAGTTCTTAGCTACACAAATTCTCCTTTCTGGTATAAGTTAAAAATAGGATAAAATTAAGTGAATATTTCTACATTTGTATACCGTGAGCAATCAACAGCACTCGACTGTCAGACTTTGCGTTTCAGGCTTTAGTGAAAGCAACTCTTTTTCAATGTCACTTCCCCAGTGACAAAACAATAATTAAACAATCCTATAGCTTCACTTTTCCCATCATCTTCTTACAGTCAACATCACACACAGATGAAGTTTCTGTTTTTATATTTGCATGGTCATTCTGTCTCATAATTGTGATTTCTCAGTAAACTGAAACCCTTCAGGGTTGCCTATTACTCCTTGAATTTGGTGCTGCCTTGCTTTCCTATTATTCACACTCTTTCCCTAGCTAGAAGGGTCTCATGAGATTTGGTGCTGCCACAGTATTTCACACTGGATAATAACATGCAAGAATATATCTTTCTAAAATTAATTTCAGCCAGAACCATGCTATTTCCGTTGATTTCTATAAACATTAAATATCAGTAAAATTCAAATGCTTTGAGATCACGTACAAAAGACATTACTGTGACAGCTAGGAATCCTGATATCAAAAACTACAACCTCATGTTAAAATTATAAATGAAAAAGAAATCACTCACATCACTGCCATAGAATGTAAATACCTACTAGGCAACAACTACAAAAAACCTTCCTAAAAAGAGCCCAAGTTAGTTTCTTATATGGAGATACTGACTAACCTTATTTTTGAAACATAGGTAAGCAAGCCATGATGTGGTGTTTTCCAGAGTATAATTACAGATAACCAATTAAATCTTCCTTGAAACAAGCACCACAAAAGATTCTATGTAGCTGGCATTGATAAGCACTTTTAAAATACAGAACCAGAAGCAGAAAACAGAGGTTGCATATGAAATCAGCATGAATTGCCTTGGACCAGTTTTTGACTGACAGGATACCGATTCCGTGGGGTTTTTTCCAGCTATGTGTATATATAACTTTCTGTATCTAAGAAGCAGCAAGAATGAAATATTAAGCGTCTAAGACAGAACTAATACAAAACCCACTAAAATATCACTGCTGGAGGAGCAGTATAGAGCTTGCATGTACACAGTTAATTGCCTTGTGCCAAACTCCTGGCGAAAAGCAAGCTGAAGGTTTGATCCCATTGCATGCTTACATTCACAAGAAAGGCTCTAGAAAACAAGGCCTAATATAGTGGAAAACAACAACAACAAAAAAAAAAAAAAACAACAAAACAAAACAACAACAAAAAAAATCAGGATGCCTAACAGTAGACTATGCAGTTCCTTCACAGACTGCAAAAATCTACTGAATTAATCTCCAGTGAAACCAAATGGATCTCCATTTGCTATCTGTAAAAGAATAGGATCATCTCAGATTAAATTTATAGTAAAGAGATTCACTCTGATAGAATATTTTTAGAATGGCAAAAGGTACACCAAGCATGCATTCCCATCCGAGGCAGGAATCTAGCCCTTGTTTGAGACACCAGTTCAAAATTAACCAGTGGTTAATGACCAAAACTCAGCCTCACAGCTGAGGCCACCCTAACTAAGTAAGTGTTTTATATATAAAGTTTATTTCTCAAAGTTAGGAAATGACTGCTAGTTCCTGAAGGACACAATGAATGACAGAGCCCTTTTTATTGTTACTTCTTTTAAGTCATCTGGCTGCATTCTCCCTGGACATGCGCTTAAAATGTCCTTAATGCTTTCAAGAAATTCACCCACAGCTTCTTAAGTATGGACTTCAGAGTCCACTCTTTTTTTAATTGCAGTCAGCTGTGATGTAATTTTAGAGTAGCTAAGGAAAAGAGGTTTTGTTTTTCCAGATTTCCTGTCAACTCCAGGTGTCCACAATACATCAGCCTAAACTAACTGAGAAGCATATATATTCAGTATTTTTGACAAAACAATTCACTCTTATTAACAAATATAGATATGTAATCTAAATATACATATCTGCCTGAGTAGATCTGGGCCTTTCATCCCATTAAAAAAAAAAAAAAAAAAGACTACAAACTTCATAGGTAATCCTGGCATTATTTCAAGCTAAGCATATAATAAAGGTCTCACGAAAACCTCAGAAGTAAAAAAACACATTCATAAAATAGTTTGAACTTAGCACCTCAGACTACTCTTTTGATGTCATTAAAACAGAAGTGTCATTTGTAAAGGTTTTACTAATATGTTAAAAAAAGCATCAGCAAATTCAAATTGGAAATTGAAGTCCAAGTCAACATTTATTGCACATTTCCTTTTAAGATGTTACTAAAAGGATTGTCTAAACAGAAGCTGTTCCATTTAGCTATTATTTCAAATATATTTGTGAATATTTCAATAATTTGAATGCACACAAAAGTTAAAAAAAACCCCAAAATAAAACAAGTTTGGCTTAATTAGGTCATCACTGGAAAATAAAATTATAATGGGAAGTCTCTTCAGACAAATGTTTGTTGCCTATCACTGGTCTCATGAAAATTCTTTGGGAAGTAAAGTGAATGCTGTCTCCAAACACAATAAATACAAATTGAACACTAATGACCAAATATTCTTCTACTAGGATAATTAGAACACTGATTTGGTATTTCTTAATTTCACCTTAAAAATAAAATCTCACTTAATACTTGGTGATTTGTTTGAGTTTACCACAAATATTCCAAACTCAGCAATGACAGCGACAATCACTTACTTCTCAGATTTCCCATTCCAGGGGTCAGACTCATTCTGGGAGGCAATGTGCTGTGATATGGTGGAGTAGTGCTGAACAAGATATCATTTGGCAAGGCCTGGTCTATCATTGAGCTTCGAGAGCTGGCATAGGAAGATCCTCTTCGATTGCTACATATACTTTCATCAGAGAGGGTGCGATAAAGTGTCCTCCGTGGGGAAAGGTTTCCATAAAATGAAAACTAAACATAAAAATAAGAGCACATATTGCTGGTTGAAGTGATTCATACAATCATATCACATCATCAGTTCTTGGGAGTATGTTTCTGGACAGGCACTCTGGAATGCTTGAACTAATACAGAAGATCAGAGATTTCTTCCACCACATCAGATCTACTGGGGCCTCAAAAGAGTTACCGAAGTGGATTTTCATACTTCCTCTTGATATTTTGGAACATATCACCATGAATTAATTAGATACTGTGCAGTTTTATTAACTCTGAAATATTAAATGAAAACTTCATAGCTTTATGACAGCAATGTTTTACAGAAATGTATATAAGGTTACCAACTCTGGCATCGTGTATGCAAGACTATACATAAAACTGATTTTAATTTGAAACGCTCATGCTTTAATGTTAAACATTCTGAACTGATATATGCTGCCACATAATTCATTGGATGATAAAAGTGACTTGAGACACTGCATCTCTCTGGATATCACAAAACAGGCTTAGAAAAGAGGATAAGAGAGTTCAGTGGAAACTGCTTATGCATTTCAAAAGGTTACTTAAACCACAACTCAAATATCTACAGTAAAACAAGATGTTACTGTATTGTAAAACTGGACCATTCCACTTTGTAAGTCATTCTTCAGCACTGCAAATCCAATTTCCTTTGCATCTACAAAGGACAGTTAATGCCTTATTTCTTTTAACTGGCTTGTCCAGCATGCAACAATTAAACGTCTAGTTTTCATTGTAATTAATTATGTGTTGCACGTTCCCTAGGCAGAACAAATGCTTATAGCTTTTGAAAACAGTGAGTATAGCATAGAATGTCACATATTCAGAAAATTCCTTTCTGACTTGACTGTCAAAGGTAACTGGCTCACCAGTATCGAGATTACTACCCTCTATGAAGGCACAACCAAAGACTGCACACTGCCAAGTCCTGTGGCTGGGGTCCCTTGTGAGTCAGAGCCCAAGGTGTCTCTTACTTAACTTTTGTTTTGGCGTCTTGGAGAGGAAGGGGATGGCAGTTGTTTATCTCAGGACAGCCACACCTCCTCACTCTTTGTTGATTCTTATTTAGGTACTCAGAAACACTGGCACTTCTTGAGATCATCCCAAAACCCCACCAATTATTGTATCAATCATAAATCATAGAAACCTCTAGGACATTACTCATGAAAATTCAAGCACATATAATGCATTCTTAACATGCCACATGTTAAAAATATATATGATCTGAATTTTAAATTCAACTCTGCACATAAGAGTATTCCCATGTGTTACTTTTGTTCAGACATGATGATTACGCTATTTAGCATATTGCATAGACACAGTGGGTTAAGAGAGCATTGAGTCAATATGGAAGTGTGACAATTATCTCAAGTAATTTAATTGCTTTGTTCTTTATTCCACATTAAGCACAGGATTCAGAATCATTTACGCTTTGGGGAGTGGCAAATTTTAAGTTCACTATCCACTTTCTATGAACTATTAAACATTACCAGTTATCTTCATACTATAAAGATCTAGGCTCTCCAATAGCACTGATAATTACGCCCTCTGAGCAGCTGCCACTGATACCCACATGAAACTGTGATTTGGATTTCTAGCAGAATTGTTGGTACCAACTGTTACAGGGCAGAGGAAAGTGGGATACTTTTATTCATGTGTTTTAATACAAGATGCATAAACTTAGGCATCCTTCCTTGAAAACGTCACTTTTAACCTTTCAAATTATAATGAAGTAGCTCAACCTGCACCCACCTCCGGTCAAGCTAAGCAAAGACATACTTAAACAAATACTGGATTTTTTTACATAATCATCAGACAAACACTTCCCATCCTTGTGGGAAATTGTATTTTGGGACTTATGGTCAACCCCATAGAATAAACAGATTGTACAAAACAGTATTGCATTCTGTGTAACAATTTTGGCCACACCAGAAATCCATTTCTAAGTTATCTGTGACTGAAACACACAGAGCCAAAGAAAGTAGCCAACCTTTCTTCTCCCTTCCTCCATAGACAGGCTGTCTGGCAGCATCAACTTCAGAAAATCTTCTTTGGACAAGACTTGCTGGCTTTCAACAATGGCATTCCTCACAGAAGTTTGGAGTGGACTTGATGCAGACACAGCATCAATATCATCATACACTCTGTTGGGAAAATTGATGTTTTTAGCAAGAAATTTGATTTCAAAGACTACAATCATTTTCTGCCAAAGTGAAAATTGTTAGAATTATCTGACACAGCACACTCTATTTAGAAAATTTTTTGATCATTTTGCCTTTACGAAATTGTTTGTGGGTACAAAACGGAATTCGTAAACCACTGAAAAACCGAGTTTAGGAATTCTAAAAAACAATTTAAAAAAGAATAGTCCTTGCTTCTCCTAGCTTGCCTCTCTTTTTTACACACCACACTTCTCTATCAATACAAAAGTTCAATTTATTGCAACATTTCCAAAGGTTCATCACAAAATACTTTAACTTTTACTTCTATAGCAAATTTTAAAATCAATATTTTATAGTACAATATTGCATTCAAGTTCACAATCTGGCAAAATTACTATGGTCATCACAGCAATGTTTGAAGTGTATTGGTAATCAATTGTCCAGCATGCTAAGTATATTTTATTATCAGCAATTTCATAAAGCTATTTAGATAAATAAAGCAAGTATGTTATTTAATTATCAGCACATAAAAATCTAGCTACAGTCAACAGCAGACTGTCAAACTGAATTATTAACCTTCAGCTCCTTCCAGTGAGAAAGGAGAAACAGATTTTAACAGATTTACTCTGAAAATGTAATCCAAGGAACTGGACATTCCTGGTCACACAGAACACACACTGGAAGCCATTGCTCACTGCCAAGTGCAGCTTAATCAGTGACTGCCTTCAGCAGAGAGGAAATAAGCTTCGCTGTGGTAAAGTGTAATTCTCAGTGAATCACAACCTATAGTGGCACAACATTCAGCAATTGACCAGATATTCATCATCATTGCTAATTAGAGATGTTATTTTATTTCAACATAATTATCCTAAGAGAGGTATTTCCTCTCTGTGATATAGAGAGCTTTCCTAGAAAGAAAGAGGCGAGTGTATGCCATGGAAAACTCTGAAAATATTTTTTGATATATGAAGTGTTGCTGTATCCAATTAATAGTTCTTGAATAGAACTATCTCGTGAAGATAATTTTCTAAATTGCCGTTGTTTCAGTCTAAATACCATGATTCATTATGCAATTTTATTTCAAGGCTGTCATTCAAAATAAGGAGACATTTTTCCAGCACTTGATCAATTTAAAAATCCAAAAATTTGTAGGAAACCCTGAAGTTACCACATTATAAGTTTCAATACTACTACGACTGAACAATTTGTGCAATTAAAACATTGGGGGATGGGGAGCGGAAATGAAATCGCCAATATGTTAACACAAGGAAACACAAATAACCAGGACAAGAGGGTAGTAACACCTACTTTTGAAAACTAGGAATTTAAGAGCTTGACTTCAGATTAATATTTCAGAGCATACATATTCTAGCATGCATTTTTAAAAATTACTCTTGCCATAAATATGCATACATATGCAATGTTAGGTATTAGATAAAAATAACCCATTCCCACTAAACAAAAAGCAATCCCAATCAAACACTGGAAAATCAGGTACTGGGTGTCATCTTGCCAATTTATTGAGATAGACAGATAGATAGGGGCTGACTGTGGTTTATTGAGAAACAGCACCAAAGAGCTTGTGCACAAAAAAAGAAAGTCAGGAGATTATCCACAAAGATGGTTTTGAAGACAGCAGGAATTTAAAGGTTAGTTTTAAACAGCAGATTCAAAAATTATTTATTATGGATGCACCACTGTGAAAGTATCATCTTTCTGTATTTGAGGTACTGCATATTTTCCTTTGAGTTCAAGCCTTTTTCTTCCATCTAAGGACAACACATTTCTCATGAAGTATTCCAGCGTTAAGCTGTACATAGAGCTGCTCATTAGATACATAAAGGTACAGGAAAGAAACGCTGAACATTTAAAGGCAAAACAGAATTTGTCATTTTTTTCCATCCGATTTTAAAATTTATTTTCACTACCCTTCTGCCCCCAACGAAGTAAAACAGAGTCCTTACTCATGACATTCTGAAACTTCAGATTCTTCCGGTGTAGGACTGCCTTCTGATTTTTTCCATCCAATGACATATTTACTCACTGCTCCTTGTCTGTGGTACGGTTTTGAAATTGACCCAGACATCTGTTGACTGCTATTCTGCGACACTATATAGACTTTGGAAGTATCTAGGGAGCCACTCTTTTTAGAGCAGTGTGTTGATGGGCTTCCTGAATGATGTGACCCACTGGAAAAGTGAACAAAACACACAAAGGAAAAATTGAATATGCTGTGCAACAACAAATCAGAAACGCTTCGCCCGGTCTGCAGCAATAATTCTCACTGTTAAGTTTTTCTCAAGGTTAAAATCAATGAGACAAAATTGGCACAGTAATTTTCTACAGACCAACTGCGTGTACATTAAAGCTCTTTGAGAACAGAATTGTGATGAGTTTCTAGAACAAACAATGCATGGAATTCAGCTTTCTGAAATGCCAATGCAAACTGATGTGAATCAAAACTAAAAGCCTACGTTCAAGGTACGTAAGTTCAATTTGTGTGTGCAATTTTAAGTAAATATGTACACACACATTTACATCAAGAACTACATAAGGAATTACTCAAATATCTCTCTAATCATAAAACCTATGTGCTTTTCCATTTCACAATAATTTTGACAGTTCATGCCAGATTAAGTTGTGCCTTTCAATCAGACAAATTAGTATTAAATTATCAGTAGATTTAACAGGACTAAATTTCATTTCAACGAAATAGTCCTCTAGGTAATTTTAACAGCCCCTTTTACTATGAATAGTAACACTAATAGGCATTAAGAAAACCTTTTAGTGAAGACTCTAAAAACTATTTCAAATAAACTAAAGCAAACACTTCTTTGAAGAATAAATTTCTTCAGAATAACCATACAAGACAAATTCAGTCATGTCCGGCATAGAAGGAAATCACCATACAAGGTATTATTTGGTTATTTTCCTGTACTGGCTGACACTGAAGGAAAGAAGAACAAACAATTTCCTTCTATCCTTCACAGAGTAAAAACCTTAACACATAGACCAAAGCTTCAACTTCAAAGTCACCATAAAATGGGAACTGGAAGATAAAGGCAACCAGCTGTAAAAGTGTTCTTTCAAATCCTGCTTTACAACAGATGCACACGTTTCATTGGTAACAAAAAGAAGAGCTGAAAATCGATCAGAAATGCAGTTGAACAAACAAAACTGTAAAGCATACATCAGAATAATGCAAATTTGGGGGGATGGTATGCAATGCAGTTTCACTACATGTAAAAATCATCCAACTTTTCTGATATCCCTCAGCATTAACTCCAAGGTGATTTGCTGCACTGTACTGAAAAAACAAAAGTATGTGAAATAAGTTCTAGGTGCAAACTTCCCTTTTACTCAGGGAAGTTTCCCAGCTCTAAAAACCTAGGCAATTTGCACAGGTCACATATAAAGCCACCATCAGATCTGGGAGCGGGGCTGGCTATGCTTATCAGGCAGACTCATAAAAAATTACCTGAAAACTGCTCATACAGGCATTTGAATACAACAGAAATATCAAAATCTTATAAGTGCAGTTCCTAAGAAAAGTAAATAGAAAAAAAACAACACAAAAGAGAAGAGTTGTCTGTATGTTAATCTGTAATCCATTACCCCTAATTTGTAAGAAACACATACCTGGAATGAGAGGAGATTTCGCTCAGGTCTCCCATACTGCCTTCAGCTGTATGACTGGTCGAAATAGCAGAGGCATAGCTATGAACAGCATAGATTTTAGCTGGATCATCATCCGGCCCCGGAGCTTCTGAAGCTTCGGTCCACTGCTCCGCACGACAGTGCACTCCAGCCCTGCTGCCAGCCAGGTGCAAAGGGGCCAGGAGAGGGGCAGGCATGCAGGGAGCGGTGTCGATCCCACTGTCAGTAGATGCCCCCTTGATATATGTTAATCCAAGCAGCTCAGGATCCATCAGATCTCCAGAACCAAAGTGTTTCTCATCACTGTTGCTGGATGTATTACTGGATAGGGTGTTGCTGCTTGAGTGGCTCGAACAGCTTTTGTCCCCAATCTTAACAACAAGAAAACAAACCAAAAAAGACCCCCCTCAAATTAAAGAGTAAGAGATCTATTTTCATATAAATTACTGCATTTGTGCCATTCAAAGACCATTTTATTATTTTTTTTTACAGTATGCTATCTCATAACTGCAAAGTATGAAAAGAGCCAATTATACCACCAGTTTCTGTGAAATGAATTGCACAGCTGGCTAGACACATTAAAGGTTGATGTCACTGCAAATAAAAAGGCTCTAGTTCCATCTTCCATCACAAATCTTAAGATCAGAATTGAATTTTCTGATTATAGGACCTGCTTAACATCCATAAAATTGCATTTCTGAACAGTTAAAATAAGAATTTGTTAAAGCTAGAAGCCTTGGTAATTATTTGTTTAAACAAGCTCTACTGCAAATCTGAGAAACACCAAAGACTGAATTATTGTTGGCTTTTTCTCAGTGTGGGTGAAATATGCAGCTCATTGGATCAAATCCAATTGGATGTGTGGCTAGTTAAATTGAAGCCAATTGTGATGTATGTGTACCAGATGAAAGCAACTTAGGTCATAAGGCCCTAAACTAAGCATGGCTATTGAAGTGGAGTAATTATGTCAGACATTTGTGCCGATGAAGTTGGGGGGTTTTGTTATTTACCTTTTAAAATAAATTTTATAGAGAGTCGGATTAAGCTGTCTCTGTGACAGAGCAGCCAGAATAAAGGCAGATGGACTTCTACTAGGGCAGATGGACTTCTACTAGGGCAAATGGACTTCTATTAGGTAGAAAACAAATGGAAAGGGTGACTAACTTTTTTATGAGATCCCTCTCCTAGCAGATGGTAGGAGATGCTGTGGCTCACACATGAAATGTAGAGTTTACAGTGTACAGACTCCTACTACATGTAGCAGGATTTTCCATGTAACAAACATTATCATTAGTGTACCTTCCATCACTAGGTTGTTGAGGATTTTGCCATTACTGAAGACAGGCTACTAAACTAGGTAGACTAGAAAATCTGTTTAGCATTCCCAGCATACAAGCTACATTTTTATAGTGCTTATTGATAATTATGCTCCATGGGTATTTCACACAAGATGAAAAGCGGTATGGTAAATATAATTTTATTTTCTTTTAAAGGGCAACTAAATACTCCACAGATTAAACAAGCCAGTACAAATGAAGCTGTAAATTCACAGCTGAGTGGAGACTCTACTAGTTTTAGCTCCTCAGTGACCCAGACCCAAACCCTCTTGGAATTCTGAGTTTGTAAACACAGATCAAGCATACTTGTTTCTACCCATATCTAGGTGAGTGTAATCATTGTTTCCCAAAACATACAGTGGTCTTCGTAAACTACTAAAATGTATTTTAAAGATTTATTTTGGTAAGTCCAGAGCAGTTTTTTGTTGTTCCTGTTTTGGGGTTTGTTTGTTTTTAGAGTTCTGAACGACACCCAAGTAAAAGACTTACATGTGAAAGCTTGTTTGGTGACTCCTTGCCACTGCCTTCTTTCTGTAAAGCTCGGTCTTTGTAGGAGCTCAGGACTTTGGTTGATGGTGCATGCCACTTGGCTTCTGCCATAAATAAAGGGAAAAGGCACATGGCTCAGGATCAGGAATCAGAGAGCGTCATAACAGTCCCTGCTTTCACTGTCACCCCACATGTCCTTTGTGAGTCGAACCTCCACATGGGGAGGTGGTTGCATTACAGCAGGCACTGCATTGCAAAGAACATTTACTTTAAAGATACAGTGGGTCTTATTACCAGAATGTCTAGTTCCTTCCAAAGTTTCCTCTCGTTCTCTGCCTCCTTCACACTCCAGTGAGCCTGAACCTTGGTGATGTTCATGGAGTAAAGGGGACTGGCATCTTTTAATGTAAGCAGAAAATTAAGCTGTTAAAGTTTTTATCCTGTAAGATTAGTTACATGATGAACAACACCACTTTTTACTCTTAAAAGCAAATACCTTCTAAGTGACCTTTTAAAATAATCATCATTCCCAAACATTTCCAAACTCTGCACAGAAATATTTACATGCAATTTTTTCAACAGCACACCATTATATCTGAAGTGTGAACATGCCAAGAAGACACTGAACTTTAAGAAGAAATGCATTCTTGGGACCATATACCCAAAGACTTTTGCAGTGAAGCACCATGATAATGTATGCTTAACCTCTTTGTGATCTAAGCCCCACAGAAGATTATTGTAGTTTTGCAGGGTTTCACACTGAGAATATGTAAGCTGGTACCAGATTCACTGCTTTGTATTATACTGCAAAATTTTAAGCAGTTCACAAAGCAACAAACTAAAACCTAGTTTGCTGTTAGAAATAACTATGCTGGAAAAAATGACACAAGCTGCATTTTGATGAGATGACTGTCAAAAAAAAAAAAAATCTATGGTTTTATGTGAATTATTAGCATCTATTTAGCTGCCAGAGATTTTACTGAGTTATGTGAAATCCCTTGAAGAGCCCACAAGATACTGCATATATATATCTGCTACATGGAATATCTCATCCACAATCAATCATGCCAAAGCATTAATAAGCTTCGAGGAGTCAAGCTGATGCTTTCAATATTCACATTTTTTTCTGAAAAGTAGCTTCTGAAAGCCACTTGGCAAGTCTGGAATGCTTTTCTATTACTCTATTGTAATATATTATCTATCGCAGATACTGTAATGTATTACCTATTGTAGATACTGCCATAGCTCAGCATTTTGTAATGTTTTCGGCAGCTGTATTTATACAACAAAGTCATAAATTTAATGTAGTTTAGAACAGATGTCTCACATAATATTCTTATAACATGAGTTATATTAGGACGGTCTTTTATGTACAGAAAGCTAACTTCTGAAATTTCAGTACCCAGGGATTAACAGGCATGTGAAAGAACCATCCATGCACAGCATTTTAGGGACAAGAGACGTCTGAAATTCCTACTTTTTTGAGGATATATGCTAGGGAATGGGTGTCACTGAAACAAACATAGCAGGAAATAAAACCCTTGAAGACCATAAAGATTTTTTTTTTTTAATGAAACACCTTTCTCCACAAGCAGAAGGAGGAAGTATTACTATTTTATTGTAGTTCTGAGTTACTAGCTGATTTCTGGCCTGCTTCTGGGAAAATAAACCTAAGAATTGTTTCTTATTTACCTGAATTTAAAAACATGATCCCAAAGAGTTAAATTAGGATGTATTCAAAATTGTAGTTGCATGCATGTTACATCAAACATCAGTAAGCCTGTACATCTTAAAAGATACTAACATGTTCGAAAATAAAATCTAGAACATCCATATAAATTTTGCTTAAGAAAGAAGATTGCAAGATTTAAATAAAAATTTTTAAAAATCACCCATACCCATCATATCCCACTTGCTGCCTCCAGTGGCTGCTCCCGCTGGGTCCTGGGTCACTGGATGAGGACTGGTTGCTCGGAGAACTTCTGTAATGTTGACTAGAGTCAGTAACAGTGCACTGAGGGATTTGTGGGGTTTCACATTTGAACGGGGCTGTGCTTCCTCTATCAAATACATTCAGTTTTTCAAATAATACAGATGCAATATGAACACTTAGTTACATCCATTTGGGGATTAACTCAGTTTCATAAAACTTTAACACTAATTTTAAAAGTAAATTTTAAAAATAAATACTAATTTATTCACTAGTATTTCCAAATGAATATATAAAAAAGGCACAAAAAGAGAACGACTAAGTGCCAAATCCTATTTTCCTTAGATCTGTCTTTAGTTCTGAACAAGTGGGATTACTCAGGAGTCAGAGCAGCTGGATTAGGTCTCTAAATTTAAGTGTGGGAAGCTCTCATAGTGGATCAGAAATTATTGTTAGTTCCTTGGCACTTATTCCAATTTTAAAGATAGGAAATTTAGAAAAGGCAATACTAGGTCTTTTTTTTTTTTTAAATTTCATTAATTCTCTGTCATGGAAAAGCAATAAAAAATTAACGAAGAGTATTATTTTGTACTTATTATTTAAACTTTTGAGTCGCATGTCTTAACAATGTCTCTAAGCAGTTTTGTTGGATTTCCAGACGGTTGAAATGTAATGCTTGAATTTAGTTTTGATCAGTGTCCTTTCCTTCACTTCCGCACATATCATTCCATAACTACAACACAATTTCCTTCAGTGACATTATCTTGAATTCAGTGCCTGTATTTATCTTTTTTTCTTTTCTCTCCCCCCTTTTTTTTTTTTACATGTAGAAATTAATGTATGTACTCAGGGAAGAAATGAAGAGGTTGTTTTTTCCTTATGCACAACACTTTCCCAAGGACATGACCTTCAATAAGCAATTTTACTGTTCAGCTTGAAAATTTTAAAGCCATTAGCTATTATACTTGTTTTTTAAAGACATTAGCTATTGTATTTTGTCTAATAGCCAAGGCACAATAAATAGTGTAGTACCTAATTTTTCAGCATGTCCATCTCTGAGAAGTATTGACAGAACTGAACCTCTCTCAATTAAGTAGTCAATGGGCTACAGCTTAGTTCAGTTCCATGTACTTGTTCTTACCACCACGAATTTTGCATTTCGTGCACACATTAAGTGACCCAGAATTAAGGAATCAGTAAATTATGATCCCATGTGTTTCCAGCCTCCAGACTGATGCTTAGGACATTGTCCTCAAAACTAGGACATTACTTTGTGCTGTTCCAAGGCTGAAACATGTTTACTTCCCATTTGTGGGACAAGTGTGAAGCCTTTAGCCTAGTAAACAAGGAGTGGCTACAAAAGGAGAGCTACAGAAATCTCGTCAATGAATGCCTCACACAGTTCCTTCACACAAAAATTCCAGCCATCTGCTCTGAGGAACGGATTCCAGGCTCCAGGTGATGGGATGCCTTGCCTACAAGTGTGACTCAGGCACTAAAGTACACAGAGACCTCTTGATGCAAAAATCAGCCGAGTGAGCCTGACTGAAGTTTCACTTAGGCACATGCTATGAGTAGCTGCCACAGAATTAGCCACTTTGTGAAAACAGGAGCAGAACTCAAGGATATCCTTGTATTTCTCAGGGACTAATTAGAGGAAATTCCTTGAACAACACAAAAATACTTGGATTGCCTTCTCAAAGCACTTAATTCTCAGGAACTGTATTAGGAACATAAGTGTTTAGCTTTCAGCTTTTAATTTCACTCCAAGGACTGGGCACCTAAATGTTATATGTAACAGGAGTTGAATCTTTGCTACTTAAGTCTTTTACTATATCTAGTCCACATGTCTTTTGCTTCTTCCTCCTTTTATCTCTAAACCAAACAATTTTATTGCTGACTTCACCCTTAGCTCATTTGCAGATCAGATGTTAAAGTTTTCTGTTTTCTCAACCTGCTTTTCCCTACTTGCACTCTTAAACCGATACTGAGTCTCTGACCCTCTAAAACTTCATCCTTTTCCTAGCCCGAGTATACACTTTCACCCTTGCAAGACTACTTATAAGCACTAATCCACCTTACTTCAAACCCTTCTATTTTAAGCTCATCTCTCTGCCAAATCATCAACAATGCCTCTTCCCATGTGGAAAGACCTTGCCAGTTAGGCATCTTTCTTTACATGTTTCAGGACCTACGTGTCAGAGTCCATAATTTTCCTCTCTTTTCATTATTTATACTCTGTATCCGGTCTTCCCCAGAATAGCACTTCTGCATGGCACATGTTTTGTTTAAGTGATACAGGAATTTCATTATAAGAGTAGATTCAGTCTAAGCATTTTTTCACATGCTTTGCTGAGTGTTATGAGAAGTGCAACTTATGCTTGTGAAGTCTTTTTGGGAATGAGTAGCATGTCAGAAAGCTTTAATTTCTTTTCTGTATAGGCATACAGTATGCTTAATAAAGTTTCATAAATGAAGTATTTCTAGCCATTTGATACATTGTCTCCTTATGCTAGCTGTTATCGAGAATTTGATTAACAAGACATTAGGAAAAGCTCAAGTTCTGTAATGGTATTTCAGTGCTTACAGAAATGAACCTCTCAGTTTTTCAGGAGGTGAAGAGTAGGGTAGGGGAGAAGGAGAACAAAATGATCAAGTGATCATAACTGGGAGTCTTACTTGCCCAGACCATGAAGTAGGCATATTTTCAAATATGTACTACTATTATTTCCATACAAATGCAATGTAAAAAGCCACTAATTCCTTTCTACTAAATAAGGTAGTCAATGTAGCGATAGTGTTATTTCATTATTTCATCCCAATTTTTTTAAACCTATGTAAGACTAGTATTTAAGGTTTTTATATCAATCAGATATTTTCAACATGCAATAATTCTTTCCTTGGGAAGTAGAACTACACCACCCTATAGATAAGGGCATAAGCTGAAATAATTGTACACAGCAAAGAACAGAGCTCTGCTCAAGACATATGGTTTTCCTAAATAATTCAAAGGTCAAATGTATTTGCAAATTTTTATCTTTAAAAATGAAGTTTCATCTTATGAAGAATTATGATCAAATTAGAACAGAGCTAACATTTAAGGATACCATGCCATCATCTAAGAGCTGTTACATATTCAAATCGCAAGCTCTGCTTTGTTTAATTAAAAGAAAAGCAAAGCATAAGAGCTGGTAATGAGTTACAGAACCCTTTGAAACTATGCCAATAGCTTGGTAACAAGATTAAATAATTAATTTTTAAAGGAAAGAGTTCATTTTATTTACACTCATTATTTATTTAAATAGTCTTCCAAAAGGTGGGAAACAAGAGATTATTAAGATCCAAAAGTCACAAGGCAGTTTCCCACTTCACTGATTTGGGACTAAAGGGAAAGGCCAGCTGTCCTCAGCAGCAGGATCCTCAGTACAGCCCACTGCCATCACGAACACCAAAACTCACTTGGTTCAAGCAGACTGGTCAGGGAATACTCCTTTATACAACCTCAGAATTAAAATTACTGACAAAGCTCAGAAAAAACAAGGTTTAAAAAATCAGATGCCAAAGTTCTAGAGAGCAGATATTTCAAAAGTAATGTACATTAGGAAAATGACAGGCATTAACCAGAGAGTGTATTACCTTGCACCATCTGGCAGTTTTCTGTCAAAGGAAGTGCTACGAGGAATGGCTGTCTGAGCCTGCTGGAGAAGCTGCTGGCACTGCAGTCTGTCAGATGTTCCTAGGATTGGAGAGGCACGAGAGAGAGGCTGCCCAGCAGGAGTCGGCACCCGATGCCAAGTGGTATTCCTTCTGAAAGGGGTTTTATACTCACATGGGGTGCCTTCACTGTCAAGTTTGTATTCCACCATGGGTATACGACAAAGTTCTGAACAACCCCTGTGGGACGATAAAAATGCTCATCAGTCTCACAGGAGAGAAGAGAGAGAGAAATCTTGCATTCACAGTCAGAAGTATATACACATTTTGATTCCAAGTGCCCAAAGGTGTTCTAACAGCACTGTACTTTAAACACTTCAAAATTGTTACACCAAGCAGGCAGAAAACATTTCAAAATAAAAGATTTGCTGTCATGTGCTCAAAGATCTTCGAATTGTCTCCTTGCCCTTCAAAAAAGAGAACATATTAAACTTTCATAAATTAATATGCAGCTTGAATTTTACATAATAAAAAGGTTTAGAAACAAGGCATTTAGAAGTCATAAAGCATCAAGTTCTTCTAAAACAGCTTTGGTTTGTTTAAATTTCAGAAATATGTTTGCTGCTTTGCAGCAAACTAAACGTTTCCTAGTGAGGTTGAGAACTCTCCTTTAGAATCCAACCTTATCCCCACCGACTGACAGAGCACATAGACTACAATGCAAATGATTAACTGGCACCTAAATATCTTTCCCAGTGTTTTCAAAGTGTACTTTCTAATGTCTCTTTTCCTGGAGGTTTGTATCCCTGGAAGAGAAACAGAGAAGTGGAAGGAAGAGACAGATCAGAAACAGTCTGGCTTACCACCTCTGCTTGAAGTTTACAGTGTGGTTAAATACTAACAGTATTCACAGACAGTGTAAACTCAGGTAAAAGTACTGGTAGTGTTCCACAAAAGACCAGTGTGAGACTGTGGTATATTTGCTGTAGACTCAGACTGCACTCAATAATTAAGGGTTACTGTTTCAGAAATTGTTTAATAGAAGTTTCACGCGCCCTTTAAGTGAGCATTGATTATCACTGGAGATATTTTATATTCTCAACATTCCATCTCCACTATTTGTCTGATAAGGCAGTGTACACTAAATCAGTAACAATAAAGAAAACACCCTAAATACTTCTAAAGCAATACATTAAGTAAGAAATAGATACAATTTGCTCCTCTGTCTCAACTACAATTCTGCTCCATTTCTTGAGCTGAGTCTTGAACAAGCTTTGCTTTTGTTGAAAAAACCAACATTTACTATTTCCAACTAAATTAAAATTACCTAGAGAAAGTGCAATAGAGTGTAAAGAGTTTACAGTCTTAATCCTGAAAATATCTTGGCATAAATGACTTAACACAAACATGCAGTGCAAATAAATTGTATAAATTCTCAGACATTAAATTACTGTGCACCGAAGCTTCTGAATCAACCCCCCAAAGAACACTTTCATTAGCAGTGTTCTGGTAAACAGATTAAAAGAAAAAATATTAGAAAAATGCAAACTGCCTTATTCAAGGTTGTTGAAAATGAAGATCTGCGAGCAACTGTAGCAATTACATTCTAGATACTCTGTATATGCTCAGTCTGATCCAACCAAATGCTTCACTCAGCTCAAGTTTTTAGTAGCAAAATAGGTAAGTTTTAGTAGCAAATAAGTAAGTTTGTCCTGTAGCATTAAATCTCTGCCCTGGTGGCACTCAAATGCCATGAAAAAGGTAAAGAACTTAAAAATACAGAGGGTAAAAGTATTGAGAGTAGAGATGAACAGCCAATATAGGGTGGAAGACACCATGATGAAGATGAAGTGAAGAGAAAGAATGTTCCAAAGCAGAACTCAGAATTCCTGGTTTTTCAAGGTTATTCTTGGATCAGAAATATCATTGTTAGACGCATCAATAAAATTTGACATGTGCTACCTCTGCTGACAAATCACAGTTGGACACTCAGGAGGCATCACAGAACTTCACAATCATGATTTTCTGGTTTGAGCTTCCCTAAGGAGGTAAAACCACCCTAATAATCTCTTCTCACAGACATGGAAAATCATTGTTTCCATGAATTCTCTGCTACAGAGAAACCATTGTTATAAAATCATCACACCATTTCAGAGGGTCAGTTTGATATATCTTTAGCCTTCCCCTCACCCTGAAAGTTCCCCAGTTATTCAGAACATCACTTCAAACTGCCTCAGTCCATGTATCAATTTTTAAAACTTTTTTCACACTTCTGAGAATCACATTTTGGACTCTCAGAATGAGGAACACCATGGAAAGGTCAAGTTAAGTGAATTGCACAGAATTGTGCAAACTCTTCTACTGCTGAAGCATATACAGAATATATTTCTCCAGTGCAATTTTCAACTGCTTATATTCCAAGATCATTCTTCCCTTCATACAAGTCCCTGCCTCATTCACACTTTGCCTGCAACAAAGAAGATACAGGAGACAACAGCCTCCAGCGATGCAGTCGTGATCCCCCTTTTTTTTTTTAATATATGCAAGTTTTATCTACAAAACAAACAGATCAAAGAATGCAGAGATGACACAGCAAGGTGAATATTAGTTTGGTGCACTGCATAACTTTTCATGTGGCCATACATGTACAGTTTTCCCTTATTTGATGAGGAAGTTGAACAATTACGTAGGCTAAAATTTCCATCTCCCTTCTGCTAATTTCTTAGTATTGTTTCACCCCCTCCTTCATTCCTCTGGGTTCTAGACAATAGAAACAAACCACCCCCTTCCCAATTTTTGTTATTAAGATATCAATTTCACAGTCCATCTCAGTAATTGAGAAAGTTATAGCATGCGATTGTGATTGTATCCCTCATTAGATACTCCCCATAAAGTACTCTAAATGCTGTAAAAATAGCCATGGGTTTTAAAAGCAGAAGGGACTGTTACTACTATTTAATTTGACTTAGCTTGATGACTAATTAACAAAAGCATGATTTAAAATAGCAAACAACAAGCATTCCCAGAATTAGTAAGAATTGAGAACTTTGTAAAATTTTGTGTATGTTCTTATCAAGAAAACACATTCTTCCTACAAATGAAAAAGAAAGTATAGGGGACACAGCTCCTGCAGAAAAAGGCTTACAAAACAACCCTGTTTCAAATCACTATAAAAATTCAACAGTGTTGCTTATGAATCCAAAATGGAGCCCTAGAATGCTTGTTTTAACTGGCTCAAAAAAGAATTTCCATGGCTTCACATAGCTTCTTTTGTCACATAAGACTTTTAAATTTTAATTTAAAAGTACCAAACCAATCATTTCAACATTTATATGAAAAAATATGCTTCACTGCTTCACAAGCACTGTCTGAAGAACAGATACTGCAGAATACTGAGATAGGTAAAGTCATAATTGTAGCTACCTCCTATATCAGGAAGAAAGAGAATCAATTACTTCATGCCTGCAATCCCCACCTCCACTCCCCACCACGGATCAAACTGTGAGTTATCTTGCATGAAGAAAATCCCACAAAAATAAATGCAATTTCTGCTTAAATATGTAATTTGACCTTTACCTAACTTCTAGTTATAATATTGCTTCTTCTTCAACCAGTGCAAGAATATACATTGGCACTGGTATTGAATGATAGCTTTTAATTCACTTTTTAATTTATATTTTATATATATTTTAAATTCACTTTAAAGTATACATAAAGACAAATCTCTATTTTATGGTCTTAAAAAGATAATTAAATTTATGTTAAACAAGTAGAGGATATCAAACACCTTTCGCAATTACATCCAATACAACATTTGAAAAACAGGCAATATTTAACAAGCAAATGTGACCATATCTTAACCACAAACCAGAGATTATAGCACTTCCTGTCCTTTACTATAGTTTGGTATTAATTAAATCAATCCTTCAACATAAAGCATAGACTCCTACTAATACCTTTGGTTCAATAGCCATATTATCGTATAAAAGATTTGGTTAATAAAACCTACTCTGCAATTACAGAGAGCATGACTCTATGGTACTAACTAGCAGGTCACGACAGCATAATAAAATTTAAGAGTCCACTATAAAAATCTGCTAGTTTCAAATGTTCCTACAAGGAACATTACGTTCTGAAACAATTATCAAGAAGTCCATTAAATTTTTCAAACTACATTAACCGAACGTTTGAATATCAGTTTCAGATTCCATATAAAGGTTCTGTAAAAGGCTCTGTGAAGGGCCTACATTAGGCAGGGATGGTAGCTAAACTAGGTAAATATCCATCTCCACAGAAAAGCTAGAAGTTTCCACGCACTATGATCAGCAGCCTGTCGCCTTGATAGCTACACAAAAGCCTTCTTTTCTGCTGTGTCTTATGAGTAGCAGCTCCTGGGTATGACTTCAGCATTCGGACCCCAGCTATCTAAAGATTTCAGGCATCATCAACGATTTTTTAGGGTATCAACAAAACTAGAATACCTGGTTACAATTTAACATTAGTCCAGCATTAGCATTGCAGGGAGATGCAAGGATAGAGAAGCAATCATTGTTGTGCATCAGTTTATCAGGCTGATGAGTTATCCCTTGCTATCACCATTCCAACACAAAACACCTAATCTTGCTCAATAAAGACTCTTTACCTAGAAGTACAATAAGTAACTGCATTCTGCTAACCCAAACTTTGTTTTTGAAAACAATCACTTCTATTACAGTGCATGTTTATTCTCACACTACAGCAGTGCCCAAAGTGTCACAATGAGATTGAGGACGGACTCATTGTGTAATCTATGAAATCCACATAATAAAACATTGATTAATTTCATACAATTCTAGGGGCTTAACTGAAAAGCAGAATTCAGTAGATTAGTTTTGCTTAAAATCAAGAGGTAGTTAATTAAGACATATATAGAGTTTCCCTTCCTGACACTGTGAAGTACCTCCTGGAGGGAATATCTCCACTCCACTGACTCCCTATATCAGTTACAAGATCGAGACACTGCACAATACTGAAATTGTCTAAGAGAACTTTGGTCAAAAAGTCCAGACAAAAATTTCAAGTTCTGACATCTCAGAAACCTATTAACAGTAGTCACACATCATAAAAAAAAGGTTGAAAAGAATTAAAGCAATTTTATTCTTAAATAATTTCATACCACAACAGATGTATGAGATTGCTTACAACAACCTCAGACAAGGCTGCTGCCCACCTTATCACTTTGGTTTAAGACAAATGATAACTCTGACAGTCCCTCTATGGAGATAAAGAGCAGAAGCTGCCAATCCCTCCTTCTTGAAGATAAACTCATTGTCCTTCTGATTTTTATTAATATGCAGTTTTAAAGAAAAGCTTTGTTGTTGGTGAGCTGACAAGCAATTTAGAAGACTGCTAAAGAACCTCTGTGTCTGGACTGCTACATGACAAAGAAAAATACAGACAGGAACTAGATGATTTTTAAGGTCCTTTCCAACCCACAACCACTCTGCCATTCTACGATTCCACAGCGAGAAGAAGAAAAGAAAAAAGGGGGAAAAAAAAAAAAAGTCTGGAATGTTTCTTTGCATCTCTCCATAGAGACAAACAGAGCTTTGCCAGGCATTTCTGGGTTTTTCACTGCTTGACTGTAACAACTGTACACATAATAAACTTCAGCAATGATAATAAACTCCTGCTGTAAGTTCATTCATAACTCAGTGTACGAAAAAATCAAAGACTTTTTACTTGGATAAGAAATATTGTTAAGGATTTTCTACCATTTTATTTTTTGTTGGGTAGAGAGGATTAACTTTTGCAAGTAGTACAGCTTCCAATTACTATCATTACATTTTCTTAGTAATAGTTCTTTCATTACCTCTACAAAACACCATAATCTAGAATTTTCAGGTATTTTCAGCCTTCTTAGTTTAGTAGCAAGGGTGGTAATTAAAAGGTTTGGTACATGCAAATTCTGCTTTTACAACCAAACATTCAGTTTCAGGTCCTGCTGCTTCAACCTGCCTCAGGTGATGTTAGATCTGGCTTCTTTCTAGCCCAGGTGGTTTAACATATTAAATAAATAAATAATATTAAGAATCTGAAGGCCCTATGAACTATCCCACCAGCTTCACAGAAAATACCCTGTGACAATATGTGAACTCCACCACACAGTAACCTCTTCCATTTCCCAAAAACATTTTCCCAAACATTCTATACTCTGCTGGTTATCTGCTACAAAAAAAAAAAGCCCAGAAAACAAATCTTTTGAAGGAATCACAACCGTTGAAGGGGAACAAGCATCAGGACTCTAAAATAAGTCAATACATCTATTTTATTTGTTAAAAAGAGTTTGCAAGGTTCAAGACAATAAAACAACCTCAAGAGAATTGCAGCAGTACTTAAAAATGGCCCACAAGCAGCTTCAGTCATAGTTACTAAAACACTTCCATTTTCAAAACTACCTACAACAGCAGAAAAAGTCTCTTGCTTGTTCAGACCAACAGTGGAAACTACTGCTGCTACAGCTCTCCAGCTTCTGTTTCGAGCCCAGCCCTGAAAATTTTGCTTAAAGTTTTATTTGCTTTCTAAGTTTCCTAGAAATTGTTTCTTAAGCAGTTTCTTTTTTATGTATATTGGTAGTTGAACTAAGGCAGATGCATAGGTAAAACATAGTAAAAAAGAATCTAGCAGAATCTACAGTTTAAAATGGATTTAGAAGTGCTTGAATTCCTTGATTGGATTTGGCTGATTAAGGATATAGTGTCCTTGAGCATCGCTGTAACACCACCAGCGAAAGCACATTAGAATGAACATCATTATTCTCCTGTTCAAATGCGCACAATCCCAGCTACTGCACTGCAGTTCTACGGAATACTGGCAACAACAGAAGAACAAATCAACAATTCTGAAGGGACAGACCTAGCACAGAAACAAATTTGACACAAGAATATTTGTTCAGATCTGAAAACAATGACCAGCACGTTTGTTCTAATAGTGCTGTGTAATTTAAAGAATTTATGTTTTAAATAGCAATTTATTCTTTCTATCTAAATATCAGCCTGATGCCACACAAATAATTTTGATTTCTGCATCAATTTGTGCATGATTATTTAATTGCTGGAGCAAACTGAAAACAGCAGGAGCTTTGTCTCAAGTTCATTAATTTTACAGGATAGTAAATGAAAGGCCTTATTCCATGATTGCTTTTGCATATACTGCTATCAAGACTTTAGTAGAAGGATCTACATTAAGTAATGGAAGGCATTTATTGAGCAGAATGTTCCTCTGTAATTTCCTAATCACTCTGTAACATTCCTTTGTAAGCACCTTCAACATTCAAACAGTTTATTTTCATGCTGAAATAAATGAATACAAGACAGTTTGCAGGAAAAAAAATTCCTCGTTAATAGTTTATAGCTAATAGTTTATTCTCAGTGGGTGCACTCTTGCATTTTGTTGGTTTTCTTTTAAAATATAAAGGGCTGATGGACTGAAGATTATTTGTGGGTAATTTGACAGAAAAAAAAAATCAAGTCAAGAACTTGATTAAAGATCTGCACTTCAGCTGATGTTTTTTCAGGGGACTGCTTTGGAAACACCCTTGCACACTTAACACTTGAAGGGTACAATTCCCAAGACACTCCATGGCACTCACAACCAGTCTGAATAAACGCACTTCAGAATTTGATCCCAGCATGGAACCAGGGCTAGTAAGCAACCCAAAGAGAAATTCCTCATTGCTTTGTATTCATAAAACACAGCAGACAAAGCTAAGCAGAAACTACTCCTTCAAGCAGTGGAAATCAGCTGATTATCTCAGAAAATGAGAGACTGGCATCAATAAAATGACACATATGGATTTTTAAATGAAACTATGGGTTTGGGTTTTTTGTTTTGCTAAAATTATATTTATATTCTTGCAAGTGTATGTAAATTTTTAATGTAACCCAGTCTTTTAGAAATGAAGATGAATGTATTTTTATATCTATGCACTGTGGGCAAAATCTTAGCGTCTGAACTAGATTATGGCACTTAAAGTAAAAACAAACAGACAAAACAAAACAACAAACCACCAGTAAAGCTGAGAAACCAGGCTGAAATACAGAGAAGAAAAGCCTACCCAACTGCCAGAAGATCATATACTCTGTAGAATGAGTCAAACTTTCAAGGCACTTATATCAGCCTCCAAATGTACTTTCCTACACGTCAGATAGTCTGATGTATCATTTCTTAGCAGAAAACCTCTAAAACCAACTGCGAATAAAAGCAATAATTACTGGCGAATAGATGTAAAGCTTTCTCCTGCTTTTTAACCATTCTCCTAGACACATGTAATGTGTGGGTCAAGGATTGATGGACCCCCAAAAATGACTGAAATATCTGTATGTCTGGTTTGAGTGTTATTTGATAATTATTACAGCTACTTGATACTAAAAAGGTTCTCTCTGGATGAGCTGTCACACCTGCCTTAAATGTTTATCACAGGCACGTGTTTGCAATCACTCACAGAGGCTTGATTCTATCCTACTTAGCCATGCATGGACTCTCCAAGGACAGTGGAATTTCTTGTCAAATGAAGGTGAAATGGATTTTAATTCTCTAGATACTCCTGTTTTACATCCAAAACTACTACCTGTAAATTTCTGAGTAAAGCTGATACCAGAGTACAAGAGAGACATGAACATATGGAGCAAGTCCAGCAAAGGATCAAAGACGATTAAGGGATGAGAGCGTCTGAAACACAGAGAGAGGCTGAGAGTGCTGGGATCATTCAGCAAGGGAAAGAGAAGGCTCAGGAGGGATTTTATCAATGTGCATAAAATACCTAATGGGGTGATAGGGGAAAAAAGATGGCAGACTAAGAGCTGTATCCAGTGAAAGGACAGGAGGCAAGGTGAAAAAGTGAAGTACAGGAAATTCCATTTAAGTACACATAGAAACTCTTCTTACTGAAAGGATGATTGCTTACTGAAACTGAAATATTGAGTTGTTGAATCTCCACCCTTGGAGAAAAACAAAACTCAGTGAATGTGTCCATGAGCAATCTGCTCTGGCTGACCTCACTTTGAGCAATGGGGTTGGACTCAACAACCTGCAGAGGTCCCTTCCAGCCTCAATTATTCTCTGTTTCTACAACAGGACACTGCAGAAGGCTAAGAGAAGCAATTGGGTAGGAGATAGGGAGATGGATTTGCACAAATTTTAACTAGTAAGTGGCAGAGATAGGCTATTTTCTTTCCCCAAAATTCACATAATTTATCACTTTCTGCCTTCGCCTCTTCTCCCTCATTCATTAATATATTTTACCAACAATTTCATAGATCATGTTTGTCAACTGAAACTCTCAGACTCGTCACCCAATACCTATGCTGCTATGCTGCTTTCTGTCAGTTCTGCTTAGATGATAAACACTGCGAAAAGGTAAGCTCCAAACCCTCGGGAAACTGGGCAATCAAAATCACTGATCATATTTTTGGGGATATAAAAGGGATAATGCGCAGCTTTCTGTTTCACTGAGAAACTGATATTTGAGAGAAAGAGACATCTCTTTTTTTTTTAATACTAGAAAGGTGAAGCTAAAAAGAACTGAAACAAAAATGCTTTTAAAAATTTTAGAATAGACACATAGTTTTAAAAAAAATCCTTTTTTTTTTTTTAGTAATTAGTCACAGTTTTAAAAATGCTAAAAAAATTGTGAAGAGGAGCAGCTTTTGCAATTTTTTCCCAGTGTGGTAGCACTCAGTTCAAACTCCTCCTACACATAGACTTGGGTGCTATGTATCACACTGATCTGAGATTTAAACATTTTATCTCCAGAAGAAGATTTATATCAAAGGAGATATAAACAGTTCATACAGTATGTATTTTTCTATCAGGGCCTATAAAATACACATTTTTACCTTCAATATAATAGGATCAGCTCATTAGGCTCATATTCTGTAAACAGCTTGGAAATGTATACCAAACAAGTCAGTGAAAATTCATACCCAGAAGCAGATGGTGAGAATAGCAAAGCTAAGCAAAGAGAGGCTTAATTGCAAATTTCTATCCAACTAAGCAAAACGGTGGTATTCTACATTCACAGGCGTTTTGTTCAGAGAGGAAGGCACCAACGTGCAGGTTGAGGCAGGGGACAGCACTTGTGTGTCATACATCAGGCCAATGACTGCTTGGAGAATTGCCACCAATTAAACAGCATTCGTATACAGTTGGCATCGACTTCACAGTGCTGCATGCTACGTAAAATTTTATTGCCTGTTGTCTTGCCAAAAGCAACACATCTAATGTTTTTTCTGTTGAATTAAAAATCAACAAGAGATTTAAAGTTGGCCTGCTACAAGAAGAGAAGTAATTAAATTTACTCTGGTACAGTTCTCATTTCGAATCAGCCAAATTAACACTGACTAGACAAGGTGTGTGAGAAATAAAGTCACACTGTTAACAAAGTTTCAATTTTTTCCTACTTCTGTGCCTTGTGACATTCAAAGATGGAGAGAAATGTCTTCTGTCACCAAAAAAGGAACACTGATGGAAGAAAAGCACATTTCATCCCTGAAAACAATGGAACAGTCACTGTAATGACTTTTATTAGTCTTTGCCTGAGTGAGCACATATTTCATGTTGCAACAAGATTTCTCTGCTTTAAATGATGAACTCATTGATGTAATTCACTAGTTAATGTGAATAAATTAGATACATGTAGAAATTGAGCAGGACTCTGTATGTCCAGAAGCCAGAAATTCACTACTTGTATTAGATTTCAACACAAAAAAAAAAAAAAAAACCAAAAAAACCCCAAAAAACAAACAAACAAAAAAAAACAGCTCAAAACTACTGCTCATACTCAGGGGTTGGAGAAATCTCAAAGACAGACAAGGTACAATTTTATAAGAAGGACTCCACATTTTAAAATTCAGTATTAAAACATAAAACTCTCCTATGGAAGAAAAGAAGCGAAATCATGTTTCAGAACAGCTCAGTCCCGATGCACTAAAGTTTAAGTCTTACCCTTTTAAAGTCATACAAAAGTAAACTTTCCATTAAACTTGTTATAGGGTCTTATTTTGTCTTCTATAACAAGTCAATATGGGTTTTGGGGGAAAGATTGCTTTAAGAGCCTCAATAATATTATCACCAAACATGACAGACCATATCCATTTAGTCAAGGCCTCCAATAAAACAGCTATCGTTTAAGCAGAAGCAGAGGAAAAAAAAAACCCCAAACAGATACAAACGTTACATTAAGAACTGCTGTTCATTACCTTCTGGGCGCTCCATCCTCGTGTGGTTGAATAATCACCACTTTTACTGTCACTGATGTGCGCAAAAGGTCAATCATTTGCTCGTGAGTCAGAGTTGCCACAGCCACTTTACAGATCTCAACCAGGCGGCTCCCTTGCCGCAGTCCTGCTTTCCATGCAAAGCCAAAGGGCTCCACGTCTGCCACTATCCCTTCAAAGTTCACGTGGAATCCAAGCTGGCCCAACCCGTTCCTCCGCAGGGTCATTTCCGTGGTTTCACATCCTCTGGTCACTATCTGAGGAAGCACCGGATTGTTACGCCATTGTCAGGACACACAAACAGATCTGTTTACAAACACTAGGAAGTCATGTATGGCTTGATATTTTATATACCTTTACTATATAATAATTTTATCTATCTTTAATATGCTAACATTAAATTATTTTAACATTTATTTTTAAATGAAGGTTTCTGCATAAAACAAAATGAACAAAACATTTCATGACACTAAAAATCTTACATCTCCAGGGCAGGCAAGCTCTTCCCATTTGCCCAACATTAACACAATGCCCTTTCTATCTTACTGAAAACTATACAGCTGGTTTAGTTTCAGAACACAAAGCAAGAAAAATGCTGTCTGTCAATTACTTCATTCTTTTTGGCTGGCTGCAGGTGTGCAGGCATTTTTTGTTCAGTATTAAATAGTATTAAACCCGAGATATAACATGAGCCAAATTGAGTGAAGTGCTTCAGTTTTAGCAGCTTGTTTACCTCAAGAAAATAGCAATGAAGAAAATATTAATTGATTTTGCTTCATAAGCAGATTCCTAACTACCATCATCTCCAGATGTGGATATCACTAAAATGGGATGAGAGTTTTCATGTCACTGGGAAATTCAGAAATAAAAAAAATTACTTTCCTCATATACAATGAAAAACAATTTTGTTGTTATACAATGAATAGCCAAAATCCTTCAAATTCAGATTTTGCTAAGCAGGTTCATTTCTATATACTGTGAAATAAGTTCTCAGCAGTTTTGCTGTGTAAAACATAATCATACAACAGCCTGTAAGCTGGGATACTGCACCAGACTGAGAAGACAAAATTCTAGCCTGCATTACAAGGAAGTTTGAGAGTTACCCCAGCCTTCCCTTTTGTAGTGTCACAAAATAAGTATTTTAGCTTCATTAGTACAATTAGAACAAAAATTTAACCAACAGGAATAACAAAGACCTTTGTTTGCAGGGCATAGGAAAGATCTCCCACAAACACTCCATCAAGGCAAACACCTGCCTTTTAGAGATGCACATGTTACAACACAGACCAAGGGATCTTCCCAAGGTCACGCTACATTAAGAGCAGCTCCTGAGGAAGCTGGTGTATACTCATGCTTTTAACCTGTGAGGTAATGAAGTACAGTTAGCCCTCATTCATTAAGGGATCATCTTCTGTGAACTGTGAAATACTGGAGATATTGCAAGGATCTGATATTCTGAGAATTATTGCCTGGAAAATTAAGGCTAGTTGAACCGTAGCACTTTGATTCATAATCTTTCCAGCTATTTCTGAACGTGTAGTTTTCAAAGTAAAAATGTGAAAGTCATTTTTAAAAGTACCAAAATGTACTTTGGAGGTTTTGTTTACAAAGTCAGGTTCTGGGTTTTCATAACACAAAAAAAAAAAAAAAAAAAACA
>VZRN01002552.1:2151349-2232645 GCA_013397935.1 Dasyornis broadbenti
AAAAAAAAAACAAAACAAAAAAAAACAAAAACCAACAAAAGAACCCAACCAGCTATTTCCTTTGCCATTTTTCAGCTCTGAGGTTTTGATATATTTCAGAAACTTTCCTTTTTAAGCAGGACTTTCTATTGTGTTTATAACTGTGCATATAGTATTAGAACTATATAGCATACTGAAAACGTTAACATACTGTTAACCTAGCTCTTTTTATTTCCAGCTCTTCAGTCATGACTACATTTCAGTAAGATTTTCATAATTTGTGAACTAGATAAGTGAAAAGGAAATTTTCAGCTCTTAGTTAGCTACACTTCTGTCACAAGTTTCTAAAATATATATTTAGTCATGCACTGAAAAGAAGAACATGCTATTACAGTCAGGAGCCCATCTGAGGGATGGAATTTTATCCTTATTAAGCTATGTAATATTCTTTTTATGGGGCTGACACCTCTTTATCATTATATCACAATTACAGAATACTGCAAAGAGAATGCACCAGCCAAAGTATATGGATTTCCCCAATTCAGAGCACTCAAAATCCCTTCTTCAACTTAATTTAATATTCAAAAGTTAAAAGATAAGAAAGATAAAGATTCCTGCCAAAGATTCACCTATTCCCAATGGGAAGCATTCCAGGAGACCTAGTCTTCCCCAGATGTATATCCAGTAAAAGTTAACACTGCTTATTACACAGTAATTTCACATTAAACATAATGCTGCTCCACTTCAAAACAGGGCATTCTGCTGATGCGGCTGCAGCTTCACTGATCTTGTGGCCACAAATGAACTGTGAGCTGGCTTCTCTGAATGCGCTAAAACCAGACCAAGTTAAAAGACAGGGATCCTCTAAGTGTCATGAAGAAGGTGAAGAATTTTTTTTAATATACAGGATACTACGGAAATTTCGTCAACTCAGATTCTGGTCTAAAGGTCCATTCAGTGTTTCCATTTAATCTTTTATCACTCTGCCATTCTCTGTTACCCTAAAAGCTCAAAACTACTGCTCTTCCTGCCTTCAAACACAAGCTCCAATTTAATCTATAGTTTGCTGCTCTTTTTACTTTCTATAACTAGATGCTCTCCCCAACAAATACAAATTTCTCTAGTCTTTGTGACTGGCAAGTCACAGCTCTTTTTTCAGTCCTGGACTGATTGTTTCAGTTCAAACTAAAATCATGGTCTTAGCCAGCTTTTTACAATTTTTCTTAATCTGGGTATTCAAATAGATTTCCTATTTACCTGCATGATTTAAAACCAGGCAATAGTGTAGTTATTCCTTTGACAAGCTCATTTAGTCATTGTAACATTTTACTGGTTTTAAGAAATGCTGTAACTCATGACTGAAAAGGGTTAATCATCTGGTCACTGAAGATTGATCTTACATCACAGTTTGAGCTTTCATGTTTAGCATCTGCTGCTACATCTGGCTGTTAACCTTAGCTGTGTTCTGAGTCACTTAAAAGCTGTTAAAAGCATGCATATAAAGTGTGGCATCAGTTTTAAATACTTTTTACTGTTTCTAATGGTTCTATACCAAATGCATGTAAAGACTGTAGCAAGCACTCAATGTTATAAAACAACCAGGAAATAACATTAATATGCAGCTTTCAAAAAAGAGGAAGTAGCACAGGAACAGGAGAAAAAGATGAGGCAAGAAACAGGGACAAAAATGTTTTAAAACAAGTAATGATAGTTAATTCTTTTAATTAGTCTGAAAGTAGGATAGGTGGCAGGGAGAGGGAGAAGGCAGAGTTCATCGGAATAGATACTTGAAGTTAATGTTCAGGTAAACTTTGTAATAACTGATGCTAAATTTGAGGTTTAAAACCAATTTGTCATTATTTAACCCAAAATCTGACCATAAAAAAAGAGAAGTACTCAACTGAACATAGATAAACATTTCATTTTGTGTTTCTAATTACCAAATCTTAAAGATCTGTCTTCAGCAACATGGGTTATTTCCATGTTTTGCAAAAATGAAAAAGTGAAAAACAGCAAAAAAATTGTCACTGATGACAGCAGTAGTTTTCACGAGAACTTTGAATCTTGTTTTCCATTTTCGTTAAGAAATTTATATTGTTTGTTTAACAATACCTAATGAGAGCACTATTTACTAGAATGGAAATATCTGTCTAAGGAAGGTGAAACTGAAGACCTCAAATGAAAAGGATAACAGCGGCAAGAAGAGTTTAAAGACATTCACCTCTTGAAAGAGAAATTGTACTCTGCAATCACACTGTTCCAGTGTGAAAATTGTAAGCAGACTGGTTTCTTTTCAGTGCTGGGCTCTCTAATAGAAAAAATACCCAAGACCATCTAAATCACTTAAATTAAGATCACAGAGTGAAGATCACAGAGTGAAGTGCAACCACTAGATGCATCAGCACTTTTACCTTGGAGTTGCTGTCATTTCATTTGTACTGACTGAAATAGTTACAGGACAGTAGAACTGACAGGGTCATCGAGTGTCTGAAAAACTTTATCCAGTCAGCTGTTAAAGCTGGCATTAGGTGGTCTAGTTTTCTTTACTTCCTGCAGTTGCTCAGTACAGAGGAACAAATCAGCAAAATCACTTACATAAAATTTTCCACTTATATTCTCATGGATTTTTACAAACAGTCAAAGTATATTTTAGACATTCAGATTTTGTATACATTTTTAATTAACAATACTTCTACCTACAAGGGTGTGATTTGAGAACAGGCTGCAGCAAGAGGTGGCAAAAGCTTTTTAGCTTTTCAGTCCTGATTTCAACACTGGCACCATTCATGGTCTTGGGCAAGTAATCAGATTAATGGTATCTGAATCCTTACTGCTGAAAAATGGGTTGATAACATTTACCTTCACATGCTGTTGTGAAGATTACTATTTGTAATGCTCTCTGAAGACTGAAAACACTCCTGAACTACAAACGTAGAACATTTTCAATTATATCTCAAAGGAGATGTATAGACAAATAACTGTTCATAAAAAAAACCTGGAATTCCAATTTAGAAACTGTACTTACTTCAAGTCTTTGAACAATTTCTCTGATGTCTTCAGTACAATTATCTGCTGCAGACAGAAGAACACATTCTCCTCTTTCATAAAATATTTTGATGCTCATTAATCCAGATGTCCATCCAATAACATCTCTGCAGGAGCAGTTAAACACAACATTTTTTGATTCCTTTTCAATCAACATGATAAACTCATTGGAGATTCCTAGGAGACATTCAATGTCAGCAGACTGGCCAAAATCTCGGGCAATCACATTCCACATAATTGCTCCAACACTGAATAGATGTGCATCTTTCCTTGGTTTCACTTTTTCCTTCTTTTTTGCCCCTAAAGTAATAAAGCTGAACTTGGCTGAAGTATCCACGGTAGCTGTGGTAACAAAGTTTTCTGCCAGATCTTTCAAGTATTCTTGACGTGTCCTTGTGGCCATGGCTCGAAACTTCTCCGACTTATGTGCCGCATTTTCAGCATTAATGACTTTGGCTAAAAGGAAGTCCCTAAAGACTGCAGACTTGGGGAAAGTTACTCCTTTGGGAATGGGTGGACCAAAAGGGGGAACATCTTTTGAGCGTGAAACACCAACACTGGAAATAGGAAAACAAACAAACAAAAACCAACAGAATTATTAATTCCATAAAAAAAAAAAAAAATCAGATGATAAGCAGAACTGTGATCTCTGCAATCCATTTACACAATTGAGTACAGCTTTGACATGCCAATTTGCAGACATTTCAGACACATCAAAGGAAACTGAATGGGCTGTCTGTTTTAAAATTACTTTCTTCTTTTAAATATATAAAGGACATTATGGATGTATCTCACTAAAACAAAAAATATCAAATAACTTCTTAGGCTTTCAATGTCTCCTTTCCTTAATGGATTAAAAATAGAAAAGCATTGTGAGAAATAAACGAGAGAAGTATTTTTAAAAATTATTTTTATGTAAGTCTATAATTTTTAGCTGTCACTCAGTTGCGTTATGTTAAAACTAAGAAATGTATAAACAGATACAGAAAAATTTTTATCCTCACATTTTTTTCTACAATGAAGCGCGAATACAAAGAAAAAATATTGGTGTCAAGTGTGACTATAATGGAGCATTCTCCACCTGTTTAAGCTGCCTACAGTGTGTTCACAAAATTGGAAGATACTTGCAATTCTTGATCCAGACAGTTCACAGCAAAATGTAGAAGAAATAGGAATATTTCCTAATTCATAAAATTATACCTCTAATTGATACATATGTAATGTTTTTCAACTGAAAAAGAATTTCAAAATACTGTGTACACTACCTACAACTACTATGTGGTTTGACAGAAATACAGGCACATTTGGGATGACAGATATGGTTAAGTAATACAAAAAATGTAACTTGGGAAACGTCATGTAGTAATAAATACAAAACAGTTACTAAAGCAAAATCAAGTTCTAAAGTTTAAGTTTAGAATTCAAGTTTAAGTTCTAGTAGGCAGCTAAAAGACAGTAATATGACTCATCCTCATGATGTACTTCAAATTCATTCTAAACAATGAATATACAACATTTATGCATAAACCTGTCTCATTATACTTCACTTCTTTATCACTACTTGCACAATCGATTTACAACTGTGTTTCCTCCTTGGCTACCTTGCTAAAATTCATGATGCAGTGACTTAAATGTGAGAGTTAAAATCATCTGAAATTTGTGATGTTCTTACATTGTACAAAAGTCCTCATTTATGCACATAAAGGCTGTGACTCATCCTGGTGTCATTTTCATACTCAGGGATTCATACAGGTTAATGGCCTTCGAAATACTTTATTTTAAATCACTTTCTTTAAAAAAGGCAATATGCAATACAAATTTTAAATTAATTTCAATTGATATGTCTGCAAATCTTATTTTGACTAAGTTGTTATATCCCCATTTTATGGCCATAAATCAGCAACTGAGAGTTTTCTGCATATACCCATTTAAGCCTACAAACCGTGCTCCATAACATAACATATGTGCAAGGGAGACACTGGGGTTTCAAACTCACAGGAAGCACAGCACAAATTTTTAAATTTTGTACGTAATATCTATAAGAAATACAAAACAACTAGAAAACACAGTTTCACTATAGTCTTAGAACAAACTTAAATAGTTATGAGGCTCCACTCACCTGTAACACACATTTTCAGTGCAAGGATTATGCACTTTGACTATGACAAACACATGTTGAAAGTGAGAACGAATATTTTTTGGAGTGAAAGGAAGTGCTCCTGGCTCTTGGAAGACAATGGTAACTATGTCATTTCCTATATGCCTTTTCCTTAGCAGCTAGACAAGAAACATGCATTGAAAAATTAGTTATTAAAAAAAACCAAAGAAACAAAAAACCAAAAACCACCATTTCATCATCTTAGAAAAAAAAAACCCAAACAAGCCAAACCAATACAAATAAAGCATAATTTTTCAGAAATAACTTTCACTTCATCATGGGCAATTACATATAAAGGATATCAGAACTGCAAAAATACAGGGAATGGAAACTGGGCTAAGTTCATAGAAATACTAATGAATTCTCTCACAATTCCCACACTAGTTCTCCATAATTTCTGCTCATTTCTATTTTATTCTACGTTAAAAATGTTTTTCTCTTATTCTTCCTAATGCATCATTTCAGTTATAAAAAATGTTTCATCATTTGATATTTCTCACTATCCAGAAAACCGTACATCAGTTCCCTCTTTACAGCGCAATATTTGTCTTTACATTAAAAATACAATATTGCTTCTATATCTCAATAAAACTTCCTTTTCTATGTTGCAATTTTATGAAATATTGTCCCTAATATTATGATCTTATTTAAAAAGAAATATTATCATGGATACTCATCACAGATTTTAACAAATGCATACTTGAGGAACAGAGCTAGGACTCATGGAGAAAAACAATAGCTATAAGGAACTCTTGAATTAAAAACTTATGCTTGTAATTGGTAGCTTTTATTATCAAAATATATTTAAGGACTAATTTAAAGTACTAAACCATTGTTGCACGCTAAAATGTAGTAAAAATTGCAAAACATATCCAGCAAAAAGGGACTACTACACTCTCTCCCCAAAAAATGCAACAAAACAACAGTAAAATGATGCTCACTTTCCTCGTGGAAGTAAATTGTAACTTTCAAATTTCCTATATTAACAGACAGAAAAAAGTCGTCTACCACATGCTACATTTAAAATATTTACCCAAAGTCTGCCAAAGACCTTGCATTGTCAACTAATAGCATACAGACACTTAAAGCTCTACCTTCGCTCACATGTAATTAGAAAGAATATAAGAATAAATTCATTTGAAAACTTTATGACAGAGCAAGTAAAAAACTCTCTACCAAGCTGATTTCACAGAACAGAATCTTCCTAATAAGAGTATTTTGTTGCATTTTTCCAGTTCCTCTGAGAGTTACTATTTCAGGTACCAACAATAAAGAGCAAAGTTGTACATGCTAATGCCTAGAACCCATAAGTATGTTTCATTATAGCTCTTAAAATAACACAAAGGATGATATTCTGAAGGTGGTCAGAAGGGCCAAAGCCACAATTTTAAAGCACTCAGTATAGCTACATTATTTTAAACATAATCAAAATCCCAAATACAGATAAAGAAATAAGGCTTCTTATGAAACTTTACAACAGATGTAGGAACAGAAAACGGTATTTGGTAAGTCATGTGGCTCAGTCAAGCTTTCAGGTTTCTAAGACTTAAAGTAACTGGTTATTTGAGCCATTTAAGATACACAACCTGTTGCATACAAATTACAGTAGAAGTACACTACGAGGCGCTGCTCACAGAACTGAGTGTGTCATGGATACTTTAATTTGCTCATCTAGTGAGCCATACAATTAGATCACAGTAGTGCAGCACTAGTTCATGTTTAGAAGTTATTACTATCTCACAGGTTGGAATTGACAACTCAGTTTTTGTAAGTAACCTTCCAATTATGAGGTACAGGGTGATTATTTTCTGTCCTTGTTATACAACTAAGTGCCCAGTTACTCTTTCTCGCTGTAGTGGTTCATGTCTATACATTTCTTCAGCGCAGATTATAAAAATGAGAATGCAATCCTCTTTAAAAGTTATATTTATTTCTCAAGACAATCACTGTTTTCAAGAGTATTTTCCGCTTTTGTAGACCCCTTTAGGAGGTTCTGCTTGCCATCATATGTAGCTTAAGCAAGAACAGCATTCATTTAATAGGAGGTAAGTTTTAAAAGTGTGCGAAATTTTACTAGCAAACGACTTTTGAAAAGTATGGCAGTTCCCATATCCTATCCCTAGGATATTTTACAAGAGCAGAAACCTCTACAAGGCACAAAAATAGAAACAGGAAGACAAGTCATTATTTGTAAGAACCTTACCAAGACTGTAGAGATCTTAGTGACTTCTTCAACAATTTAAAATACAACCAGAGTAACACTTAGAAATAGTTGTCATGCATAAGTGGTCAGTCAACTTCAACACAATGCAAAGGCAAAGCACAGCTGTGGCTGTGCACAGAGGACCATAATGCAAAGAACTTCTAAAGGGGAGAGAAGTAAACTGGGGTGATCTGGAACATGGAAAGAAGTGCTCTGGATAGGATAAAGGAACAGGAAAAGAATAAAGTATTGAATGGAGAAAAAGGAGGGAACACATACTTTTCTGGGAAATGTGAGATAAGGATAGCATACTGAAAATGAAAAAGGAATTGAAGGAAACCGGAACTAAGCAAAATGTTCTATAAGAAACCCTTTTCTAGTTTCCATTCTATAACCTAGATTTTCCTCCCAACTTTTACCTCCTACTTTGTTCAGGTTTTTTTTCCAGGTTCTCAGTTTCCCCTTCCTCTCCCATTTTGAGGTCTGCTCAGGTTTGGGGTTTTTGGATGTTGTACAACTACATTTTTTATTCTGCCTTTCTAACATACTCTAGAGTCTCATGCCAATGTCGAGCACAATAGGAATTCTCAACTGGGTGCAGAGATTACAGAGAATTACTTACAGTAAGAAGGCATCATTGTCACGTTAGAATTTGAAAATGAACCTAATCAAGTACGATAAGCAGCCAAAAGGAAATCAGTGAATTGTTATGTAAGAGTACAAGACACACAAAGGGGAGTCCAGCAAGGAAAATATGTTAGAAAAGCAGAATCTATTAGATTAAAATTATTTGCATTAAATGATAGTTATTTTATTAATTCTCAGATTTTAATGACTCAATTCTTAATTTTCAGATATGCATCTCTGAAGGAAAAAACTGACTTAAATCTTAGCATATTTACAGCTTGTGTTCAGCCTTAAAAATCTACCTACTTCTGTAGAATTAATTGCTTTGTCAAACTGGAAAACAACAAGGAATTCTTGTTGCAATGGCAGTGAAATATACTCTTCATTCAATTAAATGACAAAGTGTTAAGACTCAAATAAGAAAAACTCCAAACTTATTTAAGTACACTTCTAAAATAAGTGGTTTCAAAAGTTTTATTTTCAATTTGTGTTCTTAGCCAGTACCAAAACCAGAAATGAATGGCAAAAGATCTTTCAATAGATCTGGTTAAACCGAGTTTGGTATAACCACAGGTCTTGTTACCCAACTATTTTAACAGTAGTTTAAATGCAACAAGCTTATTTCATTATTGCATATCTGTTTCATTTTTAAGTTTTCATAAAACCAGGTGAAAACTGATTACTTGAACTGATTTGGATTAATCAGATCTGACCACGTGTACACAAATAGACTGCAAATGTGTGAATGGAAAACTTGCAGGGGAATGATTTGGAAAGGGACATCGCAAAGGTAAAGTCTGAAGGGGAAAGCCTTGAACTGCTTTGAAGAAAAGGCCAGGAGAGGAAAAGTAACTGGCCACACCAGGGTTGGTAGTCTTCTCTGTCCTGGGGAAGGAGCAGCTGACTTGAAAGTTCCCAGCCTATGTTGCAGCCAAAATGAAAATTACCTTGCTCTTTGGATCTCCTGCTGGTTCTAAAACTAGAGGGATGTCCTGATCAGGGACCAAGCAGGGCGTAGTTATATCCTGGAAGAAGCAACAAACAGTTCTGGTGCGGCCTATTTTTGGCTCACAGGTATTTGGAACACAAGCAATGCTCAGTGCTTGCTCATTGAAGGTCAGCACCGTAGATTATGAGGAGTGACTGCATACCTTGCCCAGTCATTACCAACCAACGGACATGGGGATAGGATGCAACAACCTCAGCCAGTACATACATCATATGCTAGCAAAAAGTAACTATTGAATTGGGGGCTTCATTGCTAACATAACTTAAAAGGAAAATTACCGTGGTCTCTTAACTTCCCCTTACTTGGGTATGCAGTGAGCCAAACCCTGAAGAGACTTCATTATGTATTTTGGAACTAAACAGTAGGAGAAGAAAAATAAACAATTATTATAGACCTGTTTTGCACATTAAGGCTGGCTAAATTCTGGTAATTTGGGTGCACTTGTCACATTTCATTGAGACAGTGTACATGCTGTGCAAACACTGATAGATCTCATCACCTGAAAAATAATGTGGTGGGTCTTCAGATAGGCATACTGCTTGAACTTGGAAAACTGCCACATTATTTTGATCCCAAGAAAGGCATGAATAATAACATAGTGCTTCTGCTAAATATTGAAACTGTTAAAGGGACAATGATGAGAGCTTACTAAAACACTGTGGAAAGGAGTGCTTGTTGCTAGGGAAAACCATGGAGTTAAAAGATTTTGCTGTACACAAGAATCAGCACCTAACTATAAAGACACATAAGGAAATGATAAGAATGAAAGGAAGGCACAGGAAGAAGCGAAAGGACAGTAACAGGGGGTGGCTGAGCAACACAGCAGTGAAGCTGACAAACAGCAAAAAGCTACAAAAATTAGTGAATCATGGCAAGAAGATACCCTGTTGTCACAAACAAGGAAAATCCACAAAAGACAACAACAAAAATAATAAACTCCAAGTAAGGCCATATTTACTGTCAGTGCCTGTGATTTGCTATGAAAATATCAATTTTATTCTGTTAAGGCAAGCTCATTCAGTGTATTATATCTTCTTAATAGGGTACAGTTTTCCCTATTTACATGTACTTTCCAGTCAAAGATTGTTACGACTGATTACAGACAGAACAACTCCTACTGCATGTACTAAATTTGTAATAAGATGCAACTAAAAGTTTAGAGAAGCAGAACAATCTGAAATCAGTGAAGATCCAATCCCTTGATTACTAGCTGTGTCACAGTTGAGTGTCTGATGTAGCTGAACATTTGGTCTCCTGAAAGCCACACATTTCAAGACATGAGTCATCTAAACTTTGTATTATTCATATGGTGAAAAGTTTGTCTTTTGATTCTTAATTTAGTTTCTCCAAACCACATCGAAATCCCAAGTGTAATGTCTTAACTGTTTACTTGAAACAGCTTTTCAAACTGTTCAGAGCTTTATGCACTGATTATTTAAAATACATAAATACACTATATACTTTCTTCTATTTTTATTTTTATTTATCCCTTCTGAAGAATTTCGGTACTTTTCTGTTATCTTTTTCTTGCTGCTTTGACACATCCCTTTTTCCTCACACAAGATCTATTGATAGGATAGACATGAAAGATGCAACTCCCATACGGTTCAACAATCAATTAGTAAGGATCTTTTGTGTGCTGTTCAAAACCAAAGTGAGATAGCATCCTTATTTCATGACAACCTTCCAAAATGGCTGAAATTATTGTATCTTGCATGGCAATGCAAGAATACTCCAAAACGAACTAAATAAATCTGCACTTATTTCTGCATACTACTGAGTAGTAGCACAGAAAGTTACAAACTACCATCAGTCTGACCTATGAGCAATCCTACTGCTTTTCTTTTAAGCATTAATATTGATATATTATACCAAATGTGCTTGTATTTTTTAGTTAAGTCACAAGAAATATCTTAGACAGGCAAGACAGAGTAACCTTACTGGTGCACCGCACACTTTGGATGCTGTGCTGGTTTTTAGCCATCCTTAATGCTTTGAAGACATTCTAAATTATTACATAAGCCAAGGGAATTCTCTAGAAATTAGAAAAGTACACTGCAGTTTTCTGTTTTCATAGACATCTTGAAGGATACAGTTAAAAGTTACTACTAAGCTGACACATTAATAAACATTTCAATATCTGTACTATGAGGATTAAGTGGAATAGTTTTAAAAATCTTATTACATGCATATTTTAACCATAAGACTATTTTCAAGATTCATTCCATTCAATGTTTAATACATACATAAGATGTGAATTCAGTCCAAACTGAAAATAGCTCATTCACCAGAGGCAATATTGCCTTTTAATTATGTAATGAAATAGGGTAGATGGGATAAGTTCTTGAATTATATAGAACAAAAATCCTACAAGATTTCTAATGTCTTAAAATATTTCAAGAAAAAAATGTATAATTGAGTCATACTTCTTTTAAAACAATTCAGTTTTCAACCAATACAATTAAAAAACCCCAACATTCAATGTCAAACATTTATAATGTAAAATTACAGTGAAAAGCTAAAAAGACATACCTGTTGCCTGTTACTGGGCATGTATGGAAGCATTGTTGATACATGAAACATTAATTCATAATCTTTATAGGTAGTATAGAGGGAATGAGTTCCTGTTGAATCAGCTGAAAATTAATTTAATCGCAAGAAGGTCAGTAAATTAGAACATTCATACTACTTTTTAGGACACCGCTCTTTGCATGCTATGATTTAAATCTATTTAAGCAATTTATATCTTTTTGTCAAGAGAACAAAACCAGTTTGCATCAGGTAAAAATCGACTCTTTAGTTTCGTGTTATGACACAGCGGGGTCCTGCAGAAAAATCCCCAAAGAGTTTGCTGTCTCTGAGACCTAATTAAGCTAATTTTGAATATATTGGCCCTTCACAAAAAATCCCCAAACACTTAGCTACTTGAGTGTAGTTTTATATAATATATATTTTCATTATTTAAACATTAGTAAGGACAATTGACTAAACCCATACTTTACCAAAACTGTAATGGCTATTTCAAATCTAACATTAAAAAACTTGTTTCAGATCAGACATTTTAAAAACATAAAACATGTGCATAATACATTAAAATTTTAATAGGAATTTTCATATATTTGAAAATTATTAAAATACATTTCATATACAAGATGAATTAATATTTACTTCTTTCCTTTAGAAAGTTTATTAAAAGTTAACATTATACAATGTTTACAGTAAATTAGTTTTACACTGTAGTCATAAATTAATCCCTTTTATTCCTTTTCTTCAATTTGTACAGACTATTTAAGTAAGTACTTAATAAACTTTTAAGAAGTTTAACTGTATTGAACACCCTATTGAGTCAAGACAACTATCAGTTTTTCTTCTCTTTTTTCAGGTTCACTTAATTTTTAACATAATTTTATGTTATCTGCATCAGTAAACATTCTCCACACCAGTCTTTAACACATTGTTTAAGGTTTTGGGGTTTTGCTTTGTTTTAAATAGTAGCTCTATTCCAAAAAGAAATCAATTAGCCATGTTAGTTCTTCAGTTAAAAGTATATAAAAGTATATAAATATACACTCCTTTATGTGCAGCCCTAAATCTAAAACCCTTTGTGTGCATACAATTAGGAGCACACTCATATTATAACTGGGCTCATCAGTTGAGTCTGTGAGATAATTAAATTAACTTCATTTATTAATATCTATGTAACATAGATTACAGTTGCATAAGAAATAGAAAGCATAATTTCCACTGAAGTTTGTTACTTAAATGTTGCTAAAGAAAGGAAACCTTATTGCGCTCTTCTATTTCAAAACCTTAGCTGAAAACCTAATTCCATTATAACCTTTCAGTGGCATTTTAGAAAGACAGATTTGAACAGACAGAAAGAGAAAATATGTTCCAATAATAACACTTGAAGTTCTCATTTCTAGTAGATTGACATACTTCAAACATATACTAAAGAAATTATATAGTATTGAATTGGTAAAGTTTCGTTTAATTTTCTTATTTCTTTATCTTGGTGTTTGGGACTGCATGCCACTAAAACTGCACTAAAGAAGGGCAGAAGAGTCTATAGCTAATATATTCCATATGTTCTTGGCATTTGCTCTGGATCTGGCTTGGATGCAGCTGCCTTTCTTCATAGCAGCCCATATGGTGCTGTGTTTTCTCTGTGTGATCAAAGCAGTGCTGGTAACACACCGATGTTTCAGCTGTGGCTAAACTGTGCTCACAGAGCGTCAGGGCTTCTCTGCTCCTCACACTGTCCCCATGCCGGGAAGTGTGCTGGGGTGGCCAAGAGTTTGAGAGGAGACAGCCAGGACAGCCAATCAAATTGATCAAAAATGTATCCCACACCCTATAAAGTTCTGTTCTGCTGGAAAACTGGAGCAGGGAGTTTTTTCATGGTAGCTGTTGGACAGAGACTGCCTGGGCATCAGTCAGCTAATGGGAGGTGGCAAGTGATTACCTTTGCATCACTTGTGTTGTTGGCTTGTTGTAGTGATGGGTTGTGGGTTTTTCATTGTCTGGGATTTTTGTTAGTTTGTTTTGATCGTGTTTTGGGGGTAGGTTTTTTTTCCTTTCTTCCCTTCACTCACTGAACTGTCTTAATCTCAACTCACAAACTGAAGGTGAGTGAGCACGCAAGAGGTAGGGGCTTATTTGCCAGACAGGCCAACTCATCATAACATTCTACTTTCTCTGCTACATAAGAAATGGACCAATTACTTAAACAAATACTAAATAAACAAAATTTTGAAAGAGAACTTTTTAGAGATAAACCTCACAGCTAGTCAAGCATTTGAGAATATAAAAACTTAATAAAAGTGGCTCCTACAAGAACTGCGCAAGATTTATCACCGAAACACTGTGTCTACCAAAAATATAGCGCCCAGAGACTAAATTATTACACACTTCTGAGCCTGCAGGCAGTCAGAACAATGTATTATCTAAGTCTAAATACGACGCACAGTAATACTTGTTGCATCATTATATTAAAAAACAAGTATAACAAAAATATGATGTGTAGATCAGTACTTTACATTTAATGTAATACTGAGGACTGTATCTTTTTGAACTCTTAATTCCATTCTGCTTGTTGTAAACTATGAGAACACACAATGACAGGACAATATAGCTAATGGCACAGACTTAGTAAAACATGAACGTCGTGTTACTGACTGATACATACACAATGCTGATCAGCAATGTAAGTTCATACTGAAGCACAGCAAATACAGAAACTGAATTTGCTTGACAGACCAGCATTTGTTTTCATATCTACAGCTTACTAGGTGACATTCAGTGATGCTCTGATTGGGCAAAAAAAAACGGAAAACACAAACACCCCTTACTCCTTTCAATTTTTCATCCCTATTTATCAATTCATTCCAGAAATACGACATCCACAGCATGTTAACGTGCATTTCTACAAAATAATTTGAAAAATGAGTTGTTATTATTCTGTACTGAAATAGGATGCCATAGTCTCTAACAAGCTTGAATTATTAAAGTTAAACAAGCATGGATTTAAGCAAAGAGGCATTAATGTTATTGGAAATAAATGTGGTGCTTATACAGGTTGACACTATGTTAAAATGAAGTAGATGAATAACTAGATACCCTTAGATCACAGTTCATATGATCAGTTGTCAAAATCCTGTTAAAACATTGTTAAACTAAGAATGAGTTAAATTTAAGGGCAGTGAAAACTGTGCTGATAAAGAAGTGTATTAACATATCACTGACTTTTTTTAACAGCAATACTTCAATTCCTCTTTTTGCTACAAAACCCAATCAATGCGTACAATTAAATTTTTATACTATTGCACTTAGGGAAACTGAAAGACCTGGGGAAATGACAGTATTGACACAGCACTGAGGCAGACGAACAATTTTCAACTGGCATGCTTAGTGTGCATGTGTGAGAAACTAAAAAACTGGATTGCTCCTCAAATATAAACATAAACGTGTATGTTGGTTAAAAGTAAGTATGAAAATTTAGCTGAAATAAGGAAAATTACTCCATATTTTGAAATACATATATTTTTTTATTGCCTTTTTAAGAATAAGATGCTAAAGTCTGGGGAATTATCACTCATACAGTATGATTTTAACTACATGGAAACAAACGAAATAAGTTGCTTTCATTTTCAGTTCTACTAAAGCCACAGAAAAAGCAAATAACCTTCAGACAAGGTCTGATACATGCTCTTACCATATGCTTCATCTTCCTCATTTACCATGTAATCTTACTAATCAAAACCCAAAGTCAAAAACATGAAAAGAAACACAGTTTGCAGAAGATAAAGTGGATAATTACCCTTCATCCCATAGCTTGAAACATAACTTACTTTTATTATCTAGCTGAGCCCTGTATTTACTGAATCCTTTTAGCCGTACTCTCTGGCCCAGTAGATCAAGGAACTCTTCAAAAGCTGGTCCTGCCATCTCATTGTTATACATTTCTTCTTCTGTGCTTTGGCCTGCTTTGCAGTAAAGGATACCAATCTTATGTTGAAAACTCAGCTGAAATTAAAAATTAAATAAAAAAGAAAAGGAACATTTACAGAAGCAAAGGAAAGTCAATACTAGAACAAATATTAACAATTAAAATATAACAGTGCTATAACCCCTGACAGAAGGCATCTGAAAGTGAAAAATGTAGGTGTTCTGATTTGGGAAATTAAGTCACCATAGAACGAAAACAAAACAAACAAACACAAACCAACAACAACAACAAAAAAAATCCCACAAAAAATACCCTCAAACTCTTGAAAGAAAACTGGATTGGTGCTATTCAAACACAGATAAAAGCAGTACAAAGACTTTTCACTTTGTTATCTATAAAAGCACATTCTACTGCATGCAACAGTATGAAAAACTTAATTGACAGTATTTGTATATTGGTCTTTTTTCTCAGATTTAAAAGAAGGTGAGCTTATCGTCCCTCATTTTTACCCTTTAAAGTTCATTGCGGTTCAGTTAAAACAGGCCCTCAGAACAGTAATTTCTGTTATATGTATTCTTTTGCCCTCCTCATAAAAACACACACTGTTCAAAACTATTTCCCATTTCCAAAAGTATACTTAAAGCAAGAAATCAGATTTAAGTCAAATAGTTCTGTTAAACAGATTCTCAGTTATGGAACATTAAACAGATAAATCACTTCTATACAAAAATAATGTATAAAAACTGTAAAACATTAGGTATAAAAAGAGATGATTGCTCCTCGAGTGGACTGCTGTCTTAGCTTTAACATGCATTTAAGCTGACAAATAGGAAACCTTCATGTGAATGGATCAGTCCTATTATTCTTTACTGACACCTTCTAGAGCTTCACAAACTGACAGAGACCATCGGTCACACCCGATTCCCTTCAGACATTTTTCTATATTCGTAACTCAAATCAACTCTCCGGCTGTAGACCTCTCTTAGTCAAGCTTCAGGATTGGTGTCCAAAATGCATGTTATGCACAGGCTGTATACATTTCTGTTAGAGCAAAGGTGCCAACAATCTGCTTCTCCTCAGTCGTAATGAGACAACTGCTTTATGCAGGGGGGAGCCCTTGTGGAACATGCTCTGGCAGAATGCCACTGACCAGAGAAGAGTTAGGAGCAAAGGGCAGGCTTAGGAAGGACAGGAATGAGGAATGGTGCTGCAGTAAGGTTTGACCTGGCCAGCCTAGAACACAGAAGAACTGTGAGCTGTGCCAAAGTTTGATGTGGAATGGGAGGGATGACCATCTGCGATAAAAGGAGGTTCTGGGTTATGGATGCACTGTAGGAGCTGCCCAAGTCAGAGCAATAAACTCTGAAGCAGGGCAGGGTTGAGATACTGGCTTGCTCCTGTCATGTCCTTTTGACTGGCAATAGATACTATCCCAATCTGGAATGCTTTCTTGCTTGATCCCTATGTTAGAGAGAGTCAGGTATTTAACAAAAGGCTCCAGATTGCACACTGGTGACTATTTCATTCTGCAGAAAGCTAGCATGAACAACTCACAGGTGAAACTGCAGGATAACTGGTCACAGAAATATTAGATTACAGGAAGCAGTGCTGTTACTTGACACATCCCAGCAGAGACTCTAAATGATGGTGACCACACTGCCACCTCTACTCCAGCCCTGTGCCAAATAGTTCAACTTAAACCACAGGGGATTTGATTTCCATGACTTCATACTAGAATTGACAAGTAGAGAAGTTAAATGCTAAACTGAGTCACCAACAACAGGGACAAGAACTAAGAGTAAAGAGGCACCTGGGCAAAATATTCAGTCTAGTCACACTTTTTCATTCTGTGGCTACCAATCATTCCTGAATTTGTTTGTGAATACCAGTAATATTCTAAACAGAAGTGAAGTATTCATCTATCTTAAAGAACAATCTAACACCTCATGGTTTAAACACTGAGCTAAGAGACATTGAAAATGAGGAACTGAAACTCACCAGCCCTAGACATGAATTAATCCTGGGATTTGACTTCATGGACAAGCACTGTAAATGCTATACAATTTTGTACAAAGTCAATTCTATCAATACCACTATTGCTAAACAAGCTGCAAGCTCATTTGCAGTAATCTGAACCTCCTGCCCCTGTGCTAGAACCCTTCACAACTATGAAATTAGAAGGCCTGAGTAAAAGAACTCTCAGCCAAATCATGGGGGGCTGTGCAGAACCAAAGATCAAGGTACACTTAGAATGTCAATGCCTAAAAAAGAAATAACTCAATGACTTTTGGCAGGATCTTTTTATGTGATGCATTTAACTGGCATGAAGAACTATGAGAATATTTAAAACTGATAAAGTTTGCCAGTTTTGAAATGGTACCACATGCTTATCCAAGTCATTTTCTGCAAATGATTTCAGACATAGTTCTGATTCCATTCTTTCCAAATCAGAAATTTTACATTTAGTTATATTTTACATTGAGAACAATTTAATAGTGTGACATCACAAAGTAACTTCTAAACTGATTTAGGTACTCGGGTATGTGATACATACTGGAGGTGCATAGCAGTCCTTCCCAACTCAAAATGATGGTGTTCTTGTCAGAATCCCTCAGCGATGAATCTTGGCATTTGGCCAACTGTTTGCACAGATTATTTATCACGTAACAACAACTTGTTGACTTTATCATGGGAAGATTTTAGAGTTTTTTTTCTGTCAGGGAACCTCAAGAGATTGGAAACTCAATAGCCACTAAATATCACTGCAACCAATCTTAATTTCTTTGGTCTTTTTAAATCTTCATCCGATACCTTACAGAGAAGTGAACATCCCTAGAGGTATGTGAGGGGAACCAAAAAGCACATACAATAAACAACCACTAGCAGAAAATAGAAAGAGAAACTAAGGGAAAGTTGGAGAAAGGTTAAAAAAACCAACAGTAGCAGATAAAGAGCTGACTTTCCTTGCAAATTTACAGCCGAATTTAATGATGATCATCATATGGCAGAATAAATTGGGAAAAGGCAAGTTCTTTATATATTCAAATTAGGTCAACCATCCAATTTGCATCTAGTTTCTACTGTCATTTTTAGAGACAAAATTTAGCCATGTTTCCTCCATAATCCATATTAGATCTCACAGAAAAATTGTCAAACAGGTGGAAAATGAAATCAAAATGTCAAAGTAGTCTTCAGATGGCTAAGGAACTATGCAAACACTTAATACTCTGTTACACAAAATTCATATCACTCTGGTGACAGTACTAATCTTCTAGATCATAATTCATATTTTTAAATTAATGATATTTCCACTAGTCATCACCTTCAGCTGCCAAGCATAACTCTTTTTGTATTTACTTGATTAATAAACTGAAAGCTTTAAGTACCTTAGAGGATTAAAACCAAAAATGGATCTCATGCCAGCTCTTAGCACAGCTTTCTGTGTTCAAGTAATTACCTTGTAATAAGTGGTACATAAGATACTTTAATATTATATTTTGTCAGGTGACAGCCCATTTCATAACAGGACAGAATTTTCAGAATTGATCACACAAAATAAAAGCAAGTGCAATGTACTGCTGTTTCTCAAAATGAGGAGTTGATGATTAAAGAATCACTTTAGTCAGTTAGATGGACAATCTGCATTTCCAATTTTTGGGAAATACTGTTAGTAAGTTTGGGAAATATTGAGGTCAGGTCAAACACAGTCATACTCAATACTGTCTTCAACATACTGCCCCTATGAGAGTGAATATTATTTATTAGATTAACCTAAACTCACTCTGAAGCTCAAATAGCAGAGAGCGAGAGCACATCAGGAACTCTTTGTTTCAGAATTCAGTGCTTCTGATTTCCCTGTATTGTTTTACCAGAAAAACTGACAAACACAGGAGAAAATAACAACATTTGGCAAAATAAATTTTTAATCAAAAGTCCTACTCAAACACCAGTGTGAGCAGAAGAAGTAAAATTAACACACAAAAACTAGCTTAACAATCCATCCAAAAAAAGCCAATTCTGTTCCTCTGACTACATGTACTTTGTTTCAAGCAATTGTTACAGGCACAAGGAAAGACAGAAGAATTTTGCTAGATGCCACCAACATTAGATGCAATCATTACATTTGAAACTGAGTGAGCAATAAAAAATTAATTATAGCACCATCACCATCAACTGCTTCATCGGATTGGACTTCAATAGATAGATACTGACTTTCACCTAGAAAGTGAAATCTTCAATTTAAATGAACGTTTTTTAAAAACCATGATTTAAAAACCATCATAAGCCTGTCCCTCACAAAATATTCAGAAACTATAAATTTAACTACTAGCTTTGAATGGAGCAGATTCACTTTTATTGAACCTAATAAACATCACCATTTTCTCTCAAAATTTAAGCCATATGAATATTTCATTGCCATGCCGTTAATTAATTAGTCTCAATCACAATTTCTATTGTATGAATGCAACAGTATTCTATTCTAGTAAGAAAACAGCAAGTTAATAATAAAATGGTATTGTAAAAAATAACCATAAATTTTAGATGTAGAGACTTAAGACATACATGCTTTTGCCTCCTTATCTATACACAATATTAACAAAGTGTTAGACATATTTTCATTTTCATTCAACATTTGTACACATTCAAGTGCAAATACAGATTGTGAAAATCCTTTCTTACTGATATTAAAACTTCATTATCTTTCTCTCACTCAGCCATTGAAAGACAATCTCCATAGACCAATATTTATTTCCTTCAGGTGAAATGTATTTTAAGAAGACTTTGCTTAGAAAAGAAAACCTCATTTTGTCAGTGAAAACAGACAAGTTTCTCTAAAACCAAGAAAGTGAATGATTTGCATTTCCACATTAATTAGCACTGCCTGCAAAATATTTAATAATCTTTTTCATCTATTTATCTAAGCAATAGTCTTTCAAAAAAACGCCAAGTGCTACATACCCCTTGTTCATCCAATTTAAGCAGTTGCTCAGGTACTTTGGGTGAGTTGGAAGCCTGTCTCAGGCACTGAATGCTCAGCTCTGGTATTACATATTCCAGCACCTCTTTGAGAGGCAGACCCCTTGCCGTGCCATGACGAGCAGTGGATGGTATAGCATCTTCTAAAATTGCTCCTCTAAGCGTAGTAAGCTGCAGGAAAGGTAAAACATACAAAACATTTTTAGTTCTAATACCCTATAGTCTAAAGATAAAAACTTCAAGTTTTAGCACAAGCATGAAAAAAAGAAATGGAAAGAAAAAACCTCTATTTTAATTTATTTTTTTTTAAACCAATAAAAACATTACTAAATAACTTTTAAACAGCAGGCAAGCTTTCACTGACTAAGTGACAAATACATTTTTTGCTTAAAGAAATTCACGAAGCATGTTATCAATTTATTCCAATTACTAAGAAAACTCCTTTTTTTTGGGGTGGGAAAAGTATTAAAGACACACGGAAAACTAAAAATAGTTAATTTTGCCATACTACCCTAGCAAACACAGTAGTCAAATGTGAGGTTGGACAGGTGAGATAAACTACAGCTAATTGCACCTTCATTTAACCCATTCACCTATTTTTTAATCCTTGCTGTCTTATCTTCACTGGATTTGATAAAAGCAGAGTAATTTCTTAGAACTGAGTCACCTGGATCACCTCTCCACACATACACACATGGACACCCCTTTTTTGGCTATAAAAGAAAAACCTAGACTGAAAAAGAAAAATAAATAAAATACATATATATATATATATATACATATCTGTTTTTACATCCGTTTGCAAAAGCACAAGTGCCCAGTGATATCAGGAGGTCTAGCTCACACTTCTTTATATCCTAATCAAAATAAAACCCAATAGTCCTAAGGATTAAGAAAATTTACAGTTGTTTGCTACACTAATAATATTGTGTGTTTTCATACAAATCTCAGGTGGTTGCTGTGATAAAGAAATTAGATAGCAAGAGATATGAAATTGCTTGAAATCGAAGTTATGGGACTTGTCCTTCCACAACCACAAGCAAATTCTTCTTTCAAGACCATTACTTTATGAATGTAATAATATTCCTTCTGCAAATCATGCATGTAGAAGTACATAGAAACATCTCTCAAAAAAAGCTTCTAAGAAAGTATTTTGAAACAAAACAACAAAAATAAGTCATTATACTGGTTTTCATATTTTACTGCTCCTTTTCCCCCTACATTTCTTAATCTTTTGTTTCTGTCATTAGGAACGTAACATCAGCAGCCTGATCCACACTCAGCTTTAACTGTTCTTAACATCTGCTCCCTTGCTTGCACCTTGCAGCTCTCTACAGCCAACTTACCTCCTTTTGCGTGCTCACTCCAAAAGACAAAAATTTTATGCGGTACAGAATAGGGAAACTGCTCAGGAGCAACTACATTTACTAATAGTACACGAAACATCCTTTCCCATTAACTTTTTTGAAAGATTTACTTTCACAGTTAGCAACATCCCCACAGACAAACAACTAAGCTCTGAGTTATCTTTTCCATTCCTTTGCAGAATTACTGAATGAACATTACCTCACTTGTCCTGAAAACTATACGATAGTTGAATTGAGATCCTTCTTTCTCCTTAGCATCTTCAACCTTTTCCCTCCGGATGCTGACTGCTACAGGTCCAAGATTTTCATCTATTCCAAAGTAGTTCTGATGCTCTTTTGCACAAGAATGAATGAAGAGATAAAAGAATAGTAAAGTATGAGTCTGCGAGAAAATATTCATCAAATCTAAAAAAAAAATTCTGCAGCAAGAAAAAAAGATTATTTTTAATTGAACTATGAGGTCTGTAAATACACTGGCTTGTGATCTTCTGAACTGTACAATAAGTATATAAATCACAAAATGCTAGTTTTGATGAGGAGAATGGTTACTCATAGCACATAAATTACTGCAACTGCTACTATTATGAAATATTTTCTTTTCCTTTTTTTACTATGAAATTAATCTTTTTGCTTGATGCTGCAGGAAACCGGTTTGGAGAAACTGTACCTACATATAATCTTGAATAAAAGCTAAGAGTCCTCAAACAAATAAAGTTTATTCTTATTTACAACTTTACATTCAAAGCAGCAACTTGGCCTCAACAAGGGAAAACTGAGGCTAGTAACTCTTCACTATTTGACGAATAGTTATAAATTCATCCTTGAGCCAAACTGGTCCAGTCTGGGAGAGTAAAGCACTGTCAGCTGGACAGAAAGACCACATTAGAGACCATTCAAGGAGACCAGACACACTCAAATCTGTGTGACCAAACAGGACCCATGTTGAAGCTCCTCTTTACCACCTTTGAAAGGTCATAGTGAGTAGTTACAGTCACCTTTAAAAAAAGGCTAGAGGGTCTGGGAAGCCTCTGGAAGTTCCCAGGGAGATTAAGGAACAAACTCTCATGGAAGACATTTCCAGGCACATGAAGGACAAAAAGATGCTTGGAAACAGCCTGCATAGATTTAAAAAATGCAAATCATGCATGACCAATCCAGTTGTTTTCTATAGAGATGTGACTGGCTTTATGGATGAGGAAGGAGCAATGAATGTCACCTACTTGGTAGCTCAGTAATGCTTTTCACACAGTGTCCCATAGTACATCTGTGTAGCTAAACTGAAAAGACATGGTTTGGACATGCAAATTACAAGGTGGATGGAAACTGACTGGACAGTTGGCCTCAAAGGACTGTGATCAGTAATACAAATTACAATCAGCAGCCAGTTACTAAAAGGTTTATCAAAATTTGATAGTGGAGCTGTTATTCTTTAATAGGGATTTTTACATTATCTCAATGATGGAATGGAGTGCATCCTCAGTAAGTTTATGTCCGTGACCAAGCTCTGCAATAGTAGTTCATGTGGTGGAGGTTAGGATTGCAGATGCATGCATCAGATGAAGGGGAATAACCGGCAGGCTTTTAACAAATCAGTAATATGTGCACAGGGCAGATACTGAAATGCATAAACTTTGCACTGTTATACAAAAACAGCCAAAGGCAGAGCCACACAGGTAGAGTCACACAGCTGTAGGGTGTCTGTGCTTCACTTCCCACTCTCCCCTTCCCCTGAAGGCAGCTACTGTTGAGCTGTGACAGCTGAGCTGCATGTGAAGCAACACCTAAACCACTGAAGTTTTCAACCTAACACTTTAAAACAAACTCTCATTTTGACAATTCAAGAAAATAGACTGAAAAAGCCTTATGAAGACCAAAACAGCCTTGCACATAAAACAGAACAAGCTCATACAACAGCACAGGAAGGCGACTAACTGCTTCAGGAGCTGCTCTGTGGAAAAGGACTGGGGACCCTGTGAGTACAGGCTGCCCAGCAGCCAGAAGCACCTCCCAACACAGATGGAGGGCAACCACACTCCGGGCAAGAGCATTCCAGCAGCTCAGGAGAACATTATGCCTTTCTATGTAGCGCTTTCAAGGCCACATAAGGAGCAGGGGCCAGTTTTGGACAGAGTGAGACAAGGTCAACAGACAACTATGCAGACTCTTAGAGGGCTGGAGAACATAACAGATGAGGAAAGGTTAAAAAGGATGGGCTTGTGCAGCAGGAGTAGAGCAGATTAAGGGGGGAAATAAGTGCAGGACCTCACAAGCTGATGGGAGGTTACAGATAAAGGAGAAACAGACTCTTCTTGCAGGTACCAAGCAAAAGGAGAAGATACAACCATCACAACATGCAGCCTCTTGGTGAGGGGAATCCAACACAAACAGGTTGCCAGGAGAGTTTGTGAAATCTCCATCCCGAGGAATAGTAAAAAGCTAAAGGGACAGCTAAAGGGAAATGGGTTTTGAGCAACCATTCAGAACTTACATTTAAAGGGAGATTTAATGAGGGAATTAGACTGGATGGCCTCATGAAATGTCTTCCAATCCAATTTATGCTATAATCTCATATTTTAAATAATGATTAATTAATAGACTAATTTCTCCTTAAACATTTTCGGAATTAAAAAAGCATTTCGCTAGCATTTTTGAGCCAGTTTTTTATTTTTTTTATAATGTATTTATAGAAATGTGTAAGGAAGTTTTTTGCAAAATGTCTTTCACTAAGAAGTTATCCATACTCTCAGAGTTAATACAAAAGAATGAAGTCATCTCTACATAAATGACAGTCTTATTTCTCAAATCAAGTTTAAAATAGGTTTCCAGAAGTCTTTCAAAAATCTATCTATGAAGTATGTAGGTGGTTACAATCCATCTCCCAGTGGAAGGAAAATGAGCAACAACACACTGCAACTTTTTTTGGAAGGAACACCTGGAATCAAAGACACACAGACATTAAATTATTTGCTCATGCTCACCAACTACATTCCTTTCTCAGTCTGAGCATTCTACCTGCATGGATAAATAATGAACCTTATGGATTTCCCACTGTTAAATTAAAACTTTGAGTCTAAATGGGCAGTTTTATCAAATGGAACAGGACTTTAAAGAGAGGACAGAGAGAGAGGGAGAGAGAGAGAGAGAATTTCAGAGGTAAAACACTTCCAATAACATAAAACCTCTCCACAGCTGCATCATTCAGGATTTCACATAAGGTAAACTCCTCAGTCAGAAATCTAGAGGGTTCTATTTTGATGGAAGATCTAGAAAAGGGTATGACACAGTTACTAGATTTCTTGGCTGCAGTATTACTGAGCAGAAAAATGCAAGCTTAGCAGATACCTATTGATTTCTTGCACAGTGTGAAAGACAAAACCAAAGACACTATTTATATGCATTAAAAAAAAGATAAATCAGTTTCAGAAATGGAAAGTAAGGCAGCTGAAATGAATCAAAAAATAGGATGGCTACTGATATTCTGGGATTTGTGGAAAATATTTTTAATTCAAGGCATCTTTTTAAAAAAAAATTTCAAAAAGCACAAGCTCATTAAGCTCATTTAAATGTATTTATGTAGGTTTAAAAGAACCAGCTGGGGAGAAAAGAAAATAAACACTATTTTCTAGCTGAGATCTAGCAAGATGCTAAAGTATTTGTCATTTTTTACTTTTTCATTTAGAGGAACAATTGTCAATTTTTCTTATAACACAGAAGTCTTACTTGTACAAAACTGAGTTAATACAAATAGCTTGATAAGCCTGTACATTTATTTTAGGACATTTTTTCAATCCTGTATCAGCAGATAGACACAGTAACATTAAATGGTTGCAAGCATCCCTCAAATAAAAAGCATGGTAATAATGAACAAGGCTAGAGATTTTATGAGGATAATTGCACAAGGGCAAAAGGACAAATCAATGATAATCAAAACCATGAGATAAAATAATATATTCTATCTTTTACAAATTCCAACTGAAAACTGAGAAGACATATTCAATAAACATAACATATTTTATGTCAGTTGCATTGGATTTGATTTTAACAATAGTTACAAAGCTTATAAATATGCAGTATAAAACTACAACTCATTTCAGAAAATACTGAATCCCAAATCTCATATTTCTTGAAAGGGAATGGAACAATTAGTGCTACACATGCCATGGTGTTTCTTCCATGCATCTTAAAACAGAAATAAAACTGGTATGCTGACAAGTGCCAATTATAAAACTGTGAACAAAATCAAATATTCAGAAAGCTATTTCTTTTTCATATATATTTTCTTAAAGGCAAAGAAAATCAGTGGCATTATGTGCAAGTAACTATTGTTTGCTAAATTTTTATTTCATTCTTCCGCAATTATTTCGCTAAAATTAATCTGTGCAATTAAATCTACAAATCAATAAGCAATCAGCCAGGAGAGCTCATTGTCATGGAAGAGCATCACGTAGCGTGCACATAAATGTCCATTTTTCTTATATGGAAATCAGGTCAGCAGCAAGACATCTTGGTGCCCAACAAAAAAAATGTCTGGATTATTTCCTCTATCCACAATAAGCTTTGCTTAGGTGAAAACTGTGTTCAGCTGGAATTAATGTAGAGATTCCTTACGTGCTTGATTCCTTAAGACAGTAGGTATTAAAAATTAAGTTTTTAGTTTCATCAGTGTGTTTGCCCTGACTTGTATCATAAAAGCCATTCAATACAGATTTCTCTTGTATAGCTTCTGTTACAGCTCTATAAAAAGATAATGCACAGCAGGCCACAGCTTACATATCATTGTAAAGGTGAGAAGGTAACAATTTATTACCGGATATTAAATATATCTCATCATATTTACTTTTGAAGAACTCTACCTAGAGAACATACAGTAACAACTCAAGTTTCCTACTATTACACTATGTGGGATAAAATCTCTAAGAAACTATTTCAGAACAGAAGTTAATTACATTCACATCAATTCTACAAAAAGGTCATTAGCTTTGTTTATATTATATCATTTAAAGTGGCTTTGAGTATGATCTGCATTTTCTTTTTATAATTTCTCTGATGACATTTTTCTTCACAGAAGTGTTCTGCACTTCAGCACTTGTAACTCATCCAAGATAAAAGCACTTCACAAACAAGTCCTCTTTCATTTGGCTTAATTCTTGTCCCACTGCCCCCTGCCCCTCCTGCCACCACCTTTGTCCATTGAACAGTCTTCATTTCATTTTTGTGTATGCCAATCATGTCTTCTCTCTGCCCCTCAAAAAATATGCCACTCTTTTGTTACAAGTTTCCCTTCATTCTCTTGCACTCTGGCTCCCTCATCATTTTTACATACTTTACAACCTGTCTTGCTTGAAATACATTGTGAACCTGTGAATTTACTGCCTGTTCCTTGCTTAGCTGTAGGTCTTTTTCTTCCTCTTCCATCACTGATCCAGATTCTTCTCTTCCTTGCCTTTTAAATACAGGTTTTTTTACAGTTAATATGTTCTCAGTGTCTACTCTATTGTGACCAGCACTGTACTGGATCCTTTTTTGAGCCCCTTTTAAAGGGTTACAGGAGGGAGGAATAACAGCACAGTGCTTATTTCCTGATGTTCAAATATAGTTAGAGAGCAGAGGAAGTATGGTTTCAAGAAGAACGAGAAGAATCGGGCTGTACCAGTTTTTTAAAAACAGAGGGAGACTTTTTTTTTATTATTATTTTCTTTAAATAAAAGCCAAAAAAGATCTACCTGTAATTAGGTAGAGACCAAAAAGTTCTCTGTCAGAAAGGACAGAGACAGGTATTTTGGAGTTCTCCCAGGGATTTCATACACATCGCACAAGCCAGCACTGAATACAGACCGTCAAAGTCGATCACAAAGTGGAAACAGTTTATCTGAATAATGGTTCAATCCAAGATAATTACTCTGCTGACACATTTTTGCAGGGGGAACATGTCCTAAAAGGAAGGATTATAAGGCTAGGAGAAAGGCATAAAACGTCTTTCTTAAAGTTGAAAAACTAAATGACATCAGAAGCTCTCTATTAAGGAGTATGTATGTGTGCATACAGTACTAAACGCCACAAGACACACCTGAAGACAGTAGCATCTAGAAGAGAATCAGAAGCCTCAATAATAAAACTTTCTCTTTTGGCATCACCTTTTAGGAAATAATGATTTCCATTCTGGGTATCAGTATTTCCAAAGCATTTACTGGACACAAATGACATCTTTTCCTCCCGCTGATCAAGAAAGTTTGGGTTGGAGAAGTTAGCTTATGTGTTATTTTACATGACCTTTCATTAAATCACTTAATGAACTCACACAGGTATTACATAACTATACATAACCCCTGCTTGTTGAATATCCCCCTGAGAGAGCAAGAATAACAGGCTTAAATTTAAAAAAGAGTTTCAGGATCCTCTGGAACACCTAGGTCTCTCTCTAGAGAAGTAGAACAAAAAATAATCTTTACTAAACAACTTAAATCTAGTGCATGGGGTATGTCAGAACAGTTGCATTAGAAAAATTTACCTTTTCCATAGAAGAACTTGCGGTAATAATATGCTCCAAGATCAATGTGTTCTATGATGTAACGCTTCACTTTCTCTCTGTGAATGGACTGGTTTTCTCTTGGTACTTCCAGTACTGAAACACCAGCATTTGTGCAATGGGAACTCAGAGAGGACTCAAAAGAACAACTTTCACCTGAAGAAAAAGATGCTGAATTTGCCCTAGAAAGTGCAATCCGTCTATCTCCTTCCCCACCAGTTTCATTCCTGAAGTAAGGGCAACTCAATACTAAATCATTGCTTTTCCCATCACCCTCATCAGCATCTAAATTCTCTTTTGAATTGAGGTCCTCTTTGCTTCCCAAAGGAGATTCACAGTTTCCAGTCTGGCCTGCTGGCATCTGAGTTTGTGACGCAGCTGAAGCCCCAGTGGTTATATTTTTTCTTTTTCCTACATTTACTCTGGTAGCCATTGCTTCATTTATGTTAAACAAAACGCTCTGAACATCATAATGTGCAAAACATTTCTGACAGTTCCAAGAACGAACATTTCTGTCAAGTCTGTCATCCAGGTCTGATGAAAACTTAAAAGTTTCGTGCTCACTTTTAACTGTTCGCAATTTTCTAAACAGAGATGTTTCTACCGCTTCTGATTTAAGTCTCCTCTTGAAAGATTTCTCCCTGTCTCGACCAAGAAGTAGAGCACTATCCATATAATCCAACCCAGAAATCCTGACAAATTCTCCCCTGGAAATCTGTGCCGCAGCATGTAGACTCGGAGAAACCGTAGGATCACAGTGGAAAAACTCAGAAAATCCAAAAGGAGCAAGGGTTTTATGTTCAAAATTTTCCACTCTGTATCCTCTTAGCATTGCAAAAAAATTTTCTCCAGACAAGCCTTGTCTATCAATTGAAGAAGTACTGCCATATTCTCTGTGAAGAGCTGCTCCAGTATTTGGGTTAACAGCATTTTGGTCTAACACATCTTCAGCATCAATATCACTTATCGTCACATCACTGTTGCTTCTCTGCCTTATGGGATGAAGTCCCCTTTGAGGTGAATGAACAAAAAGATCTCCAATTGAATATTTACCCTCTGTAAATTCCAGTTCTAGCTCTTCTTGCTGTTCATCGCTTTGGTCACTTTGTCCATTTGGAAGTACTGAGCCAACACCTTCGTAACTGGCTGGAGGTCTGTTTTCCCAAGCAGCTTTACTCAGTTCCTTAGAGCAATCCTTTTTAGGAGGCCATTCAGATACCCTTGCTCGAACACCCATTTTAGGCACGGCTGGTGTACCATTTGTTTGATTATTTTCAGCTTTGCTAGAGGCATTTGAAGAAACAGGAGGACCCATGCTACCGTTCAAGGCTTTAAGTTTTCTAGCAAAATAATCATCAGACTGCATGTTTCTCGAAGACTCCCTGAACTTGGAGGAAGTTCTGCTAACCTTGTGCTTATCTTCTTGCGAAGACCTTTGATCACTCATGTCCAGTGAGTGGGAGGGGAACCACTACTATTGCATAAATTTACTGTTACATTTGTTATTACATTGTCTTTTATGGGCCAATAAACTGCAATATAAAAATACAGTTACAGTCTTCCCACAGGTGCAGGCAAGGAACTCAGTGTACCATTTTGGCACTTCTGTCAGGAGAGCAATCTCAAAATATTTCCTTCAGTTCAGATGCATTCAGTTCAGTGTTAATCCAGAAAAATTTCTTAAATCTGTTCATAAAAAAAAAAAAGAGAAAGTGTATTAAAATGTTTATAGTCAATAACAGTAAGTTTCCACTGTTGCTTGTATATACATAACACCCCATGAAACTGGAGGGCTATAAAGTGACTTGCTTTGTACCATTTTCTATCCTTGGACTCCTTAAAACCCAGCAAATGTAATAATTCCAGTTTTTCATGCAATTCTTCAGGATGTTGTCAGCTTGAACCTGCCTCTCTCATGGGATCCCCAGTACACGCACACCGAGTAGCAAACCAGGTGCTGCCAGGCAGAAAAGCCACAGACAATTCTCTCTGCATTCCATGCAATGCTGACAGCAACTTAGATGCCTGTTCCCTCTCTAACCACTGGGGTTTGTTTACACAACATCTAAGACACTTTTTTCCAAGCTTCTTGAAAATGGCTAATGCACACAGGAAGGTCGGTAGAAAATGTAAGCACAATATATGGAGCAGATAGGACCTTATACAGAGGTGTTTTGCCCCATTTTAAAAAAAGCATTTTAAAGAAAAGTAATTGTTCCACTATGATTAATTCAGTGAATTAATGTATCTAATTTCCTTCCTCCTCTCTCTTCCCAAAGGGAGGTTTACTTACATTCCTTTCTTTGGAGTGCAAACAATTATTTAGCTGTGTAAAACAGTTACAGTTGTCTCTGTTATAGTATATTCCTGTGGTTGAAATCCCAGACTGTTAACTCAGCTATTGTGCTAAAGAACATGTCTGTTTTCTGCTGTAAATAAGAAGAGGTACTAGCCCTACTGATAAGTCTCAATTTGATTACAAAATTGGAACTGTTAGGATATAAAAATATTCCTCAACAGTCTTAAGAATGAGCACAACTCATGCTTTGAAGATTCATTTGCAGTCAGAGCCCATCCATTAATCCACTGCATAAAAGCAGACTAAAACAAGAGACAAGACTTCTTCAGATTTTATTCCTCGAACAAAAATGCCAACATAATGATCTTTTAATATGCTGCAAAAAAGGATAACATGCATTTACCACAGACTAAAAAGTCAGGTTAAATTAGCCTGAAATACGAGTTCTCCCTTGATTTCAATGAAGATATGAGGTAGTAAAGAGAGTTAAGAAGATGAGTATTTTTTCTCCTATATTTAATGTGACAAAAGTTCCTTGGAGGATGGGAAGAAAGGATGAGATGAGGGCCAAAGGAATAATATAAATTAAAATGTGACACTTTCGTTTTTTGTTCTTGTCAGAAATCAACAAAAATTGTGTTTGATATAGCAAACTTTAGAAGTCTTCTGCAGTAACGAGTTAACAAATAAAAGTTAGAATTAAGGACTCTCATAAAGGCTATGGTTTCCATGTGACTGGTAGTAGAAATAGCTGACAATAACAAAGTATCACTGCAGCTTACTTTCACTACATATGAATTCCCTGATCACTAATGAAGACAATTAAAACAAAGTTTCGTGCTCCTTAAAGGAGTCCAAAAGATTATTTAAACAACTGACATGTTGGGAGGAACAGCATTTGAAAAGTGGCAAGTAGGATTTTTATACGCTGACTTATGAAAATATTACACAAACAGAACTGGTCACTACATGCCCTGTAAAATGTCCCTCTCCAGCTCTCTTGTAGGCCCCTTTTAGGTATTGGAAGGCCAGAATTAGGTTTCCTTGGAGCTATCTCTTCTCCAAGCTGAACAACCCCAACTCTCTCAGCCTTTCTTCCCGATAGACGTTCCACTCCTCTGATCATCTTCATGGCCTCCTCTGGGCCTATTCCAACAGTTCCATGTCCTTCCTGTCCTGAGACCAGAGCTGGATGCAGCACTCCAGATAGGGTCTCACCAGAGCAAGCAGAGGGTCAGAATCCCCTTCCTGGCCCTGCTGCCCACGCTGCTTTGGATGCAGCCCAGGATATATTTGGCTAAGCTGCAAGCACACATTGCTGGCTCATGGCCAGCTTTTCATTCACCAATAACCCAAAGACTTTCTTTGCACGCCTGCTCTCAGATGTGTCAATATGCTCAACATTTCTGGAGCGCAAGTAACATTGCAAAGTTTAAATACAAGTTCTGTGTGAATTAACATGAACAGCTGACAGCTTTTTAATAATCTCTTAGACTGTTCTTTATACAATCATAGAAGTGGAAGAAACCTTTGCTAAATGAAAACTCTGAAGGAAAACTAAACTATTTCTGAATCATCTTTTCTCTTTCTGCCAGAACACAGAAGAGTAAGAACACAGTAAGTTTAATTTCACATACTGAGAAAGATATTTAACTTCTTATTAAAGGTTAATTCAATTTTCTTTGAAATTATGGTGAAATACATCTTCTAGCCTTCCTGCCCTTTCCTACATAGAAGTCATTATTTTATGCATTTTTAAATAAAAATTAATCTCTTAAAAATAAAAAAATAATATATATATAAGGTAAGAAAAGGCTATCCTGCAAAAAATTCCATTCCTTTCTTCTCTTGTGTTAGCCCTTTTTCTGTCATAAGCATTTGTGCAAAGTAGTGAATTGGACCACGAACAAAATGAAGGTTGAAATGAAACTGGAGACAAGGTGGTGGGAGGCAGAAGGAAAGAGCAACAGATATACACCACCACCCCACTTATTTTCAATCCACATCCATAACGTGATTTATTGTTTGGCCTCACAAACATCTTTATTTGTGGACAGCAGGAGAGAGCCTGAAGGCCATGGGAAACAAAACTTTTTTTTGTCTGGTGGTGGTGGTGGTAGCAGCTTAAATACTTGATAAAGTATGGCCTGGGTATTTTAACAGAGGTACATTGCAAAAGACAGTACTTAAATAGAGAATGCATTTTCTTTATCATGTAGAGATGTTGTGACAGAAGATTAAAGAAATGCTTGTTTGGAAATGCAGATTGATATTTTATTGGAAATTGTAATGTTTGAAGAAGTGATGCAGTATATTTAAGATATACTGTTATTTTTCTCTCTTAATCTGAAATTGGCCTAATTGAAAAAAAAAAAATCTGCCTGTTTTTAATGTGACTGACCCTTTCTGTAAATTCCTGTAACTCAGTACAGAAGCATGTTCTGGCTGACAGCTGACTTATGCTGATGGATAGCCCTATATTCTCCTCTATTTCTTGTTAAGGATTTTCTCTCTCCACAGTAAGAATTTACCAACTCATAAATATTGCACTGTATATGTTGATACTATTTATTATAAACCAATTTTTTAGTTGGCTTTAACAGTCAACTAACAAATTCTCTATTACTTCCATAGAGAATGCTGTCAATATGATCATGAGTACCCTTCAGACCTGTACACCTCTTTTGGTCAAGTTGTTCACTTCCCTCTCTTTTCATCTCATCCTAGCACTGAAGAATGGAATCAGTGACAGATAAGGTCAAAAAAGAAAAGCAGGATGCCTACCCTGCTGTTGTGCTCCTGCCAGCCCTTCCCACTAAGACTGCTGGATGTTATGCAAATAACTTAAGTTCCTTCCACACAGCTACAAAGACTTCCTTCTGAGCTCAATACAGCAGCTGGTTTGTTAGCTACAGTTACAGTTCTTTAACATGGAATGATTCCAAGTTTCCTGGGGACCTGGATACATGCCCGCAAATGTTCCTGTGCCAGTAGCAGAGCAATGAATAAGAACTGTACTATTGGACTACCCTGTCAAAAGGAGGTTGTTTGGTAACGCTGCCTCATGTCAGCCTTGATAGATGGAAATGAATTATTTAAGAAGTCTTTCTGTGATCATTTTGTTGATCAAGACTTTGGAAATCTGCCCCTGTTATTATGTAATGTTATCATCCCAAAAGAATGCATAATTTGGATGAAGGCATTAATCTCTACTATTTATCAAGATGACAATTCTATACACCATGACTCTCAAGCTCTACTAATCTTTAAAAAACGGGAAGTGCAATTCGATAAAATAGGAGTACAGGCAGGAATAATATGCCAAAAGCTGAAGATCAGACATTTAATTTGCATTCAATTGGTTCTACGCAGCATTTTCTGTGTCCCCCTCCAGTCAGTTTCCAGTCTTCAAAGAAACACGCAGTGGGGTAGTAGTGTTAGGTATTTGGCCAGTACAGCAGGGCAGCAGCTACACAATGGCCACTTCATGGGAATCTAAAGTTTGCAAGAAAATTTCTGCACATGCTTTCAAGTGCAATGAAAAGGAAGAGTGCAAAGCAGAAATGAACATGGTTTCTAAGCTGCATCTATTTCTACAGGTTCTGGAACAGATAACTCACTAAACAAACCTGTCACTGGATAATATTGCCTAAAACTAAGATTGCCAGTAGAAAAAAAAAAGGCAATTTTTGAAAAATGACAAAATAATAGAAAAAAATCTTTTTAATGCAAGTTCAACCTTGTTTGCTTGTTTTTAAAAACAGACTACACTAGTAAGTGTTCCTAGATTACATATTTTAATAGAGCTATTAACAGCATCTATTTCTTAATGATTTCTTAATAGTCTTAATGATTCCTAAAAGAACGATCCAATTTTCATAAGCAAAATGACAGTTCTGTCTGGTTTTCAAGCAATGCTGTTTGTGTGTTCAAGTCAGAAAATTCTGATTCCACTAAACTGTGATATTGTATCACATGACAGTCGATTATGATGTCACATGGGAGAATTATTACTGCAGATAGTAGTATGAAAATGAAAAATTAGTTCTTCATGTTTTTGCCTTTTTTCATGCAAATGTCTTTAGAAAACGATGATATTTAAGCATAATTGTCTTTAAATAGAATATTTCTTTCAAAGTTTTCCATAGGGCTCAGTGAATATTAAAGAATAACACTAACTATAATTGAGCCACTTATTCAGATTGCAGCTGTGGAAAATGGATTGGAAATAATACAATGAACAAATCACGAGCAGAGCTCATAAAAAAAATGGTTCAAATTATTGTACATCAAATTTACAACTAAAGCTATGACTACTACAGTATAAATGGTTACTTCTCATATGCATATTTCAGACACTTGATTAATATGCAGACGTAGACAAGAGGCAGAAGAATGATGGAAAGACCCTCATTTGACAAATGGAAATACAGATGAGCTGCTGTGTAGTGAATATTTGTTGCACACTTCCTCAGCTATGCTGTATTGCTTTACATTTACAACTTCTGTGAGAGAAATTTCAGAGTAGAAACCGAAAAAATCCTTTGCTGAAATAATGTGGTTACTGAAATGCATCTGCAAACTGTCCTGGGGAGTGGGAGGGAAGGAGCCACAGCTAAGAGTGACAACAGCCTACATAATTCTCAGTGTTGGTGGAAGACCGTCACATTTCTTATCAAAGTAGTGGAATTGCACTGGTTTTGGACTGGTGCAAGATTTTGGGTAAAAAAGAAATAAAAATAAGAAACCATACTCCATTCTTCAAATATGGTTCCCTTCTCCAATAAAGAAAATGGGAGACACACAAAGATACTGAGACACAGCTGCAATGAAAGGTGTTTTACCTTTAAGGGAGAGAACCCTCCAACCATAACTGTTCTTCTTCACTAATAGGCTGAGAAAAATCTCATGACCATCTACAGGAATAATTGTGTAAGATGTAATAGTAAACAGACTCTTCAGACAATGCCAGGCTTGCTTATCTTATAGTCAGCATCCCCCACCTGTCATCTTGGCTTTTCCAGAGAAAGTATTTTAATAAATCTCACCTTCTAACTGCTAAATACAAAACTCAATGAGTCATTTTGTTTGGTTTTAAATATATTACATCCATTCAGTGAAAAAGAACCAATAAAGCCATTACAAAAGACACACTTTCTTTGGTGTAACTCATTATACCAATGAATATCTATCACGAAGTTCCAGCTGCTTCCCTTTGACTTTTCTTGTATTACTTTTCCTGAATAATGGGTCCTACACATTTTATCTCAACTTATGTTTTGTTTAATTAAAAAACACTGCTTAAGTTTTTCACCAAACAACCTAGGTTATCTCTCAGTGAGTATCAGTGTTTTATACAAACCTATTACTGATTATAGCCTTACTGTCATTGATTTTAAACTTTCTGATAGAAATCACTTTCTGTTACTGAAAATTATGTTTAGATAAATTTTTGATGGAGTGTTTTAGCACAGCATTCTCTTAGAATATTAATACCAATATTCTATTGTTCCATTAATGCAAGATTTGACAGAGATGCATTAAGGCTAATTTGACTTGCAGAACCAACTGGATATCCTCCTATTCTTACAGCTCTAATGCAGAGTTCAGCTACGAAACTGGAATTGAAGCTGCATCTTACTCAGGTTGAACCATGTAAAGTAGCTGAGTTTAAACAATGGCAAAACTACCAGTGACACACACTGAGCATCTTTCATTTGCATTCTTCCAATTCAGTTCAGTTATTTTTTAACTGAAATTATGAAATTCAAAATACAGTTAAGCCTACCACATAACACAATTAATGAAGTAAAAAGGGAACATTTTAACAGGCAGTCTTAGACCAAAGAATTTTTTCAGGGAAGGGTTGAAAAAAAGTACTGAGCCCCTATCATCCTGGGGCAAGGAGACATGCAGGGAGAAGGCACCAAACTCCTCATAGATTATTATTATTATTATTATTATTATTAACTGATACCATTTTTTGGCAGTCTTTAATAATTGCAAATAGAAGTTATATACCTGCCAGTCAAATTCTGGTATCAGTGAAAATTTTAAAAAACCCCACATTATTCCAAATTCTCTTTGTTTCCTTTCATTCTTTCCACTCAAGAATCTAGGTGTCAAAGGGCAGGAATAACAAAAAAGAGCCCAGTTTACTGAGTATTTAATAATCCGGTTTCTTAAGGAAGACTAAAAAGACAACCAGAGTGTAATTTACATGGTATATCAGACTGGATGATTCTAAGACATTTCCCTACCTTAAGGAATTTAGAGATACTTATGCCTGTTCTTCCAACATTTCACAGTAATTGCAATTTCCTCATAAATAGATTTATCCTTAAAATACTAATTAAGCAGAACTTTAATTCCAGTTTCATCTTTGAGAATGAAGAGTCTTCTACACATAATGATATGGGTGTCATTCATAAACAAGATTCATATAAAGAAATACCAGTCAGCAGATAAACACAAATACATTTCCCATAATACTTTATATATTCAGAGTAATTCAAGATCCTAGAAAGAAGGGAGCAAAAATCTGTTTGCATGACATGTACTTTTCCTCAGCCAGTAGAACCTATTCATTAAGGGAGTTCACATTAGACAAAGCATGAATTATTCTGAAAGGGTAAAGATGACTCATTTTCAGTTATAATACAGAAATACTGCACTGAAGCAAGTTCCACTCAAAACCAAAAAAAAAAAAAAAGTAATTTTGAGTGGTCTTCTCAAGCAAGCTGGACAACATCTGAAACCTCAGTAGAAACAGTACTGTCTACAGGCTCAGAAATTGTCAAAAGTCCACTGATTCTTGAATTGCCCCTTCCTGCTTGAATGCAGGCATTCTCATTTAAATTGCATAATCCACAAGGCAGGGACTATTCTTTTGTCCTGTTGGAACAGTGTCCTCATACGATGAGCCCACTGTACAGGATGCCAAATAATATGATAATCCACTTGGTAAACAACAAGCGGACCAGGTCACTGTTAGAGGCAAAGCTTAGAAAGATAAAGACAGGACTCGTGCAGCCCATTCCTATCATTCAGAGACAAGAAAAAGGACAACCAATTGTATGTGCATTGGGATAACACCGAAAGAGAAATACAGCATCTGTAAATCGACTAGCAGAAGATTATATAGAAAGGAAAATATTCATATTGTACGTTGAGAAAGGAACATACATGTGTTCCATTTCAAAACAAACTTTTTACCTTCAAGCTGTTAATAAACATTACAAATACTAAAAATGCTGTCTTTTATGCAGTTCTTACAAAACAGTGGCAGAAACAAAGAGCAACTCAGCGATTTAGAAGAGTACTGTATTATTTTAAAACAAAGAACATATTCTACCTTTTCCCAGAATTAGTCACATCAGAAATTATCTCTTCTAATTCTAGCTCAGCGCACAAAATGGTTATTGAAATTCCAATTGAAAAGCACTCTGTCCAAGAGCAGGATTAGAGAAAACCAGAGGAAAAAAACTCACAAGAAGCAATCCACTAATATTAAGACATGTCCTGTCCATTTCATAAAAAAAATGTCACACTGTAAGAATTTTTGTCCTTACAATACACAACAAATTGCCACAGATGGAATGGTGGGATTGAAAAACTAGAAGTAGCTGAATAACTACTTATAATTATCCTAATAATTATCTTACTTATCAATCTTCAAAATTTAAAACTTCATGAATGGAAACAGATTTCTAACTGAAAAATATGTTCAGATAAATTTCTGACTGAATGCACTAGCACTGTTTACTACAGAAATTATCTCACATACATAGCCCAAAAGCGTCTAAGGCTGCTCCCACACAGTGCACACAATTGCTTTTGATTATTATAAAAAAAAAAAAGAAAGGAATACTGAAGTTGGCACCTCCTTAGCTATCTGAAGAAATGAGTTTTAATTAGAAGTTGATAGGAAAGTAGAGATGTGCTAACATTTTGACTGTTATTTCACATTCTGAGGAAAAATTTTGGAAGCAGGCTCAGAAGCTGCACTGAAGTTGAATAAGGAGTCAAGTACTGCAAAAGGAGATATTGTTCAGAAAGAGAACAAGATTGCAAGCTTTGGCTTTTCAGAGTCAGTATGTCACAAAAATTCATGAGGCAATTCCACTTTTCATAAGTCAAGTACAGTGAGGCCCAAAATAAAGCTTTTTCATCCACTCAGTGAAAAGATAAAACAATACATCTATTAAACAGCTGAGGCTGCCTATTCCACAAAGTAGGTTTCAGATGCTGACACTATTCAAGAAAGCTTTTGAAATGTACAAAGCCATTTTTAGCCAGAACAAGAAAGTTCTTTTACATATTTCCATTATAACTGCATTTCACAGTAAAAATGCTGCTGAGGCAGGAACACAGATTAAGCCTGCCACGTTGACACTGGTGATGTCAGACTTTTTGTGTTGCCCTAAGCATTCACTTGGATTCCATGGTACGACCTTGCAAAGCTATACACTGGACTTACCTTGAGATCACCAAATTCCTCCAAACAGCAAACCACTTACAATATTGATGCTACTTCTACCAGAAATACTCGCTGCAATGTGTGCAGCTTTTAAAGTCACCTGATTTCTTGAAGTAGAAAGAAAGAGCCTCCCTAAAGCAAATGCACAAGCAGTACAAATAAGACAGACAAAGAGGGTGCATGGATTTTAGACACAGATACACAACAGCTTGAAAACTCCCTATTACATTCCAGATATCTTCTATTTTGACATATTACCATCAGTAAGACTTATTACCCAAGGGGAACAGGCATTGCAAAGGGGTTTCAGTGGTATAAAATGTAAGGACTCTAAACTAGGCGATAAAAGATTGAACTGTCATTCTGCTCGTGTTCATGGGAAATGGGTATGTCATCCGACAGGTTTCCATATAGTTACTCGCAGTAGACCTTGCCAGATCAAAATAACCAGATTTCTGCATTTAAACCATATGTAAAAATATATATATATTACAGATAGCCTTTCAAATGTCCATCAACTGCATAAAACTTTCTGTACCAGGGAACATATGGATATGAAACTAATACTCAGTGCCTACAAAATTACAATATTTTGTTGAACATACTATTTAATCCAAATTCCTGTTGCACATAGAAATTTGAGAGAAAATGCAATGATTCAAAAAAGATATGGGAAACTTTGCTAAACACATATTTTGTTTATATTTATCCTCTTATTTCCCCCCCAAGATCAAAGATATGTTCATGTTCTTTGTGAGTTTTCCTGTAATAACACAGTGATGATACTCAAGTTCGTCAATTTCTATTAGAAAGGGTCACACACAGCTAACCCTGCTCTAACACATTGTAACATCTGGGCCAAGAGGGAATCAGAAAGTGGATAAATGCAGTTTTAAAAGTTCAAGTTAGTTCATTTCTAGAGCAAAAAAAAAAAGTGTTTGAGTGCACTTCATTGCTAAAGCAAAGGAGAATTTGAATAACCTCACCCATCACAAAAGATCACAAGACAATCAAAATCACTGATTATGACAACAGAAAAACACTGCCTATGATATCTCAAAATATTCTATTGTTCTAAGTGAAGAGATCTTAACTATTCACTAAGAAGAATGTACAGAAGCACACTCTAAGGAAAAAACCAGAAATACTAGCTTTGTTTCTTCTTATGTTTTCAAGAAAATAAAACAGGAAATAGGTTTTTGGTCACATCATTTGGCTTTAGAGTGGCTCTGATATCACAGTTCTGAATTATTTTTAGTATTAATGAAGGAAGTGGTTGATTAAAGTGAAATAAGTTTTAAAGAAAAAGGGAACATGAACATAAGTCTTTATTGTTTTTTATGGAAACTGCTTTATAGTTTGACCTTGATTCTTTATCAAGGAATTGTGGCAGGAATTGTGAAGTAGCACAAACTGATTGTATTACTGGCCAGCTTTTGGAACCTTAGCTTCAAGCTGACTGAGGATCTGCAGCTTCAGATGTCAGCAAGTAATTTCTAGGTACTTCTGCCTCACTGCAGAGATATGAAGTGTCACTTCACTTCACTGTGCAACAAGATTTTTTTTTTAAAGATATATTTTGAGAACAGAGATTCTACTTTTTTCTATCCCTCCTCTCTGAAACAAAAGACCAGGAATTCCATATAGAAAGAAAATACATTGAACTCTGTGGTGGCCATAATTCATTTGATTCATACAGTCTTCCTACATAAAAACTAATTTATTCTTAATTTTACAGTGTAATTTTGGAAAGCAGACTTAATAATATTAACAATATACATTAAATATTTTGGCAGTTACCAAATAACTTGGAAATTTGTGTCCATATGACATTTTCAAGCACATGCAATTGGGCCTGGACCACTTGGCACTGAACAATACAGCTTGGGCAAACAAGTGCCTCTCTGAGACAGCCACTCGCTAGGCTGGTTGTTCCACAGCTTTGTAGAGTAACAGCTCTTTTTCCAATGAATAAAATCTTTTCACATTATTCTAGCTATAAACAGAAGAACAGTAGCTGGAGCGAGGGAGTTGTTAGCAGAATATTGTTCTACATTTTTCATCAGTCCACTCAAACTTGGCACAACTTGATAGCAATAAAATGTCACTGCCATCTGTTCAGTGATCATTTGATATCCTATCTAGAAACAAATTGCTGTAAAGCTAAAAAACTTGTTCTCAATGAGACTTAAGAGGGCTATAATTGAAAATAATTTTGTTAAAGCTTTATGTCAACTTTATGGAACACCTCCTTCTGCTACCCTTTCAAATTAAAAAAAAAACCATCAAACAACAAAACATAAAAAACAACCAAACCCACCCCAAACAATAAGACAGCATGATCATTGCTCTACAGTTTTGCTTTAGTTTACTAAGTTAAAGCACATGTCAGAGAACTTTCTGGAGCTGTCCTGCTGAGAAAATATGCTATACATATACAATTTAAACAAAAAAAAACAAACAAACCCCATCTTCAAAAATACAGTGTGGAAACGCATCTTTCAATATTCTGAGTCAGAGAGGCAAGATCTCATTTTTCTAGATGGGAAAGAAGACTCTTTGTTGTATTCACGCATTTTCCAGACAAAGGCATCATCATGACTGGAGCTAAGGAATGCAGATTCAATGTTGTATTCCTTTACGTTAGAGATTAGAGAAGATGTCTATAAGCCTTGCTTGATTCTTAGCTACAAGCCACCATAAGCATGCCATCATCTTCCTAATTTTATTGCTTTATGAGAAAGAGCTAAAAGGCAAAAATTTTTGAAAGAGAAGTCTTGCTTTAAGGAGACTTATTGAAATGTACAATAATTTAATAATCAGTAATTCACCTTTAAATAGATCTCTGGGCACACTAAGAAATAGCACTATTAGGAACCATGAAAAACATAACTGTGGTCCACTTTTAGGAAGCATGGGGACTGTTAATTTTAAATCCATATTCATTCGGAATGGTTTGCTTTTATAGGGCCAATTTTGTTTTAACTGTGCTTTTAAAATTCTGATTACATAACACCCCATCCAATAAATCAGACACTGAATTTTATATTTGATTTATCAAGTTCTGCTCCTTATGTAAATGAAAACGTTCAAATAGGAGGGTATAATTAACTGATCCAAAGTGTTCACACACAGGCATAGTAATGCAGTGTAGGCATTGTAAAAAATCTGCCTCTGAATTTCATTATTGGCTTTGATTTACCACAAAGTTTCGGGTCAGCCAACAAACTGTATATCATTTATACAGACCACACATTTCTGGAACTGTGTTTTTACTTGCTGTCAGTGCATATCTCCCTCTCTTTTGCAGCATATTTGCATTATAGAAACTACAGATCTATTTCAAAATCCAAATTTAGAAAGGAACAATCACATTTGCTATGTTTCTGACTCTTAGAAAGCTCATATTAGATTACAGAAGAAGTTACACATTTGGCATAAAAACTACCTGAATGGCATTCCCACTCCTTCCCCACATATATTCAACTACTTACCAGTAAAATCCATAGATTATTGTTCCCCAAAATACAGATCATTATCATATAAATCTTATTTTCTTTATAATCTAAATAACCTTTAAAACTGACTGCGTATTTGTCAACAAATTATGAATTGCTTACAAAAGGTCGCAGCTATTCATGTCAACATTACGCATGACCCTTTAAGAAAAATATCCTTACCTAGGGCAATTCATAATGCGAGTGATTTCAAACAATATTCTACAGAATCTGCTCAGCTGCCTTTTCTAAACGCGATGAATGTACATGAGGATAAAAAAAATGCCAAGCTGTGAGCAAAAAAAACACAATGCCAGAGTCTTATGAATTGCTGTTTCAGCATATAGCAGCATTAACCAGGCAGTCCTCATTTCACTGGGAAGATTTTTTAATGCATAGTTATAATCACAAAACAAATAGCATGTGTACAGTTTTATTTCCATTCAAGGATAGTGTACGCCTGCATGCCATGTTTGGTGCATAACACCAGGAATTCTTTGCCTCTCATGATGCTGTTCCCATCCATATTTACATCCAGTGTGCTTCTTCACTTCCTCTTTTCTCTATTTCCATATACTAGGCACCACATATTCACCAAATCATATCCAATTCATGCAATATTTTCCATCTCAATCCATATGTATATCATCTTCCTTTCAAGGAGCACACCCCAGACAAGTGAATGTGTGTTAGGATCACGGCACTCTTTGGTCTGGAACAAGAGTGGTCACAGATAATTCTTATTCAGGCATAGTTAGTCAGAATGAAAACAGGCCAATAAGGTAAATTATGATGCCAGGCAAAGTTAGGAGGGTAATGGTTGTCATCAACCATTTATATAATGTGCAGGCAATTACAGAGATGGCAAAAGCCAGCAGCTTTGCTAATCACCAGTCAAAAGCTCCCACAAGCTCCCACACTATCTTCTTTCTGTTTACCACCCAAATCAATTGGTTTCTGTTCACTGATGCCTAAAAGCAACAACAAAAAAAACAAACTGCAGAACTAATCCAAACTCTTGTTCAAAATAGTCTGTTATCAAGGAGTAATCTCTTTGACCCTGGCAAGTTCAGACTCCTATAACATCATGAAAGGAAAAGAAACATCCTATATCATTGTCTTCACCCAAGCCCATTTCTTCCTCCTTTATAAATATCCTTTTCCTTGTCCTTTCCAAGGCCTACTAGTCTGACAAAAGTCCAGCTTTCCAACACAGCATTTAAGTTTAGCTGACTTTAAAGCATGTCTGTGCTATAGCCTTCTTATCCAGAAATACTCACTTCGGGTTCTATTTAATTCTGCCATTTTATTGCTCATTTCCTCTCTGAAGGCTTTGTCCTCTTTGATATCACTATTGCTCCTCTACTGCCACTTCCTTTAACTCAGTATTTTTCCTTCTCATTAGTATCTTCCCAAAGTGTCATCATTCCTTTCTTTTCTCCCAAGACACATCTTTTTGGTATCTAAGTCAGTCAGTTGAGACACTGTACAACTGTACCAGTATCAGTTACCTTGATTTCCTTTATGCTTTCCAGGAGACCAGGAAAGCTATGTGACTTCTATATAAATGTTCCCTAAGCTGTATGAGTATTTAAACGCTTCTTTTCCTTGGAATAAGAAGGGTCTATACCTACACTCAACAGTTAATACCATGTGTTACTCTTAGGTGATAATCCATTCCTCCACATCTTGTCAAAACCAAGGCAAAACAAATATGTACTTCAATATGTTCCTAAAGTCAGTACATTATCTAGTTCAAACAATAGCCTAGAGAGCATTCCAAGGAACAAAGCCCTTCAGAGAACACCCTGTCATCAACCCTGTCAATTACAAAAGTAAGTAAACAAGTAAGATCTTAAAGATCACAAATTATGTATTTTTAGTGTAGATAAACTAAGATAAGACCATAAAAAGGCAAACAGAATATCCTCTGTCACTATGTTTTCCCCTGCTCCCAATAGAGACTGGAGAAAGTGTCTTAATGTAAGAGTTCTTTTTATACTTGGTTCTCAAACAAGTTATAACTCTAAGGAGTATTTGCTGAATCTCTTAATTTTAAATACATTTTAATAAACCTAATTTTTCAAGCAGATACTAGCAACATTCGTAACTAAGAAAAATGCACGTTGTTAAACAAACACACAGAAAATTGAATTCCATTTGCTGATATACAATTAATTGTTCCTCTACATACAATGACTCTACATTCGAATGAGACAGAATTCAATGTGTGATGCAAACTGCTTTGCACATAAAAAAAAGTTGGGTGAAACTACTACAGTGGCATATTGTGCTTAAGCTAAACAAGACAGGCATTATTTCCAGTGAACTCTACAGAACCCCAGTGACAGTGTGAAGTAACTGGGGAAAGAGTACACATTAACATAAAAATTCTGAGTCTACTGGAGAAAAGCAGCTTTGTGGAAACTGTAGAACCAAACTACAAACACAGAAAAAAATATCCAATATCGCTACGCAGTACAACACAGTAAACATCTTCCTACCCCGAAATACTCAAAGAAGGAAATAAATTGATTTTGATTTGTTTTGGTACTGTTCAGGTTGGGTTCTGTGTTGAGTTTTTTTGTTTGTGGGTTGGTTGGTTTCCTTTTTTCTTCGGGAGGGGTGTTTGAATTTTGCTTTTAGAAAAAAAGTTCTTTTATTAATTAAAAAGTGAGCCTGTTCAGTATACAGCTTATTTTCTAAGTAACATTTTAAACTATGTGTTCCTGTTTTGTTGCAGTATCATTTAGAGTCCAGTAAGAACTAAGCTCTCACTTCTCTGTTTAATACAGGGAAGTAAATTAAATCTTGGTGCAACAAACCTACAAAATGGAACCTCAGCAATCAATGTGCCAGTGAAATACTGCAACTACCAAGCAACTGGCTAGCATGAAGTGGGATGGCATCTAGGGGAAAGTTTGCATCCTCCACCCTCACCAAATAAAGAAACACTTAGAAACTAAATTATTCACGTAATAGGAAAAACAAAAAATCTTCACAGCTCTAGGTAGAATGAACATCCAGTAATTATGGACAAGACAACAGAAGCAGATCCTGAGTCTGGGCAATGGACATGTAAGAGGCTCTTTACTGGAAATGTTTGCTTCCAGAGAAGGAATGAATACCACTTGACAAACCACATATGTGGTCAACCAAAAGATTTCTTTTAAACATGAATCAGTATCAAAACCAGATGTCTTCTGATTCAATTAATAAGCAGATTTCATAACAATTGAATAAAGACGGTAGCATGTACATTACGGAATAAAGCAAGTATGAATGATATACTATAAAAATTCATCCACAGAATACATACAGACACTTCTGTAGTGATTTTGTAAAGGTATTTTTTATAAGGAAACACAAACTAAAAGTGCTTAAAAAAAAACCCCAACCACTCACCCCCAATCCATTATATAGATAGCCTTCACAGAAGGTATGGAATACCACTATCATAGCATTATCAAATGCATATTTCCATAGCATTTCCAGTGCTATGACACGCAGTGATTCGACAACATTCTGTAATTTAAACATAAATAGAGAAACATCTGTTTACACTGTGCTTAGCTCTGCTTCTGTTAACTAGAGAAGACAAGTAAAAGAGGATTTTAGAAAAGTCTTCACTAAGCAGTACACCCAACATAGCTGGGCAGTTTCTGGGCCGAATACTTCAAGGAAATACATCATGTAAAAAGGACAGAGCATCAAGGTGGCAACAACTGAATCTAAGAAATGGGGGTTGTTGTCTGCATGCAAATCAGCATGGTTATCAAAGGTTGAAAGGAGACAGTAAGTGTATTCTAGTCAAAGCTGACACTTAGAAGGCAACAAGAGTAATTAAAAAAACTAAATCCATCAGTTAGAAAACCTAAGATATATATTAACATTTGAGTCTCAGAGCTGCGAGAAGGTGGGGAAAAGTAGAAGAAAAAAGTAAATTAACTATAAAGAGAATAGCTAAATAAATTTCTAATAGGACTGGACAATTAAATTAAGCACCACTAGTACATTCTAACTAAAATTACCATTTTCTTATCAGTATTTCTCTCCACCTCATCATCCATCCATTGATCTTATGGCCAGCACTGAGGGGTTAGTATGAGGGACTGATTTTTCTCACAAAAGAAAGCTAAAAAAAAAAAACAAATCTATTACCCAATCCAGTTCACTTAAGGATTTTTCACTCAGTAAAAGATGAAAAAAAAACCCAAACCCCAAAATAATTTCAAATCAACCAGAGGAGTGAAGCATTAATACTACATCATCCGTTTCACCTTGATATTCACAAAGGAAAGAGATGAGAGACCAGGAAACCCAAAGCTTCCAACAATGAAATAATTATTTTAGTACACAGTTCTAGAAGCTATGCACACAACCTCATAGTACACACACACCTAAAACAATGGAGAACTTTATTTCAGTTTCCTGTGTGAACTTAATAACAAAAAAATACAAGGGCAACAGGAATTCAAACATGGAGGTTCAAGGCAAAAAACATCTTACTTAATTAAACACATTTGTCAATTACAACACAATTTCAGAATGCAGTTTGTTAATTTTTATATTTTCACAATTACTTTTTACAGAGACACTCTGCTAACACCCAAAAAGAAATAAGAAGATAAATTTTAAAAATAGCCTTAATTTTAATTTGTTAGCTATACAAAATGTCAATCCCAACAACTCCTTCAAATGGTAATAATCCTATGATAGAGCAAGTTTCTTTCCCAGTTCATGTAGTAATACCATACTTCAGTAACTTGAAATCTATCATGGTTGCAAACACTAACTCATTTGAGAAAAAAAGGTATTTCAAACACATATTTCTAGTTTAAGAACACTGTTTCTAAGTCAAACTATATCAAATGCAAAGTAAGAGAGACCTTAAGTTTACTTTGCTAAATCTAAAAGTACTGTAAATTCTGGCTGCCCAGGGAGACAAAGTTAGCTGAAATGCATTCAGCTGGCATATAATCCACACTCTTCCTCTTGCTCAGATAAAGCTACCAACTGTCAAATGTTATCTAATAATTAACATATGTAAAGTAAAAGGGCTGGATTATGCCCTCAGTTTATCTGTCATTAGAAAATAGTTTTGAATTAAACCTGCAGCCCACTCCAACCTAATCAAAGTTCTAAAGAGAAGGTTTGCCAAAGAGAAAAACAGGCAAAAAACCCCCAAAGAAATCTATTTACAGTTGTATCCTAAATCTCAAAAATGTGCAAGAAGAAATTTCTAAACAATCTCTTCTTAAAAAAAAAAAATAATCCCACTTTAGGGAAAGATGAAAACAGAGTCAAAAATCAAAGTCACATTCTTTGTATATGGTTTCTAAACATGATACAGCAATAACATCCATCCCTAAGTAAGAGAAATTAAGTAAATATCTGTGAACGATGCTTTGGAGCCAACTGAAAAATAAAGAAAGGCAAAGTAGAAACAGTCTATCTAATCTGTCAGTCACCTAAACATAATTAGCTGCTATCATCATTAACAATAACAAAGATCACTTTTCTGTAATCTCCAAGAGACAAATGACAAAAGGAAGGATGTCACATATAGAAATGTCTCAACTTCTACTTTCCTCTAAGGAGTTAGCATATATGCTTAACAAACAGTACATGAGATGGAAGTATGTGTTCCCCCTTAGAAATAAACACTTCAAAAAATGTTTACAAATTCAGTTTATATTTTTGAGAAAACTTCGTTTCTGCAGTAGACTTTGATCTTCAGCATTTGATGGCATGTTGCTCCGCCCTGAAGCTGTCCAAAGTAGTTAATGTCACTGGTCTTAAATATGACCAAAAAACCTCAAGATTTTTCAGGAATAAAATTTTTCTTTTTATTTAAGTATGGTTTGTTTCCATACATTTCACTTTCTCATATTTGCCATAAGATAAAACAGAAAAACTGTATACAAGCAGACACTAGATGAAGCGGAGGACCTGGAAAAAGTTTGTATTCCTTCTTCCCTCTCCTCACAGGCTGCCATGCAAGACAGAGTACACATTCCATTCACAGGGAAGACTTTTGACAAGGCAGCAAATCAGGTTACTAGGCTAAATGACAGGAGTTAGATGGCAAAACAAAAGGAAAAAGAAGATTTCAAAGTAAGTCTAACAGCCAAAACTACGAGGTTCACATGATATTCACAACAAGTGAGCTTTTTAGAGGACCATAAAAGATAATTAGAGTACTTGTGAGGTTTCTATTTTTGAAACTAGATGCTTCCTTGCCTCTTGCCCCCTCCTCCCCCCTCAATTTTGCAAACAGACAGGGCTCAGAGTGTGCTGGGTTAATAACCAGACCAGGTCAGCCTGCAAGAGATTATTTTAAGCTGTCTGCATTTTTTAGATAGGAGTGGATGTGACAGGCTGCCCAAGAAAAGATCAAATATAACTAGAGGTCATCTATATCATATATCAATATTTTAAGACTAAAATTTACTGAAAACAAAAACTTAGATCTTGCACAGACAGGGTAAAAAATATTACAGCAGCCAGTTTCACAAAATTCACCGCTCTCGTAGCTATTTTAGACAATCAATTTTGACCCTGAAAAATGCTTCTAAAACCTCATTAATTTTTTTCCCCTCCTAATTAATTGAGCCTGAAAAATATTCTGATGTCTATTGCCCTTCTACCTAAGCTCACTAACCAAGGAATGAATGACCTGAGCATTTTCCCTACAACTTGATTAAGAAAGAGCTGCAGGTGACCTTGACTTAATCTTTTTAATTAATGGAATTTATCAATATGTTCTAGCTTTTTTCTCCTGCCTGAAAAATCTACATCAATTTCTTCCCCTTTCCTGTGTTCTCAGAATCACACAGAGCCTTTGAGGTTGGAAGACACCACTGGAGATTACCCACCCCAACCCCCCTGCTCAAATGGGGCCAGGTAGATTAGCTGCTCACGGCCATGTCCAGTCAGGTTTTAAATATCTTCAAGGATGGAGAATCCACAACCTCTCCTGTAAGACAGTTCCAGAACCCAACCACCCTCAAAGTAAAACCTTTTTCTTATGTTCAGATGGAATTTCATGTATTTCAAATTATGCCCACGGCCTCTGGTCCTGTCACTGGGCACCACTGAGAAAAGCCCTCTCCATCCTCTTTTCACCCTCCCTTCAAGAATTAATGGACTGATGAGATCCTCCTGAGCCTTCTCTAGGTCAAACAGTTGCAGCTCACTCAGCCTTTCACCCTATGAGAAATGCTCCAGTCCCTTTGCTTCCTTTGTGACCTGCGCTGGATGCTCTCCAATCTGTCCTTATCTCTCTAGTACTGGGAAACCCAGAACTGCACACAGTATTCCAGGTGTGGCCTCAGCAGTGCTGCCACAAGGACACTTTGCTGGCTCGTGCTCAGCTTGCTGTCCTCCCAAAACTCCAGGTCCCTTTCTGCAGTGCGCTTTGCAGATGGCTGACCTCAAGTACGTACTGGTTCACGGGGTCATTACTCTCCTGCCGCAGGAATTGGCATTGTCCTTTTTTGAGCTAGGAATGTTCTCCTCTGCCCACTCTTCATCTTGTTCAGGTCCCCCTGGATGGCAGCCCAACCACCTGGGATACCAAACACTCCTCCTGGTTTTGTATCAGCAGGAAACTTGTTGAGGGTGTGCACAGTCCCAGCCACAGGGTCACTGAACAAAGACGTTAAAGAGTACTGAACTCATTAGCAGTCCCTAGGGAACACCAGTGGCCTCCCACTGGAGCTAGTGCTGCTGATCCCAACCCTCTGAGCCTGGCAGTTCAGCCAGCTTCCAGTCTATCTCACTATCCATCCTATTGAGGCCATCTCACTTCATCCACCAAGCCAGCCCTTTCATCACAGAAGGGTATCAGTGGGTTAAGAAGGATTTTCTATGCTTAAATTCATGCTCCCTACTCCCAGTCATATTCTTCTCCTTCATGTATCTGGAAATACCTTCCAGGAGCACTTGCGCTGTCACCTTCACAGGGACAGGCAAGGCTTATTTGTCGGTATTTCCCCAGACTCTTCTTGGACACAGACTTTTCTCCAGTCCTCAGGAACCTCTCCAAATTACATGACCTCTTGGAGAAAATCAAGTGTGCCCTCACACTGACATCAGTCAGCTTCATCAGCATTCATGGGTGCATTCCATCAAGTCCCATGGACTTCTTTATGCTCAGTTAGTTTAAATATCCCCTTAATTTAATCACCCTCCACTGAGGGTAAGTCTTCTTTGCTGCATCCTGTCTGGCATTCTGGAAGGCCAGTCTTACCAGTGAAGACTGAAGTGAAAACTGTGTTGAACACTTCATCCTTTCCTATGCCCATTGTCACCAGATCCCCTACCCCACCATCAGTGGGCTCATATATTCCCTAGCATTCCTTCTACTCCTTATGTACTTGAAGCAGGGTTTTCGTTGCCCTTCACATCCTTCACCAGCTTTAATTCCAGAAGGGTTTTGGCTCTCCCTCAACCACTGGCAAATTATTGTATCTTTTCCAGTTCTCATTTCCCCCATGTTGTTATATGTTGTTTCTCCAGTTTTCTCCGAGAAGTCTCTCCTTCACAAATGTGTAACTCTTTTTCCCAACTTTCTCACTCATCCTGCACAGTTCCAGTACTAACCAGAAACAGGCTCATAGCATATGTTTTTGACCCATTCTGCAGTTTATCTTCAAAAGTATTTGCATTAATTCTTAATTATGTTGAATATTTCATTAGAAGTCTTTTTCTGCATGAGCCAGAAACAAAGGATTTCAATTAAGATAATTTATTGTAATCCTTCACTTTGTATAAAGGAACAATATACAAATCCTTTTACTGAAATAAATTACATTACGTTAATTAAGAAATCAGAATTGTGTGCATCCTTCCCCCCCCCAACTTTATTTCAATTCTTTTTATTTAGTTATTAAGGTATTTGTTGTTTTTTCTTACATCTGTTTAGTTAGCACCAGTGGCACATCAGCCTCTTCCTCAAAGAGGAAATATATACTACACTTGCCGAGGGCTAGGGAAAGAAAGCTGAACACTAGTTTCTCCCATTTTTTTTAATTAGCTGTCTCTTTTCCTTCTAGGACTCATAACTCTCCAGTTCTTTACCCTAACTATCGTAGCCAACCTGCCAATACTCCCTCTTTTTTCCCCCCATGCCCTCCCCAAAACAGTTAGCACAAAATATACATTAGTAAGCTCTTCCATTCTATTAACACACGTTATTTTACCTTGATTTCTGTTTTGAAGGACCTCACTAATGCTTTCACAAGTATTCAACTCATGCTTCTTACTTTTATCTCTTTATTATTTAGAGTGATACAGCATTTAAAGAGGTGAGAGATTCCTACTACTTTCCAAGCTCCAGTAAGCTAAATGGAAAGATCCAAACAAACTCATAAATCTTCCCAGAAACATAGACTTCATGAAGCATAGCGCAGAGAGACATAATATAGCACAGGTATTTTTTGGCTCAGATCCTTTAGGAACCAAAACAGCCCTCTCCCTGAACTGATCAGTCCTGACAGATGTAAGGCAGTCAGAAGGGAACCAGACTGGGAAGACACCAACTCTGCAGATCAGTATGATTTTAGAAACAAACAACCCACAGCAGTACTAACATTCAGTAATATGTGGTCCATTAACCTTTAAGCAATTAAAAGTGAACCAATGTTCAATTACCCCACGGCCTTTCCACCCGGGTGGCAGGTGACAGAACTATGGGCCATTCCAAAACTGAGGCACACATGCCTTGAAAAATAAAGCAGCTTGACATTTTATTTATACCTAAGTATATTTCAATTGTTCTCACAGAGGAAATAAAGAATAACAATTTGGAGATGGAAAAGGGGTATTTGAGACATCAAATGCCATACAGAATTACTGAATATATTACATTGCTATTGACAAAACCAGTACCTATTGACATTGCTATCATTACTCTAAACCACAGAAAGAGGGCAAAATATACAAATTATACTTTTCAGCTTCTTCCAGATCTCTTTAAACATCTACTATGCATTGGCCAACTATTCAGTCAAAAGATAAAGCAAATGCAATACTAGAAGTGGTTGGCACACAATTATACGCTAGAAGCACCAGAGAGAGAAGCACTCTTTTATGACATTAGCATTATTCAAATGAGGCTATTATTGACAACACATAATGCAAAATATGCTACAATATTGTCCTCTCAGTCAATTTCCAAAGCGAAACACATTGTTTATATGAAAAGTAGTAGATAAGATTTTCAGTGATATGTTCTACACTGCCATTAATAAAGCAGAGCTTCATCAAGCTCAGTAACACAGGAGTCTGGTGATCTTATTTTGTATTACAGAACAGACCATTTATTGAAAAAATGAGACGAGATCTTCAGATGAGAAGGGGAAAAGAGCTATTAACTTGATGTGAGCAAAGGGAGCCACTTAAAATCTGATAAACAACAACATAGTTATCGAGCATCCACCCAGTTTAACTACTGTAGCACACGGATGGCTGAGGGGCTCAGGTGGCTGGATAGAAAGTTTGATTTTTTTTTTTTTTGCATGAAAGCATATGGCAAACATGGCAAGGAAGACCAATTATTCAGACTCTCCTAAACCTATGATTCTTTGAATAGGTTGACAAAAAGCAGTTATCTTACCTCATACAAATCTCTGAATGCATGACAAATTTAAAATAAAACTTAAAAAAACTCGTTTCAGATTTTTTTTTCTCCTTGAAACAATATGTAGTTGAAAATGAAAGTTAAAAGTTTTACTGGTGTCAGAAATACGATGGAGATGGGAAACTACTACACCAAATATCTTCAGATGACAGACTCTGTTCAGACAACATGAAGTGTTTCTAAACCTGTGCCATACCCCAGAACTAAAATCAATCCAGTTGAACTAAAACAAGGAGTTTGTAGAGATAGGAGGCATAAAACAATAACTGCAACTCCTGATTCCTGGTGCCAAAAAGTATCTAGATGTTATGATTTTTAGCAGCTGGAGGCTCAGGATTGTCTTCAAGCAGATAAATTAGCCCTTACAAAGGACATTCTTTCATTCTACTACGCTAGTGTCTATTTCTGGTCATAGTAGATCTTCTCCAGAAGAATACCAAGCTAAGAACATACTAATCACCAAAACCATTATTTTATTTTTGGCTTATCTGATGCATTACAGAACACAATAATCCTGTATAGTAACAGCTACATAATATCGATTGTACCATACACTTCAATATTGATGAGACACAAACTGCCAAGTTACAGATTTTAAAAAAGCTGAACTTCCTCTGAAGACAGGTTTTGTTCAGCCTGAAGAAGAGAAGGCTCTGGGGACAGCTTATAGCAGCCTTCCAGTATCCAGAGGGGGCTACAAGAGTACCTACAAGTGATAGGACAAGGGGGAATGGTTTTAAACTGGAAGAAGGTAGGCTTAGATTGGTTATTAGGAAGAAATTCTTTACTGTGAGGGTGGTGAAACACTGGAACAAGTTGCCCACAGAAGTTGTGAAAGACCAGATTGAATGGAGCTAGTGGAAGGTGTCCTGCCTATGGCAGGGGGGTTGGAACGAGATGATCTTTAAGGTCTCTTCCAACCCAAACCATTCTGTGATTCTTTATTCACTTGGATGCTGAGCCATATAACTGATTCACTTAGGGGGTTTTTAGGGTGCTTTAGGTATCCCAAGGAAATACAGTCTGTGAGATGTTTGACATCGAGAAAGACAGCAGCGCAGCTGCCTTTTTAATTAAAACGTAGTGTAGTACTACAAACATATCAAAAATGTATTTGCCACCAGTTAATAATTACGCTTACCTTTGGCTAGAAGGATTCACAGAGGATGCCAACTTGAGTCACTCTTTTTCTGATATCAACAAAATGGAGACACCTGCAATTCAAGTGAGAAAAGTTTATTGGTTTTGTTTTTAGGTGAATATATCCACTTATTATATTAAGGGATAAGTGAAAAAAATGCTTAAATGAATACCTGTGTAAAATTAAAATCTAATTTCTACATGCAAATAAAATAGCAAGAACAACTCACTGGCGTTAAAATTCAGCATAGTGCCATATGTATGTGTTGCAACAGAGAAGTTAAAGGTGTTATCAGTGCAAGTTCCGGGCAATAACTGGAAAAAAGCGTTGCTAGGGCTAAAGGTCATGGGCCAGCAGGTGCTGAACCAACAGACTGTTTCATTATAGCTCTGCTTCAAAGGTCATGATAAAGGGTCCACAACTATTCCTAGAACGGTATTGTAAAAAACAAGTAGCTTAATAATATTTTCAATTACAAGGATGAGAAAAAGCCATGAAGTTCCATAAAATGTTTTGAGAGAAGAGAGTAGCAAGTCGATCCAAAAAGTTTGGAAACATGCTCTGAGATTCTGCGAGATAAGTTACAGCCAAGAAGTTATCTAACACTGCAAAATTTACATTTGACAATTTTATATTTGCTTCTGAATGAAGGTAAATAAAAGCATATGTAAAATCAAAATATTTTAGCTAGAGCCGTCTGATCAACATTAGAGAGAGATAAATCATAAAACCGTCATGTACCAATAAGGCAATTTGGCTATTTTATATCTGAGCTAATGAAGTTTGAAAAGGAATTAATTTTACCATGTTCTCAGATAGTAAAATCTGGCTTGAAAATACACAATGTTATATTCATACTGAAAGAAAGGAAAAAGAACACACACAGCAGGAACAGATGTTATTTCCTGTACTAAATCACCACCACAGGGATAAAAATAATTCTAATAGGTATTTTACAGAATAGCGCATACAATGGAAAAGAACACAAAGCCTCAAAATCCTGCATCAGCTGCACATCTAGGTATTACAGACAACAGTAACAAAAACAACCAGAAAGTCCATGCAGACGGAATGCAGGACAGTTCAGTACTATCCTCATGCTAAGTCTAGTCAAAACTTGGCAACCACTTAAATCCACTTTTACCAGTATGGTCACAGGAGCAAAGTAAACCCCAACTCCTGATGTAGTCACAACTTAAAACTTGAGCAAACACGTTTGCCAGTGCGGTTTTCATGGGAAAGCTAAAAAAAAGTCCCAAACTCTATCTGTAGTAGTGGTGACCAGTATCATTAGAAAACTAATGTTTGCCAACAGAAGACAATTAAAAACCCCCAGGACACTAAACAGAAATTTCTCATTCCTAAGCTAAAAATTACATCAAAGGAAGACAAATTTCACACATAAACCTCAGTCCAGTAAAATCTGAAACTAAAGCCATAGAAAATACTAAAAGTCAAAAGTAAAAACATGAGAAGAAAGCAACAGCAAAAATGAAAAACATTTTTTTTTTTTAGAATGGCTAGGGAATCTAATTTATTTCCCACAAGAAACTGCTGTCAGTTTTCTATAAATAAGTTTATGAGAATTTTATCATTATTAACATCATCTTTCTAACAAAAAAAAAGGTAATCATACATTCAAATCACTGGAAGAGCAAGCTTAAAATATCTGTCTCAAAGACAGTTCTTACATTGTCTGTTTATGGGAGCAGAATCAATTGCTCCTCAGAGTAAAGTAGGATTTAGAGGATTATGTTGCTCTTTTGTGAGGCATCCAAATGGGAAAATACGAGACCTTGTCCACGTACTAATTTTTTTCTTTAATTTAAAGTTCTTATACAGAACACTGCATAAGGAAAATAATTTCAGAATTAAGAAGAAAAATAATGTTATATGTTTCAAAAATCATTTATTATTTCACCAGGATTCAAAAGTTTTCTTTATAACATCTTGTCCCTACATTCATGAAGGTCTACAAATGCAAAAAAAAAACCCTCAAAATTTCAATTAATGTATGTTCCTTTAAACTCACAAAGTAACAAATGACAAATCAGAAATAACTGTGTCTATTTTCTTTTGTGTACCTCAAAACTTATTTGTAATACTGGACATCGTAACACTGCTGTGCATTAGGGGATTAGCACAGATCTGTTTTTCCTGGACATGTTTTACTACTCCTGGAGTCGTATCTGGGTTGCTTTAGTCTCCAGGAAGTAATACATGGGTTTCATTTGCTGGTTTCTTAATCTTTATTTGAATGTCCACTGGAATTGAAAACTATTTCCTTGTTTCCACAGGGATTGTTACCGAGGAAGTCAAGTTGGCCAAAGACAAGGCAAAGAAGAGTTCACATGAAAAAATACCTGAAATGCAGGTAGAAATAATTCCTACATAGGAAAGTCAATCCTGTTTGGCAAAAAGTCAGACATTCATAGCTGTAGCCTGCCATATACTGCACCTCATTTTCAACTACAAAAAAATTATTTTTCTGCGTACATAGTTGGTATCACATATGTCCCAACTTTTTAATATTTTCTATTCCTATTTTGCTGTTTCAGGAAAAGCAGAAAACAAGAATAATGTCAGTACAAGAACTTACTTTCTCTAGGCAAACTTTCTTTCTCTACACAATAAGCTTTGGCTATGCAGAAGAAATTGATTCCAGGAAGAATGGGCAAATAGGCAGCATCCTAATCAGGAAAGCCTAGTTCCAAGCCGGCTTCCTAGTGCTCCATAACACCGTACAGATGGTCACTGCAGAGATAAGCTCCACAGCAAGTTCAGCATGGCCAGAGTATCAACCTGACACAGTCAATCTACCCAGTAAGTCTGATGTGCCCTGGATACGCCCGATTTGCATTGTAGGAGCCATATTTTTGATGTGATATCCAAGCAAAAAAAAAATAAATTTCACAAAGGCTAGCTAATGCCTTGCCAAGTCATTTGTTCTAGTTTGTGTGGGATATGTCAACATTTGTCTCTTCAACACTCCAAACTTTCAAGAAGAAACCTTACACTTTCCTCTGATTCATGACCACAGTAGCCCTTTTGGTAATATTCTGCCTTGAACAAAGAATTAGGGAACTACAGAGAGAAAGCAAACAAGCAGACAGACAATTCTGGTCTAGAAGAACACAAACCCAAATACAGGCAGCAAATGAATAATTCTTTTTCTTCAATCAGGACAAAGACAGGCCACATTCTCTTTTCACCAAGGCATGCCAGAAGATAGACCACTCTCAGCTGCCTTTGTCTACAAACACACATGCACATACTGCAGCCTTATTTGCCAACCTAGGCTGAAATACCCAGACCTTAGGATTTCTATCTGCTTGACAGAAATGAGAAACTGAACCCATCATGCAAGGAAAAAAAAATTTCTTTGACAGATAACACTGCTATTAAAGCTTTTTGTACTTAAGTACCCCTTTTGAAACAAAACTGGAGTTCAGTATCTGTTAAGCAAACAAGATTCTTTACTTTCTTCTTTCTCATCCTTATAATTGCCTTTTCATGATATTCAAGTATTAGGAATCAACCTCAACTTAACAGATGGAGCAAAAGAAATGACAAAAACTGCTACAATGAATTTTCATTTTCAAGTATGACTTAAGCACAAGAACTGCACATGAAAGAGATACAACTTATTGTAGTATTATTGTATGCAGATTTTTCTCTACCTGCTCAGTTTTATTGGCAAAGCTATTGTCAGTCATATCATCTCATATACCTGAGGTTTCAGGAAAGCTACATTATTCCATAATGCTTAGGCAGAATTTAGAGTTAAACACCTAATCCACAATTCTTACTGGCGATGAAGATTCTTGCTGGTGCTAAAGAAGGTAAATGAAAATCAAGTAGCTATTCACAGAAATTAATTTTATAACACAAGCAAGAATAGGATTAACTGGTTCACACCAGACTTATAGTTAATATATTTCATATGTAAAGCAGAACTTTGAAAATATAGACTCAACAAGTACATTGGAAACCATTACTCCCATGAAAAATCCAATTATGACAATTGTCTAGTGAAGATAACTGTATTTCAAAGAGACAGATGGAAAACAGATGTGCAAAAGTAACTTGAACATCTATCTAAAAGTACAAGTATCAAAAGTGCTTGTTTATAAATAAAAGCCATACTGCATAAGCTCTTAGTTTTATTTTAAAGTGTAGTCTCTCTCTGATCTAGTTCTTATAATGATCACAGGTTACACATAGGATTTGGGATCAAACCACAGCACAGCAGCTAATGGGGGCATCTAGCACTTCATAGGGTCAAGACTGAAGTGATTACATGTATTTTGCCATGTATTTCCTCTCCAAGTACTAAACTCAATTTAACTCTATATAACTTTCCATATTCCCAACACAATAGACTGATCTCTGTAAAGGCCTTTTCCTTCCTTTCATACAGAAAATATCTTGTAAATAGCTTATTTCCCACTCTCTAAGTGACTCCTTTTGTTTACAGGAAGGAAAGGGAACAGAAATCTTGCCATAAAACAGTGAGAGCTAAAAAGTTCTGTTTCACTTCCTACTGTGCAGGTGTTTCACAAGAAATCTATTTTAATTCTTCATTTCAGAGAGAAAACATGCTGCTGCTTTTTGAAATACAGATTGAGAAACACGAAACAATAAGGTTAAGGAAATTGGAGCATGTTTTACTGCACAACAAAACAAAGATATACAATAACCATTGCTATAAAACTTATGAAATCCCTGGCTTTGGACACTACAATTATTTTACACGATGACTTGTAAACTGGGTTTTCCTTCTAAATCCATAAGTTCTTTCTTAATTTTTTTGCTGCTCAGATAAATGCGTAGAGATCAATGTTCCAGATACCTTTGACAAAAAAAAAAAAAAAAAAATCAAACTCCAAAATAACACAATCTCAAACTACTCCCTTATTTAACAAGGTAATTGATTTTAATACCAATACAGCCTGCAATGTTACAATGTCTATTTAAAACCCAAAATGTAATTCCCCAGTAACAGAATCTTCTTGAACTCCATATTCTAAATCAAAGCCACAGGCACAATGAAAAATAACTTGTGTTGGTTCAGGATGCATGGCATCTCACTTTATACACTTGTTTTTGAGTTTCAGAAATACCAACATCCATCATAGTAAAAATTACATTCATCTCTCTAAGATCTGTAATTCCGTATTGCCCGATGGTCTGTGGAAAATCCAAATTCTAAAAAAGTCAAGCAGATGAGGACACTAATCATCTTGTAGGCCACACACATCACTCAGTTCAAAAGGAAATTGAGAACTTTATCACATACTACTACAGTACATCAATCACAAATGCTGTCATGATATGAAATTATATAAAACTTAAAAATATTGCCACAAAGTTATATTTGCCTCTCTACGGAAGGGATACCTTATTTGATCCAGGCTGGCTGAGCCTCACCAGCCACAGGTCAGATTACAGATATTTCACCATCACAGTTAATGCTGTTCCTAATTCTACATACCAGTCCCTGCACAGGCAGCAACGGAGGGGGGCCTTCCCCATGGATGCACTTCCAAACTCTTCTAGCTGAGAAGCACAGGGAACAGCATTCATTTATCAGGGAGCACACTGCCCAAACACCCATTTCATATCTTAAAGCAACAGTAAGCCAGCTGGAAGGACCGGATGGGCCCAAGACAGATGGAGGGTCATCAGATAAATAACCACTGTTTCAATCAAAACACTTTCAGTGAAACATGCAATCACTTGGAGTTTGTTAAAAGCGGCTTTCCATACTTTGTGATCAGTTACCTGGGAAAACAAATTACATCACTGCAGTGTGGATACTTAAAGAAAGATTTGCTAATTAAGCACAATTAATTACACAGCAGTACTAATTTGAAAAGCAATATCCATTCATCTTTTGTCTGCTTAAGTCTCAGATTGACTGCTGAGAAGAGTTGTTTATAGAACCTGCAATTTTGGATGATCCTTTCTCTGAGAAAGACAACAAAGAGCACTTGCTAAGAAATGTGTACAGTGAACAGTAAATATACACTACTGACACTCTCCAATATAAGCAGCAGCATAAATAGACCTATCCTTAGGCCATCGGAATTTTCTTACATGCACTCAAATGTAACCATAGCTTCATTCTGAATATGAAAAAAAAAAATCAACTAACCTTGCTCTGACCGGAAAGAGTTCTACCACATTTAGAACATAACCCCAAGTAAAGAATATTCTTTATTATGAAAACAGAAAAGGTAAGCTTGAGCTAGCTCTACCTTTTGAACTTGCTTTTTCAACTGGGAAAGGATCTGTGCATTACATCAAAACGATTTTGACGGAAATGAACAGAACACCCCACGCTGCGCCCCCATTTCAATAGATGTCTTTTTATCTGCAATAAATCTGCAATTAATATGGAATGTAAGTATCTTTAATAAAAGCTAATAAACAAGGAGCTTAATCTTGATCATTTATATTTTCAACATGACATTCCACACACACTGCTATTCACATACATAATGTGAACATCATCTTCATTGCCACCTTTATTTTTCTCCTATGAAACAATGTTCAGCTCCAGGCATTGCTTTCTCCCTTTGCAATACCTCATTTTGACAACACAGCAAAAGCATGTAATAAGCAAGATCACAAAGAGAGCACGAAACAATAGCAATTCTGGCACCTCCAAATGTCACGTTTGGACCACAAATTATAGAAGATACAGCAGAGATTACAGAGATGAAGTAGTATAGTTATTTAATTATTACAGAACTATTTTTCTTGGCTTTCTGTTTGTTTTTTTTTTAAACTTTGCATTATGCCAGTCTTCATCACAGAAGAACTAAAGAGCTTAAATGTGAATAGTCTGCCATTGATGCCAAACTGATTTTTGCTTTTTTATCTTCTTTGTATATTCTTCATATAACCACAACTGTATAACCACATCAAAGTTGAGTACGACACTCCACAATGAAAGAGACAGGGGCTCTTAACTTCCCTGCATTTTCAGAATACAGCAGTAAGCCATTTGCAGTGCTTTTGATACCAAAGTGTGAACACAAAAAATAAGAAACTTCATGAAAATAAAAATGCTGAAAATATTAACGATACAGGTGAATTATCTGCCTGGAAATGAAGTTACAAAACAAGGCAGAAATCATTGATTGTATCCACAGAAGAGCAGATTAAAAAAAAAAATTCTGCTAGATGATGAGGTAGTACTTGACTAGTTCAATTAAAGATAAGTGGAACATGGCAACTGACTTAAGGCAACTGCTTAAAAGTAGGAAAGACACATAAATTACTCACAAGTCATAAAATGGGTGTGAAAAAACCCCATAACTAAATCACGTTGTTGTGAAAGCTATTCACAGAAATAAGATGAATACTTTTTTTATATTGTTCCCATAGGTATGCTTAACATTTTATTTATCACTGACATTTGTCTAGGGTGAAAAAATACCTTTTTGTAATTTTTGAGTAGAAAGCAAATTATTAAGTAACATGGAAAAAACCCCAAGTATCTCTTTATCAGTTTTGTTTTCATCAAGCATGAAAAGTGAGATGGTTTTCAAATACAATCAGTAGAGGAATTTTATTATTATTTTCTCTCAAAGACAAGTAGAGTTTTGGGCTATAATTTGTAAATGCTTTAATGCGCGTAGGATATGCTTTTTGACAGTGCCATTTTCTTTTTCAAACACACACATGAGCCACAGTCATTTTAGAATGAGGCAATAAAAGAAAAGGGCTAAAGGATGAACAAAAACCTAATCAATTTAAGCTTTGGAGTGGCACAGAGACACTTCTGGAAGTCATGCAGTCCAATCTTCTGCTCAGAGCAGGACTCTCATCAGCACTGGAAATGGTCAGGCATGGCTTGGTCTCGCTGAGTCTTCAAGACCCCCAAGGATGGAAAATTCAGCCGCTTCTCCAGGCAGTGTGTCCTGAACCTGTACTGGCCTCCTGGCAGCGTTCTTCCTCACGTCTGACCCGAACACTCCATATCATAGTTTGTGGCCAATCTGGTGACAGGGAGAAAAATCCACCTCTGTCATTTTTTGGAACCACCCTCAAACAGCTATAGGATATACTTAGGTCTCTCAGTAGCTGCTGCTTTGTCAGAATGAGGAAGCCTAGCTCAATCAGCACCTCCTGCCAGCTTGTTTGCTCCAAGCAAGGGCCTTCTACTTTTCTTGGTGCTCCCCAGTTTCTCAACATCCCTCTTGAAATGCAGGGAACAAAACCAGATATTTACCATAAATCAAGATCTTTAACGTATCATCCAGCTCTCCAACTGAAATATCCAGTAATTTAAACAGTTTGCAGAATTTAAAAACTAATTTCTTCATTTAATTATAACTTCATAATACTTTCCATACACATTGAACTTACACACTTGATTTAAAATCCTGTTCAAAATTTTGTAGTCCTCTTTCAACCTTAAATCTGAAACAACACTGAAAAGACTAACAATGCCCAGAACTGCATTTGAATGTCTTCCATTTCCACTGGAATCTCAGAGGCAAAAATAGCATAATTGGTCATCAAATTCATTCCAAGAATATGAATCTCATAATTTACTACCATTGCTTTTAGTAGTCAACACTCAATTCCACAGTGTAATAGTAGAGTGAAATAGTCCAGATTAAACACACACACAATGCAAACCAAAGAGGAATATACAAGATAAATGCACAACATTTATCTTAGAAATCCTTAGAAAAGGAAGAACTAATGGAGATCCTTTCAAGACCTGAGCTATCACCTGAGCTGGTAAGTACATTATAACATACTGTAAGAAGAACATTATCCCTCTTAGGTCAAGAGGGACTAATTTGGAAGCAGCCAGAAACTTTCAGCACCCCAAATAACATTAATCCATATCCACAGATCAACAGGATTTGATGACAGATTTTTGGGTACACATTTATTCTAATTTCACAGAAGTCAAAGAAAGTTTGCCATAGACAAAAATCACTCTGATTTCACCCATTATGTGAACTGGAAAGAACACCTTTTTTGAAGGTAACACCAGATGTTTCAAGAGATGGTAGCTGCCTTATATCAAAATAATTTAAAGCCCATTAAAGTGTAAATTTTATATAACAACTTTGATTTGAATAAACTTTTTTGGAAGTTGGAATGGGATCATAGATCTTTACATGCTTAAAAAAATAAGTTAATTCTACTTTTGATTCCTTTTGACTAAGAAAACATTTTCACCACATTTTGAATTCCAATTGCAACTAGAGCCCAATACACTTCTACTACAGTCTAGGGTATATTCTGTTTGTCTGGAAAAAAAAAAGAAATAAAAGTTTTTGCTCACCACTTTTCCACTCATCCAATGTCTGAAGTGTTACTAAATAAATAACTGATATTACCTGTTGGAGGGCAGGGGAAGTTGTTGGTTTTGGTTTGTTTTTTTTTGTTTCTCTTCCTCTCCATTCCTCATCTTCCTGATATAAGTGCAGAGAAGGCTTCTTCACAAAGCATTTTGAATGTGGGCAATTACACTTATGACCTCTACTGCTGTTTCCCAGACCTTTGTTCTTCTGTTTTGCCATTCATTGAATGGCAACACAGAAGAAGAGTCAGTGAAGGAACTTAACTAAAGCTTAGTCCCATGTCAGGATTACCTCATTTTGTTTCCTTTTCCATTTACATTTGAAGGATAGCTTTCTTCTTCCATTACAAAAAAAAAAAAAAAAAAACACAGAATTTTGATTGTACAAATTTTCCAATTTAAATTCTTAAGGTCATTGTTCTTGCAAATGAAACTTCAATAACTTACTTCAAATATGGCACACTTTATATGGTTCTGAACAAAAAAAACTACAGTCTGTATTTCAGACATGCCTAAATATGACAGCCTGCCAATCAAACTAGAAGCCTCCCAAAGGCGCTATTACATGGGAAGAGAGAGATGAGGACAGGCACAGATAATGGCATGCCTCCTGTAAAACAAAAAATTGCTAAGAATCAGGCTTGTTTGCTGTACCAGAAATATGTGAAATCAGTGTTTGTCATGGATTCGTTTAGCTTTTACTGTCTGGGGAAAAGAAAAAAAACAACACATCTAAATTACTGAATAATTAGCAAGATAACAGTTTCACTTTGCCATATACAGTAGTTTTTTCCTCCTTCAGTAGGCTAGACCCTGGGCTTGTATATTTAAAAAGGCCTTCTGCTTCTGAACTTACATAGCTGCCCTTAATGGTGGAGCAGTTACAGATATTCAGTATTTGAGAAACTGGAGTAATAGTCACCTATGAGATCAGCTACCTATAAGGGGAAAAAAAAAAGTTGGCCAGGAGACAAATCCCCTCCCCATATTTCTACACACAATTACACAGTTTAGATAACAGCACATATCACAAGAATAAAACCAGTGTTAAAACAGGAATTTACAATCTGAACTTAAAATCCACTAGTTATGATTTAACAGATTTCAACACGATTCAAATATGACCTAATCTACTTCTAAATAAAACAACAGTAAGCAGATTTAGGACATATCTATTTAAGAGAGTCAAAATAAATGAAAATATAAAACTAGGAAAATACATTAAGATAATATGGTTCAATATAGTCAAAAATTAATTAATTACCACATTTCTAGAAAGAGAGCAACTCATTCTCTCTATGCATGGTTTTTTTAAGCCATAAGTTTGAAATTTTTTGCCTAACACATTAGTTATAATAGCTCTTATTTGAGGTTCACGCTCCTAGTCCATGCATGGGAGAGAATGCAAATTAAAATAATTAATGCTGTGTCCCTTGACTGGGACCTGAAAAGACACCAAGTCTCTTGCTGTCTTTTACACCCAAATGTACAGATATCTTATTTGAGAAAGACAGCAAGGCTCTGCACCTTGGTACATTCTGCTAGCTGGTGAAGGCTGAGCACAGCTCAACCAGCTGTGGCACCAGGCCATGCCGTATCTTCTCCCTTAACACTAAGTCTCCCTCATTCATTCAGCACCTTGGTCTGCCATGTTGTTGTGAGCACAGACCTTTCGTCTTGCTAAAAAATTCAGTTACTCAGAGGAATTTAACCTAACTCGAAACAAACTTTCAAGGCTGTCAAAGTTGTAGAAACACGTCCTTTATCTCAGCCATTGAATCAAAACTAAACCAAGACTAAAGCTTCTATTATAAAGCTTCAATTGCTGCTAGGAAGAAGACTGGAGTAAAATACTAATTTACAAACTACATGTGCCACCACACAGTTTTATCTCAAAAAAAATTATATATTTCTATGACAACTAATACCCATTAAGGATGAATGATGTTTTTAATTCTAAAGAATGCAACAGAATGAAAGAGTAACAAAACCCTGCAGCCAAACAGGGCAGCATTTCTACCAGGAATAGACATCTAGCAATCAAAAAAAATTTTCTAAATAATAAACATCACAGACCAAGGATAAACTGTCTCTTTCTGATTATTTATAAAGCCAAGAACAACAACAAAAGTCTCACCAGTGTTGTGTTTCAGATCTGAGAGTATTTTGCTTCTTTTGCCCACTTGGAACAGACAATGAAACAGTCACTCACAGTTATGTCTTATTTCTCTTTCTATGTTTCAGATGTGTGCACAGGCATGCAAACATACACGCCTGAGTCACTCACCCCTCTCTCAAATGTGGCTAAGATTCCCCTGCTCCCCAAACCAAGATCATTCCTATTATTTTGTTTTATTTCTTTTCATGCTCCAAACAACTCTTGAATTGCAGTATACACACTTTGCCTCTATCACAAATACCCTTAATATCACCCAACTTGTCTCTCCCGTTCCCACAAAGGGATAGTATTTCTCGTTTCAGTCATGATTATCATCTATAGGATTTTTAAGCAGCTCACACTTCTAAGAAAAAAACAAGTACACAACTGCTTCTTGCAGAAAACCAAATTATTTTCAAGTTAACCTACTTTTAAGAAGTATAGGCAAAATGAAAAAAAAAAAAAAGAAAGAACATAAAAGATAATTTAAAATACTTTGGACTATTAAGAGAGCAGAATATTTTTGCTTGACAATTTTTTTATGCACTGCCACAAGAGAAAAATCGTATCTAGTGTTAATTATTGAAACAAGCATACTTTAAAAATTGACCATGAACTTAGAAAACACAGAAAGGTCAGGATTCTAGACCTTGGCACTCTGATGGGACAAACGGTCAGTAATCTTGCAGGCATCAGACCATGCTTTAGATAAAAATCAGACTAAGACAGTGGGAGTTAAGTCCAGGCACAGGCTTTTCCTCTTTTGTACTGAAAGTGACAGCTGAAAAGAATCTATATCAGCCAAGCAGAACAGTGACAGTTCCGTACAAAGAGAGACTTACTTTGCAAGTTTTTCATTTTTTCTCATGTATCCCTCAATCACAAAGACAGCATTAAGTTTCAGACACGTTTTTTTGTTCTGTGAAGGCCACAAGGTTAAGACATTCAGAGCAGTTACTCACTTGTGGACTACTACACAAATAGGCCATCGTTTTGTTATAAACTGCTCACAGTATAATGATGGAAAACTAATCTTGGAAAAAAATATAGATAAAAGATACAAAGCAAGCTTGATGTTTGCTCAATATACAGCCCAAATTCTCAAATATTCTACTCAAAATAACAGTGATCACAAAATACAGAGCTTCGCTCCCATCTGTAATTATCAAAGAGCAGTCAGGAAAGAACTGAACGGGACTCTTTTGATACAAGGAAAAAAACCCAAACCACCATCTAAATTCATCTAATCTAGTGCTTAATGTATAAAAATGAATTTTGAAGTGATTTATTTTCTTTCAGATGAACAGTTCTTTTAATCTAACAAAAATTGAGAGCATTTTGTATAAATTGAGGTATTCATAACGAATATTTTCATATTTCCCATGTGTTTTTATTCACTTGGTCTTCTCACTCTCCCTCAAGAGCACCTTGAAGGCAAAAATATCCACCTATTCTTCAGCCCATCATTTTGTGGAGAGAAACTTGTTAATGTAATAACTTCCCAGAAAACATTGCCTTACACCTTTTCTTGCCTCTTAAGCATGAATGTTGTCAACTATTCTAACAAGGTAACAGCATCTTTGTTAACTTCTCCATGTACTGGAAGTGTGGAAGTTCTACAGATTGTTCATCTTTGATTACAAAAATAATATTAAAAACATATCAGTGGCTATGGTAGTCATGTAGAAGATAAGAAAAAAGAAAACTGAAGCTATTTCTGTCAAGGATAGAAGAGTTATCGTTATACGTACCAACAACTTCCAGAGCACACATACGAACTCTGTGTTTCATGCAAGATGTTAAAACAAGAAAAAAACTCTTGATTCTACATGAGACAAAATCCTTCTGCCAATTATTCAGAATCTTAATGACATAGACACTCAAGAAGCTTTCATTGCCACCATACCCAAACATCACACAGTTTATTCATTTTAATACTTCATCCATGTGATAAAAGTTGCTAGTCCTATAGGCATTACATGGGGGCGGGGGGGTGGGGGTGGAAAGGACAACATTTCTATCCTGTAAAGTATTTAGCCATTTAAAGTCCATTAAACAAAGAACCCCCCACCAGTCCCCCACCTCCACTACCATCTTTGTGAACCATATCCAGACCTTCTGGTCTTTGGAACCTCCTGCAATGTTTTTACTTCCTTTAACTGCTGAGACAGAAAATCATTTAAAGTCCAAGTTGTTAGCAAGGACAGAACATTCCCTATGTCTAAAAAACATACCCCATCTACTCCTCTACTCCATACTGTACAAGTGATGCTTTAGAACGCATGTCTGGATGAATTCCACTAATTTGCCAGTGCTCAAGGGGCAACCTGGCTGTTGGACTACTCCAACAGGGGCTGAGAGCACATCCTCTTGGCAGCAATGAAAAGGAAACCTTATGGGTAGGAAGCAAATCTGAGCACACGCTTCCCAGCCAGAAGGTGCCCAGGAGGTGACAGCCAGCTGTCTTTCACCAGGAGGTGCGCTCTGCCTCCAGCCTCCAGAGAGACAAACCACACACTGGGCCCCTTTGGGCACAGTAAACCACCCAGGGTTTCAGTGAGTTACGCAGCTGTACCACAGGCCTACGCTTTTTAAACAAAGAAAAGTAATTTTTTGTTCCACAAGTGGGTAATGGCAAGTCAGTAGAGGGATGTGGGAGACAGAATAGAGCACAAGTGAAGAGCACGAAAACTTTTACTGCAGAATCAAAGACTGTATGTGGGAGGAGAAAACCATTAGAATAGAAATTATGTCATTACAGTTTAAGGAAAAAATGCATTCTAAACAGATTTCTTTTTTTAATTTATTGCCAAAAAGGTTGAAGGCCATAAAGTTTTTATTAGAACCTCAGATTTTAGGTTTCATAATATCTCATAACGGCAAGGTTTTATTGTGGTCAGCTCGACTATGAGAATTTTTATATTGTTGCTATAAATCAGCTGGGCTACCAGCAATTAGTTGCAATTTTGTTGAAAGCTACTTTAAATGAACAAAAAACCGAGTAAAGAAATAGAAAAATACAAAGCAAATATAGCAAGCTGTGTTTTTATTTTGGTGCATGTAACCAAAATACTAGTATGTGTTCAAGTCTGTGAGTCAAACTACTATAGCAAGCAAAAGCCATAAAAATTAAACACTGAAAAAAGTCATCATTACAAGATAGTGATCTGTGATCTTTCCATTAAGAATTTAAACAACAGCCATACTGCCTTCATTAGGAGAAAAGGGAGGACAGATGAGGGGACAGTCCAAGGAATATGTATTTTTTCCACCTCAAGCTGAACCTTACAAAAAACTGAAAAAAACCTAAAGAGCAAAGTAGGTGCAGCTGATGTCATGCTTTTAAACCTGCAAAACAACAGTTCTCAATCACTTTTCTTAATAGTGTCGGGGGTTTGGTGGGTTTTGTTTAAGTACCCTTCCCATTGAGTAACCCAGATTATTCAACTCAATTTGAGTCAGCTTGAAAAAATGAAGGCACAATATTTTTATAATTCTGTCTCAGTTATAGCAAATTGAGAAAATATTTACTTCCTGAATACTGAGAAGTGTTTACTCCATAAACTTTGTTTCTTCTTGCTATTTGCTTTCTTCTCATATATTCACCTTAAATTTTTGTAAAGCACATCACCTTCAGCAGTGTTCTTTGTAACTCTTATTTCTCAATTACTCTGTCACACTGTTTAGCATTCAAAATTGGAAATGCAGTTTATGTTGAAGTCAACATTTTATTTGGGTTAGTTTCATTACAAAGGAATATATTTTACATTCTCTGAAACTTCTCCATCATGCAAACAAAATATTAAGTGGAAAGATCAGGAGATTAATTTCAAAAGCTTAATCCTGCTCTTAAAATAAAATGCCAGTGAACAGACTTTTTAAACTCACTAATGAATTATTTAGTTCTGAAGGTTTTACAAGGCACATTTACTTACAAAAAGCAGGAAATCTACATTGTCTCATTTGAGAGCTGGCAAGCTAAAGAACTTGGTTTGACTTTGGGTTCCATGAAGGTCTGCATTCTCATGTATATTCCATTAGCCACTGCACCAGCCTTGATAAAATCAAAAGGTTAGTTGGACTGCATGAAAAAACACAATTTAGAGGAAGGAAGCTCACATGTCACAGCTATGAGAATTCTAGGTAGGTTGTATTTTAAATTACTGTCGCTGCTTGGTACATAAGCCATATTCACCCTATTCAGGAGCTCAGCAAGAGCTGCTGCTTCAGCTGACTTCCCACAAGCATCAAGGAGCAGCCAGTTCAAGAGCTGCAGCTCAAAATAGTAAAAAGATCCTTAGATCAGGTTACCAGTGATATTAAAAAAATTGCTTTTGGTATAACCTGGAATTAAGGAACTATCTGATACAGTACCATACTGAAAAGAGAACAAGAAAAGACACAATTGTAGTTATTTTCTATGGCAACTGGATTATGAAAGAAACAAGTAGTTCAGTTCAGGGCAAAGGAGGTTTCAGGCTTGCGCTGCAGATCTGTACCGATCATCAGTCTTAATGCAACAATTCTGGAGATGCACCAGTTTAATGGAATTAATGTTTTAATTCACTTTGCTCAAAGTATGGCTTAAAAAGGACATCTGACTGAGCTTTTCTGTGTTCTTCTACTTTCAGCAAAAAAACCTTCAGAGGGCAAGTCCTAACTTTCCCTGCCAACTGACAAGCACACTATCTATCAGGGTTATTTCACCTTTAAGGAATTTTACCCTAAAGGAAATTCTTTCCATTCCCTTTCCTGTTTGTTTTGATTATCTCAGCACAAATTTGCAACCTCTTTCATACTGAAGCTGAATGTTATACAAACACCTGAAATTTTAAACACTTAATAAAATGGATTCTAAAAACCAAAACAGGGATCTGAAGGTCTGGTTCATGCTTTGGTAAACACAGAAATACTTAAAAGAATAACCACTGTGAAGTTGGATGAGCAAGAACAGGAATCATCTCAAACTTCTGAGGTTCTGTTGGCTCTTATTTACACCTAATGAAACTGAGAGGTTAAGGCTGAACATTAAAAAGAGCAAACAGAAACTGTTTTCAGAACTGAACTATTTTAATTCATATTTTTAAATATTCAGACCAATCACAGCTCTTTTTTTTTTCCAGCCACATGGGTACCTCTAGCATAAGTTATCACAAGTTTCACAGCACTGAAATTTGTAGCCAAAGCAAAAGAACCAAATACAAATCTAAATCTGACTTGCTGAGAGCCGATTTCAAATTCACATCCTGCTAATCACATATTAAAATTCAGTGACAAGGTGAGTAAAGTACATCTGAAGCCCAACCTGAGAGGACATGCTATTGTCTTTAAGCACTTACTTTATTGTTAAGTTCTATAGTTATAAAATATATAACTGCCAATAGTTTATTTGGTTTAAACAAAAACAAAGTAATATGAGCCCATAATACAAGACCATAATGAGTCTTGTAGAAAGATCTTCACAACATTATAACAGAGAAGTATTTTGTACAAATTCTGTACTCTAAAGTGGAATCACAGCTCACTGGAACATCAACTAAAATTCTCAATTATCAGAGCAACTGATACCATTAAAAAGTTGTGATATTCCATAGAATAATTCACACTGGAAGTCACATGAGCACTGTATTCAGACTAACTTGCTTAGGGCTTTGTGCAGTCTAGTCTTTAAAAAAATTGAAAGGATGTAGATTTGACAATCTGTGCTACCTATTCCAATTCCTCAGTGTCCTTAGGGTGCTTTCATTTGCAAGTGCCAAAACAGAACCTCACCTGTTTTAGACTGTGACCACTGTCTCTCTTCCTCCTGCCATGTACCCCGTAAAGGCTATGTCTTCTTGATAATCTCTTAGGTGTCACCTTGTAAGGCAGCTACCAAGCATCTCCTGAACTTTCTGATGCCCAGGCTGTGCAAAGCCATTTCTCTCAGACTCTCCTTACATGCTCCAAGCCCCTCATTTTGCTGGCTTTCCACTGAACTAGATTCAATTTACTCAATGTTTCTTACATATTTGGGGAACCAAAACTGGATGGAGTGTATCCAAAGTGATGGCCCAAGGAATACTGAGTATTGGCAATCCACTGGCTCTGCTTCTGCTTATCCAGCCCAGTATGCTGCTGGCATTTTTCACTGTCAGTGAAGCCTGACATGCTGACTCGTGTGCCAGAATGTGTGATTCCCTTCCAGCAGAGCTGTTTCCCAGGAAGTCACTCCACACCCTGTCCTGTGGCAAGGGCTAAGAACATGCATTTGTCCTTGTTGAATGTCATCAGGTTCATCATGGTCTGTTCCACCAGCCTCTCTAAGCTGCAGAGCAATGTCCTCGAGCATGTCAGCTACTCACACAATGTGATGTCACGTGCAAATTTGATGAGGATACACTGCACCTCCTCCTCCAGGTCACTGATCAAGGTACTAAACAAAACAGGTCCCAGTACAGTACCCCACTTAACTGGCCTCAAGGTGAAATACAAATCATTAAGTGCTATGTTTTGAGCCTGACAATCATGCCAAAAGCCTGGATAAACTCAAAATCAATGATGGTCGGATATTAAAGCAATATTAAATCTCATCTGATGGCATTTATAGTTTCAGTAGTACACAGAAACATCCCAGGACTACAAATAAGAATATAAAAGATACTCAGAAACTTCATACAAGGCTATTTTAATTACTGCTTAAAGGATAAAAAGAAAACAAAAACAAAACTCAAACCAAAACAATTCCAGTAGATTTCTTCCTAATAAGGAAGAAAACATAGGACTAAAGAAAAATATGTTTATGTATGAAACAGAAGGGGTGTAAGTTTCAGAATCTGTAAATATAGTCCATGCAAATAAAATCTAATTTCACCACCCAACCACGGAAACCTAAATTCGTTATCCAGCTTATACATGAATTGTGAAATGACCAAGACTTCACACCATAACAAACAAAGCAATACAAATAATTACTCAAAGGAAGTTTAAACTTATTTATCAATTTAATTGATTGGTATTATACCTAGAGCTGACACAGATACACTGACCTCTACTTAGGGGATTTCTAGTTGAGCAAATGTTCACACCCACAGAAGACAGCACTTGCTGAAAATGCTTTATGTTGTGGAGTTGTTTTTGCATTCTTATAACTTGTTGTTAAGTCACAGAGAGAAATATCTAACAGATTGTAGATATTTCTTATTATTACTTCTCCCTGCAGTGATTACTGTAGCTGCCATAAAGAATTCGTACACTTGTACTGAGAGATGCAGTTGAGACAGCTGACATAGAAAAAAAAAAATCTCTAACTTGCAACTTTAAACACCTCTGACCTACAGGTATACTGAACATTGTAAAATGAGTGGATAGGAATATTGATACTGTTGGGTACAGCCTACATAAGAAAGAAAAAAGCATTACCATTAAGATGTATTTTCCCCAAGCGAAAGAATTATTACTATGCATATATTTAAATATTCTAACACTCAGCCACACAAAGCAAAAGTAGATATTCAATTAACAATTTGTGTATCCAAAGACATATTTTGTATACCCACGACAAGGCACAAAGGTACACTCTATGCATTGATAGTATTGATGTAATCTTCTATATACAGCAACACTTTAGAAAATACAGCAGTAAAATACAAAGTAAAAACAAAATGCTTTTCCAATGTAGTACCTATTTGCTGCAGATCAGTATGATGGAAAGAAAGGTCACCAATTTTTATTTCCGAAGAAAACAAGCCTTATGAAGTCATACAGTGCAACTCCTCCCTCTACCTCAAGATTTTTTGAGCCTGTTTGATTCAGCAGAATGTTATAAAAGGTAGTTATGCTCACAGAAACTTCATTTCAAAGGTTAAACAACCAAAGAGAAAAACCACAAAGCATCCTACATGTGACAGAAACAGACATTAGCAAAATTATCAAATCTGACAATCTCACAGACTAATGAAGCACTGCTTGCCCTTCACTCAGAAATCTCTTCAAGAAGCAATGATTTCCAGGGGTCCAGGTTAAGCAGCCTGGCTCAGAATGTCAGTAAAACGCTCTGTTCTATCAGTAGAAACTTCATCCTGTATAGAAAATATTGGGGCTCAATTTATATTTGATAGCCTGAGGTTTTCAGTGTAGCACTCTGAGCAACCACCCGTACAGCTCTTGACCAATGTAGATAATCTCATCTATCTTGATTCCTTCTTGTAACAAACTGGTCAAATTCTACATTTAAAGAGAAGAGGAAATGAGCAAACCTGCTCACACATTGTTACAGATTACACTAATCACTGTATTTACTGCACCTCATCTCACCAATCTTAAGAAGAATCTTTTGAACTGGTTTCCTATGCAAACAAGATGGTGTGATTCAAAGACATGTACAAAGATACTAAGAAAATTGTTGGGGGAGGGGATGGAAAGCAGCAGAGGATCTGAGAGGGGGAAGACACCCACCTCTGGAATACTGGACTGTTCTCAAAAAAGTGGTAGCTGGACAAGGCAGAAAACATTTTGAACACTGACAGGTTTATCCCAACAGTCTCTAATTCCGCCAGGCAGCTTCCAGGACTGAATACAGATGCCTATGTAGCTCTGCCAAATTACTTTGTGAATGGACTGTTGTTTCAGTTGTCTGAAAAGGGTACTTGAAATAGAAGGTTACTGTTTTGATAAAAGGAGTTTAAGTACCTGGACATCACTTAATTGACTACTACAGCTCAACCCAGAACAAGGAAGTTGGATCAAACTAAGGAATATCTCTATATTAATAACATAAAGTGTTATGGAAGTGTTATTTGGCTTATGGAAGTGCCAAATAAGTCCCATGTGTTGGCATATTTCATGAAATAATATTTTAAAAATCCTCAGCTATTTAAAATCTTTCTTCATGTAATCTTCCCTGCTGAACATCCCGACAAGTTTCTTGCTCCTGAATATCCCAATAATCTAGAAGTTATTGCAGTTGAAAAAATTTGCACCTCTTGTATATAATGACCATACTCAGAGAATGACTTTGTAGTCATTTAGTTTGCTGTATTTAACAACATACATTCTTTTTCTAATTTACCATGTAACAAGAACAGAGCAGTAGCTCTTCAAAATGCCAACACCTCAACAGTTACTGTGTGGCTTATTGAATACCAGCTTCATCTGATGTTTTTGTCAAAGACATCACAAACTCAACCTAACAGAAATCCCCAGTTGGTTTCACTTGTTAGCTCCTCTGTCAGACTGTAGCACACTGACATAACATAGCTTTAAACTAATTCCTACCTTGTCTCAACTCTTATCACAGGTTCCATACTGTCAAACTTCAAACATTTCTCTCTGAGCCTCAGATGGAAGAGAACAGAAGACTAGTGACAATACTGCGGAGAAAACAGGCCATGGGTTTGTAAATACAATGGGACATTAGTCCAATGAACAAAATTATTCTCACACTGGGTTTGCATTCATCATCAATTAGAATTTTTACGTGACAAACCCAGAGCATCCTGCTGAACCCAAATCACAGCTGGCAATCCTGCAGCCCAGTGAGGCGAGGCAGCCACTGCTTCTGAAACAGCTCCCTCCATTGCTACAGGCAAACACCACGAGGAGCAAGAATAATAAGCTGTTGTCCTGACAACCTTACAAAGTAAAACCAAGGCTTACTTTACTACAGCAGAACTCCAAGGACAACCTGGTCACTGTAAACTGCTCCTAATTCTTCAAGAGCAGCTGCCACTGCAATAAGCAAGACCAGCACACACATAAGCAAAATACATATGCCTGCTTACATGCTGTAGATGACATGCACATTAGGCATGAGAACGGATGCATCGACACAGCCACACTGCTCTGTTCTTTTTTAGCCCCACACTTTTTTTCCACTTTGTGTCACGCTAGTATTACAATGAGGTTTCATGCTAAAACATGTCAGGTATTCATTTTCAGTGCTGAGAGAAGCTGGAAAAACACTAGAAGCACAAGAATGCTCTTTTCCTTGAATGAACTTTAGGTACCTAAAAGTGGAAAATAATTAGTTTTGAACAGAACACCACAAATGAAAACAACCAGAGAAGAAGAACAATTAAATAACTTGCAACTCTCAGGTGGGGAAAAAAATCCAAAAAAATCAAAACAACAAACCTGGAAAAAACCCAACTGACTGAAATCTCCTCTCTTTCACAAATATCTTCTTCACAAAATATAGGAGATAAAGCTGCTTTTTTGCAGTGACAGTTTTGCTAACTATGCATTAATTGCAGTATTTCTTTTCACTCTCCCACATGAAAGGGGAAAAAATTAACAAAAAGTATTTTAACAGTATGTGCACTTACAACACATACTTTAGAATGTTTTACTCTGTCCTTACTCACCTTAATTGCCGTTTCATTGTCACATCATTTCAAAATTTATCAGATTTGACTGAAATTACTGTAAAAATCCAAAATTAAATAAAAGGTGGCCCAGAATCGCCTTTCCATCTCATATATATAGAACAAACAAGTGTAAAAAAAGGCAACTCAAAACAAAAAAAAAAAACCAAACCACTAGAAAAATGCTATTAAGTTATTAAAACACATTTTATTGCATTTAAATAAACCTGCCACAGAATGTCTAGTGTTCTCACAGTACCTTTCCTTATAAAAACATTTTAAGTACTGTAATCTGTTGTCTCTGCAATATGTAAAACAGGTCTATAATTTCATCACAGTTTGTATCAGGTTTAAAAAAGAAGCTGGCGATCCTAAAGGGAAATGTAAGGGCAAATTGATGAGTTTTATGAGAGCTTTGCATCTTTAATCTTTTAGGTAGTCTGAATCATAGGTATTTCATGATATGACTTTTCAGGAGTAAGTTATGTGACAATGATTTGATGGGATTTATGTTAGAGGACACATGATACACATAAATGCAGGCAGGCATTATCACAACCCACAGCCACTGGGCCAGTGAGAATTCAGGCAGCAAAGGGAGAGGGGGAAGAAAGAAGAAACAGCAAATAACACAAGAGTATTACACAAATATCTGCAGAGCTGGGTATGGGACTTCATAGGATTCAGGACAAAAAAATGAAGATATTATATAAGAAAAGATTCAAAGTCAATGGCAAAACTCCAAGTCCTGTGCTCAGAATTTTATTTAAGCTGCTGAGGGGGAGGGGCAGTCATGACAACTTCAGCTACTGCCACCTTCCAGCCTCACAGCTACTACAAGCGAATTTACTACCACTCCTCTAGCCTCCTTCTTGATTCCCTCACTTTCAAAAAATACCTAGGGTATCTTTCTACATTACACGTCACAGCTTTAAAAAAAAAAATAGAAAAGGAGCTACAGGTAATTTTCCAAAGGAACAGAGAATCCCCAGTTAACAGGAACTAAAATAAATGCCCACTTAATTTCAAACACTGACTATTCTTAAAACGTCTTACAAGCATCAAATCCAATAAAGCTGTTTGCTCATATATCCAAAAAGACAGGACAGCAGCTGCTTACATTTATTGCACATTCAGAACATTACCTCCATAAGGATTCAAGACATTTTTTAAAACAAAACCTTTAATTATGTATGCACTGCTCATTACTTAAGAGATTCCAGAAAACCAGAAGAATCCACTTATAAATCTTGAGTAGCTAACTGCTGATGTAATTTCAGTTTCATGATCCAAACAAGAGCCTACATATCTTCTAGTAAGAACCACGGTGCAAACTAATCACCATGACATTTCTGCCTACTGCTGTCCTGTCTAACTAAAAACTAGAAGAGTATCACCAATTATAATAATCCTTTTCAATCTTCTGCTCATTCAATTATGCCTCAAAGTGGCTTTAAATCTGGGGTCAGTGCTTTACTACAAAGGAAGGCAGGTTCTCTCTCATTTACTTCTGTCAGGACAAATCAGATGTTTAACATTAAGTTTGTTCTTTCACAGCAAACTAAAAAAAAAAGAGACAGCTATTCATGTGAAGTCCCAACAATTCTTAAAAATCTAACCAGTCATATGGCATCATCACTGAATGTCATCAGGAATTAATGTTATTCTTAAGGCAATTTATGTGAACAACTAGTGTTTAACAAACAAGCAAACAAACAACCGTGAAACATTACAAATTTCCTCATAAATTCTTCTTATTGGATTCTTGGACTTGGTAGACAGTCCTCACAGTATTTTCTAAAAATTCAGGTAGGAATCCAGGGTAGAAAAAGACTGTCAGGGACACTCCTACCTTTAACTTCATGAACTGTCCAGATTTATAAGGGGATGAAAATTGTCTTGAAAATAAAGATATAAACTGAAGTTGGTCTTGATTTTGCAAGAGGTAATATTTTAAAGAATCAGATACAAATTATGTCACTTAATATAGAAAAATGTTCTACTCTGAGCACAGTATTGCAACATACATAAAATAAACAGCCATCTCTCCTTCACTGATCCAAAACCCAGCTAACCCAAACATTTTAAAACTGCAAAGCATTTAAAATTGCAAAGCAAAAATTGCATGGAAAGAGAAAAGAGCATTTGTCAAACCCTGATTTCATTTCAAGCTGTCAAAACAGCTACTGTTGGTAATCTTGGATGACTAACGTGAGAAACTAGATAACCCAGTGCCCCACCCTCTTTCCACAATCTGTAACTTGTATTATCATAATAGCATACCATTTCTCCCTCAATATTAAACTAGATCTCTCAGCAGTAAAAGGTAGGAACCTACTGAAAATATTTTAACATCCAATCGTCTAAATATCCTAATTCCAGCCAAGGCAAGGAGAAAATACTTTCCCCTGCAGTTTGAACTGGTGATCTGCAGATAAAAAGCTTAAGTGTAATGCCTGCCTGTGTCCAGTACGAAGCTGGAAGTGAAAAAATGAACTGCCTTGCTTCAGTCATAAAAGTCAAAAACAGAAAGAAAAAAAAAAAAAGGATGGCTTTGACCACTGCTTTGCTTAGTTCCTCATTTGACTCTCTTCATTTGCAAGACTATTTCACAATGCACTTGAGTAATGGCATGTCAGTAAATGCCTACAGAAAGAAGACCATATTATCTTTCTTTCAGGAAAATGAAATATAAACCTTTACAAACACTCTGATATGCACAGTAAGCAAATACCAGCTACAAAGAACTGACGTTTTGTTTAGTTCTAGGCTTCACATTATATCCTTGGCATATATGAATGAAAAGATCTTTAATTGATCCAATAGGATTGGTGAAACAGTCTGGCAGCCTTACAAGTATTCCTTCTTGTTACATCTAAGTGCTGCACGACCTGTTAAAGTAACCCACTGGGCATGCAAAACCAAGACAATACATTCAGAGACCTGTCTGAATCTAGCTTTATGTGAATGCTACATAAATTATAAACCAACTGTTGTGGACTCAAAGTGATGTTTAAATATCTATAATGCATTAGAGCTCTTGATGATTTAAACATATTTGCATTAATAATAAAAGATATTTCAAAGATCAAATTTAAGATTGAAGTATTTCAGAGCTACCACTGAAGAAGCGAATGGAGGGCAAATAATGCATTCCCACTGACAACAGGCATAGCTTTGAAAAAACACAAGAAACAGAGTAATCAAGCATTCCTATATCCAGTAGGCTGTGAAGCACTATGTTTCTGAATCCAACTCCAAAATGTTTCAGTCTAAGGTAGCTAGGCACAGAATCTGGGAAAAAATAACTGAACAAACAATATAAATGCACTATGGTCCTTTTTAAAATAAGTCCATCAAACTAAGTAACAACTGAGACTGAATTATTGTCTTTTCCCCATTTTCAAACATCCTGCTTTATCCAGCTGCCTTCCTTTAAAGCAACGTAAATATTTTGCAGCGTTACCTTCCAACTAAACAAACTTTCTTTAGATATTAGTAACACACATGTAAAATAATGTCTAAAGCAGCAACATGAGCTGATCAAAACAACGAATTATGCCAGCTAGTAAGCAAGCTTCAAATCTGCTCGTGTCTAATCAGTGCAGAACTGACCAGAAAATAGTTTACTATTCACGTGAAGGGAAAAAAACCAGACAAATACAGAAATAGCAGGCTGCAGAGACGGATAACATGCTTTCTTTCCCTGCAAGATAGCTGATATAAGAAAGCCATCTAGTGTTAACTTTCAGAAGTGAAAACTGCGCACAAAAGAGCTCGGGAAAATTTACATGTGCAATTTTCTTTAACTTTGCATGTCTTTTGCATCATAAAAAAAATAAAACTCGCTTCCTCTAGAAAAGCCAGGCTGAAAGCAAGTATTCAGGCTACCGATGTATTAAAACAATGCAGCACCGAGTACTAAGGCAGTTTACTGACCTACTTCGTGAACCTTAACAGCCATATCTGAAATTTGTCAGTTTCAGAGTTGCCTTTGTCAAGCCTGCGCAACGCTACTTCCCCATTCGCAGGGGCTCTCAGCAGCGCAGCGGAGCGCTGCCGCCCAACACTGAAGGGCTGCGGAGCCACCGGCATAAAATCTAAAGCGGAGTTGAGCCCAGCTGGCTACTATTTAACGAATGGAACGCTGAGTTTGGAGAGCGGACCCCCGAACAGCTATCAGAGTATTACAAGATAACAAAGAGTGCAAAAGGATGCAGCTTGCGCCTTGTATCCAGAAATCAAATAAACAGCGTTTAAGTCATTTAAGGAAACTGCACGGGCTGAAGAGCCTTTCCCTCTGCTATCCCCGAGCGCTCGGCGGTCCCCGCTGCACCGCCCCGCTCTGAACAGCGGCTCTACCCCAGAGATGTCCGATCCGGGCAAACTTACTCCGTAAATGCCATTATTCTTGGAGTGAGATTCGGAAAGGGGAGCGGCGTACTCGGGCTGCCGCAGCCGGCGGCAGAACCGCCCCGCAGGTGACTGGCGACCGGGCGGCCACCCCCGCCACCCCCGCGGCCATTCCCTGAGGCGGATCGCATCGCATCGCATCGCTATTCATAAAGGCGACGTGCGGGAGCGACCCCCCCGGCCGCAGCCACCCCGCCCCGGTGCGCCAGGCACCGTGTGGCGTCCGGGGCGAGCACGGGGTGCTGCTGGGGAAAGGGGGCCCGCGGCTCCCCGCCGCGTCCCACCACGCCCCAGCCCCCCGTCCTCCCCCGGAGTCCGGAGGAGCCGAGTCTCCCTCCCAACGGCACCTGAGGGAAGACGAAATGGGTCTACCCTCACTGCACCCCCTTCCCTGAAGAGCTCCCGAGCCCTTCCCGGGAGGGAAGGCACTCGCACGCCCGCGGGGCACGGACGCGGTGGCGGTCGCCGCTCATTACCTGGTGCTGCCGCGGCCGCCGCTTCTGCTGCCCGCGCTCCGGCTGCTTCGGCCGCGGGACCCCCATGCCACCCCCGCGCACACGGGCTCGGCTCCGCTCCGCTCCCCTCCCGCGGGACGCGCCACCCGCGGGGCGCCGGAGCCCTGCACGGAACCGGGGGGCGTCCGCTGGG